>CM073779.1:89287238-89887238 GCA_037158775.1 Hetaerina titia | reverse complement strand
AGTTTATAGCATATTTTATCGTCACTTAGAAAGGGATAAACCTTAATAAAGTTAGTTTGACGCATTTGCATGGTTTACCGAAATTGAATAGCTTATGAAAATAAGTTGTTAAAATCCGGCGAAATAGTAACATTTTATGAATCACTATTTTCGAACATATTACAATCCTCACTTAAACACAGAATCCAACCGTCATAGCGTACCTCCAAAAAGAGTATGTTGGTAGCAGGCTGTTACAGATTGGACGCTCAGTGTGGGTGACAAAATCTAAGATTTAACGAATAAGAGTAGTCTCTGATGTTAACCAAGAATATGAACAATTGCCTCATTTACGCATGTCATGGAAGGAACGAATCGATAATTTTCTTCACAAGAGAAGAATGCTGTCATCGTTTATGTTTAAAATTGTTCTGTCAACTCTTCCTAACTTACATGAAGAGGGACAAGTATGGGGTATCTTCATTCGTTACTTACACCCTAAAACCACGCAAATGACAGGTTCCAAAAGGCTGGTATCATCTGTTGAATGAATTTAATACCGGGGATAGAGGTTAACTTGAGTTCTTCAGGTTAGGATAAATCGTTTTTTTTAAGTTCCCTTGGAAAGAATTCTTTTTGGTCCCATTATTTCCATGACCTCTCGTTAAATTATCTCGTTATAAAATCATACTATACTATGATCTCATACTATACTATACTAATATTTGCAGAATGGAAAACAGTTGTCATAAAAAAGTACTTATAAATCGTGAAAGCGTATTAGAAAAATTATCCTAATATACAATTAGGAAGTATAATGTTTTTTCAACAAGAGCTAAAATATCCATTATTAAAACAATGAAAATTAGTTGTCGTGTACTAGTTATTATTTTATAAACCTTATAAAATATATCCGGAGATACAAACGTATGTGTGAGTTTCTAAAGGATTGACCGATTGTAAAGTATAAACTTTACAAGGCTAAATAAATGGAAAAATATTTCTGAAGAGCCACAAATATTTCAATTTGAAAAGGAGCTAAATTAAATATAATAATGCATTTTAACATGATTTAAATCAAAGGTATTATAAAATTATGACAATTAAGTTTATGAAGTTAAATAAAATGGAAAATTAAATATAATACAATTTAACACACACTTGATGTAACCCAAAAGTGATATTCAGTTAAGTCTTCATTTAAGAGAATTTCTTTCAAATTTTAAACAAATGATTGTGGTGTAAAAAAGCAATGTTTAAATAGCCACCATTTATGATGAAATATGAGCGGCTAATCTTAAAATAGGCATATTCACCGCTACTCGAGCGAACTCCAAGGAACCCGAAGTGTTCAATTATCCCCGCTCTTCCACGTTTGACCTTTGCCGGGATGGGACGAACGTTGACGTGATGACACGGTCTGAAGGGGCCGTCTTCAGTTGGGAGTAGGTTCGTCCATTTAGCCTCACCCCTCCACCCAAGGCGATCCCTTCACAATGAACCCTCCCTCCAGTCTCACCCTTAGCGAGCTCCGTAAAGGTGAAAAGGCAGCGGTCAACGGAGCGGCCGTAGGGTAAAGTCTTCCCAGAGGACTCATAACGCTGTGCAAAAGGTTCAGGGAGCAAAGGGGAGGCGAAGGGTAAGCAAGTGTGCTGGCCTCGGCAGGATCGAGTGGCTCACTTCCGGAAACCAACCGAAGAGCATCATAAGAGCCGATATTGATTCCTTGAAATGAAGTCCATAGGGAGAAGAAGAATGGATTTCGATCTCCTAAGACTAATTTCAGGAGATGTAATGATGTTCAATTCGCCGGGGTGGCCATGCGTTATTGCCATTTACTGAAAATAAGGTGCCGAAAATTTTAACTGAGCACAACTTCAGAATGAGAATAACTAATGTTCAGCTCTTAATTGTGTCAATTAGGATGAAGATAATCCAGAATAATGAATAGCTGAAATCATGTCAATCAGTTAGAAAATTGAATGTCGTTATAATATAGTTGTTTATGTGTCTTCAATACTGGGTGGACTGGGAAACTTGATGTTTCAGAATTCACTTCGTAGAAGCTGCAGATCTATGCATTTATTGATATTTACCATTACATAGCTGATGATGGCGTATTAAGATTGAACTCGCTATACTACAGGTATATAATGAAATCAGGTGTAAACAATGTTTACTTCTAATCTTCTTACAGATCCTTATTCACATGGAATAATGGAATGGGTGATTCATCATTTCTTTTGCAAGATTTACATCTTTTACATTATATTGGTCAATTTGTATTTTAATTACTAACCGCTATCCCTTCTGTTACAGCCTTGGGTTATTTGACTAAAACTTGGGTTATTTGGCTAAATACATATGAGAGGTGAATGCGTTTATGATTCTTCGTAGTAGTATTGCTTTAAAAAACGAAAGTGCTATTTGCAGAGCCATTACTTTCTTTGGCGCCTGAGGAATTGGGCAATAGGCATACATTATCTGTAACGAAGAAAAGCATTAGATTATATCAATCAATTTATAAAACCTTAAAGAAAAAGACGCTGTCGTAATGTGGGAAAAGCCTTGCCAATTAGACTTAGTTGGAGAGAAAGAAGGAAAATATTGAGCGCTAATTAAACGGGATGACACTAACTCTAGAAAGCAATTTTAAGGACATACTAATCCGGTCAAAAGAATCTATTGTCTCACTGTCGAAGGAGTATGTTAAGTTGGTTATTCTTATTTGCTATATTCAGTCGGAATGAATTTTGATTATCACAGTATTACACGAATAAAAGTGGTAAATAAATGTTTAATGCTATATTTCTTTGTTCATATTTAATTGTTGACATGGTTTCCTACCAATGATTTTCTTGTGGCCAAAATATGCTGTGTTCGTTATTTATTCGTAGTGTTAGAAAATGTTTGGTAAATACTTGTATGATTTCTAGATTTATTAGCAGGGTTTCGGGTTTTTTTAATTGTAACTCGTTGTGTTTTATTATTTACAACCTAAACCCTCAGGACTCTAAATTTTAAGACTAATGTTTTTCACTTTTCACTTCACAAGACACACGTTTCACAGTAAGAACTTGAAATCAGAGGATATATAAGTATCTTCGAACGAAGTTCATTGCTTTATCATACGTATTTATTTAAATTTATTAATAAGTAAACGAATTTCCGTAGAAATCTGGTAAAAAATTAAACTTTCTTTCCAAAGATATCACGTTAGTTTCTGCATTATGAATTTTTCATAAGAAAAAGACATAATGCAATCTTTGCAATCTGACTGAGCAAAATTGCATTCGGAATGGTTTGGTTTGGTATACTCCAGTGAGCGTTCTTCTAGATTACATTTGATTTTATAAATTATTTAAATTAATTTAAAAAATTAATCTACGTGAAACAAAGTTTTATTAAATATATTTCTCAAAATATACATATGCGTACAAACTGTGAAAATTAACTAGGTGTAAGCTTTCAATTTTTTAAGGCCGTTTCCAGTTTTTTATTATCCCACGTTATAAGGAGCCGTTGTGGTATATATATCCCCACTTCTTCCCACTCCTACGTAATTGTAAGTACAATATTTAATATCAAAGAGGCATCTTTTCAACCAAAACGACTTTTTTGAAGTATGAGGGAAGTTTCTTTCACTACACGCGAAGTCAATTACGTGTTGATAACAAAATATTACGCTACAAACTCGAATTATCAGTTTTATTTGGTCTATTTCAGTAGTAAAAGAGTACATGACATGAAATCATGGCAATATTTCAATTGTATTTTAATAGATTTATAACTGCTAAAACGTTCACAAACGGCAGTCTCATCATTGAGTGTTTCCAAATGTTTTCTTCCTTGACCTGATATAAGAAATTTTTTCTTCATAACAATTGGGTGAAATAATGAAAGGAAAGAATAAATGGTAGGATTTCTCCCGAAACTCCCCACCTCACGAAAAAAACAGCTACCACTCACTACTCCCCATACTAGAGCCATGACGTGCGGCACTAAACCAGCCGTGCTTTAGCACCGGCAACCAAGGACTATAAGAAACTAAACCATTGAATATGCCTCCAGGTATATACCAACAGAATCAATGAACCTGATTCAAAGCACAAACCATCAGGCCTAAATATGTTTGCGAAACCGTCTTAAACATACTTGATTACTTTCCTGTTCAAAGCGCTTCCATTGGATTTCTCGTAATTTTTTAACTATTATTAATTAAAGTTAGATATTTAACGGAGTAAGGGTCGCGGTAGTCCAGGGGGTAGAACGCTGGACTACTGACCGGAGGGCCCGGATTCGATTCCCGGGCAAGGCACTCTGGGCACCTGCAGCTCCATCCAAGCTATGTGATTTTTCGGGTACCAGATCTTCCTGGGTAACCATAACCAGCACAGGGAAAGGAACTGGCCCCCCTACCCTGATCTGTGAATTTTACAACCCGTCGGCCTTGGCACTGGGTGAACTCTGACACCACCTGCTAAACCGGCATTCGGGTTGATTACTGTGTTAATGGTTTTTTTATTTAATAGAGAACGTGAGAGGTAATCTCGTCAACATGTGTGATACCCAGACTTCTTGGAAGGTTCATTGATTCTCCTCCAAGAATGGCAAGTGAAGTAAATGTAGTGCCCAAGGGATTTTCATGATAACCGTCAAAGAAAGAATATTAGGTCAATGAAGGCGAATGAGAAGAGAAAATAGGAATGTGGAACACCATATTAGGAAAGACTGTGCGTAGCTCAGGAATAAGTTGATTATTATTTTGTTTTGATGTTACACCACTAGGCGTAAAGACCCCTTAGAAGGTTGCATCATTCTGTAATACTTTTCAAGGTCCATCAAAATCTAAGTCTGACCGGCAGACACAAGTAAAAACATGCGCTTACGATAGAACCTAACTCAAGGATTTCGGTAATGAATGCGGCAAATGAATTTGAGACTACTTTAGTATTTACGCTCGGCGGCATATCTGCACAAGAGTTCATGAGTAAAGATTAATTTTGATTTTGGGAAAGATGATGTCTGTCCTCGTTATGTCTGAAAAGCGGGATGGCAATATCAAGTGATACTGCTTCGAATGATAGTGCCGGTTTGACATGATTACCCTCGGACATTCCAGTTTTTCATGGCCCGTTGACCACAAGTTTAGGTGTGTGTAGTATTTATTGTGAAATAACATTGAATGATTCATAGATGAATTGAATGAATGCTAACATTTTGCTAAGCTGTACTCCATGATCCAATTCCCTCATCATATTAACAAAATAGTTAATATATATCTGTTTCTCCATGACTACAATAACTTTTAACCATAACCAAAAGTTGTATATGATAGTATGGGTTTATGTACTGGAGGTATGTCATTAATATCATCAAATATAAGTTCAAACGAAATTTAATCTGAAATACTTGGCAGCCATATCTTCTCCTTCGCTATGGAGTTACATGACTATGTGCATACGATTAGTGGGTAAGCAGTTTTTTCTTCAAGACATTATCAGTCGCACAAACAGAAAAGAAAGTTTGGTTCGTTTAGCAAATAAATCTTTGTTTTTCATGAACACTGTTTAAAAATTGAGAGAATTAATACGTCATAGAAAAAAGTTTTTAAAAAAGTTAATAAAATAGAGCCATACAAATGTCCTGCTCACTATGTTCTAAAAGTACGCATATTACATGATATATATATATATATATATATATATATATATATATATGTATGTATATATATATGTATATATATGTATATATATGTATGTATATATATATGTATGTATATATATATATATATGTATGTATATATATATATATATATATATATATATATATATATATATATATATATATATATATATTCAAAAAAAGGCGAAAAATTCGGGAAAAATTCAAGTTGTGAAGTACTGTCAGAAAATATCTTCTAATTAAGACACTTTCGAGGTATTAAGAGGATTTGATTCAGAGGTCAGAATTAATTTATTTATAGAACGAATAATCGTGAGCAGTTTTTATTAGATACAGAGCTTATATATGTGTATCTTTAACCAATCTTTCTAAAATATGTGCAGCATTCATTCACTTTCAAGTGATCCTAACACTAAATTTTCTCACATGAACATTTTATTGGTACATCGGCAAATTCTTGCGAGAGACTAAACGGTCCCAACGATAATTTTTCAACATAGAGATTAATAGGTGCATTTTACTATCATCCATCTCCTCAGTTTACGAAGAATATTACGAAAAACGTTAGAAAACATATTTCCATCCAAATCATTGAAAATAATAGAGATTCTTGATTTTTTAATCGTGGAAGTACGACAAAATTCGGCCACCACTCTAAATTTATAAATAAAAGTAGAAAATTCAAATTTTCTCCTTCCAAATAGAAATACCTGATAAAACTAAGACATTCATGTAAACGTAGCTACAGATGGGCAAAAATGGAGCATAAGACATCGATTAACACAAAATGTTCCCTACTTCCCAGCAGTCGGAGAAAATTGCGCTCAGAAATCCGGTGGGTACTATTTGTAAGATCTCTCATCCGATCATACCAATGGAGAAAATTTATATGAAAACCAGTCTTCATAATTTAAGCACCATTCGCGTGCCAATGGAAACAATGATGGTTTAGTGACAATTAGTAATTATCGCATAATAACGTATAAATGTGGAATTAATTAATATTAAAAATAATTATCCCTCAAATAAAAATAGGTACTCATTTGCACCATAAAATCGAACTCAAAATTAAGGAACGTGTTATAGAGAAATATTTTGAAGAGTAATAAAAATTCAATCGTATTCATAAAAGATGTGTGATGCTTAATGGATTTATGCGTGTAACTGCATAACTTCAGTGTATAAATGAATTCCTAAAGGCAATATTAATTCAATTGGAGGTTTAACTTTAAATGGACGGTCAACTCAAGCAAAAAATATCGAGATTCTGGATAAAAATCTTAAAAATGATAATAACTCAATATATTTAGCTTTCGATAGATATTCTATGTGTGTGGGATAGTTTTCAAACAGAAATTATGGGTAAGGTGAAGGAAGTTAACGAAAAGTGTATCGCATGCAGCTGCCAGTCAATGATTACACACTATGTAAGACTGATCCGACGGAAGAACTATGGAACTAATATTATTATTTTACAAATCGATATTCACTATTCAACATGTCATCTCACGACTATACCTCTGGATCCAAGTTGCATTCAATTAATGTACTCATTCACTGCAATTATGTGCATCAACAAATGTCAGCAGCTCCCGGTGAAGATGACATGTAGTGTTGGGAAAAAATTTTAAAAATTATAATTTTTACATATTTACTTTTGCCCACAATGAACAAATGGAATATCTATGCGAATCATTTTCATTATCGTGGAAGCATCAATGAATTAGAAAAGTCGACGCGGTGCCACCGAACGTGACTCGAATCTCAACCCCCCGCCCCCTCCGGCAAATCCTTACCGCGCCTCCGCCGTGTGTTTTCTGGATCCCGTGTCCTGGTGAGTAAGGCGAGGGCTCGAGAGAGCGTGCCGCTTGGAGTGCTCATCTCATTAGGAGTCTCGAATGGGGGACAGCCAGAGGCAGGCGGGCTCCATGGCCGAGCCTGCAGATAGAGGGGATAATGGTGCGGGGAGGGGTTTTGCGAGGGCGGTGGGGTGAGTCTCCCGCTTCCCATGACCCTCCCCCACCCCCTTTCTCCATCTCTCTCACTGAGCCCGACTTGGTCACGGCTCGCAGTCCGTCGTAATTGGCCCAATCCGCGTCCACTCACACCCAAGGGGTGTCTAAGGGCATGTAGTAGAAGTGGAGAGGCGAGGGGTAAGGGTGGGGAGGGTGGGGAGAAAGGTGGGAGGCGAGGGATGGGTGGACGAGGCTCCCTTTGCCACCCGCCGGGGGAGGAGGCAGGGAGGGAGGGATGCTGGGAAAATGATCGCCCTCGCGGAGGATTGAAGAGCCTTTGGAAGCGCACTGGTGCGCCGAAGAAAAGAAGCCACTCCTCCCTAATATCTCTCAAATCTTTAATCTATATCTCAATTCTCCAACTCCCACCCTCCCTGGGAATGCCTAAAGTGGACTCCTGAATCATATCTTGAAAGTACGTTTGTACTGGATAACATGTTTCAATACCAGACAATCATTCAATCCACTATGCCTGAATTATTGGTTGCACACTATATCCACGTAAAAAATTTCTCACTTAAGCTTAAAGTTAATCCCGCTGTGTGATAATCCCGCTGCCTACTTAATAAAATGCCTGCAGCAGCTAATTAATGCATATGTTCTCTTATTTTAAGGGTAATTATTGAAACTAATTATTATAGCTAAAAAAATACTAATTAGGTGCAACATTTATGAGTATGTTGAGAGGTAAGAATTTTACCATTGATTTGTTGAACTTTAGGTTTTAATGGAAAAAATAAATAAATATACATATATGTATATAACATGATAACTGCTGCAAGATATTGTTAATTTCTAATTTCGAAAGGGTAAATTCGAAAACGAGAAACTGTGACCTAACAATTTTTTTTTTTAATATCCTCGCAATAATACCCAAAGGAATAATAAACTCGATTAAATGTAGTAAAATGTTATCCATACCTTTACATTTACTTAAAAATGAACCATAATGAAATAATGTAACCGGCATATTCCTTGATAACACAACAGCGTCATCATCATCGGCTACAAAGTTTGAAAATAATGAATGTAGTATGGCTTACGAAAAATTGATTGAAAGTCGATCCGAAGAAATCTAATGACAATGGTTAATGTTGTGCGAGGGAAATTAGAAAAGTCTCAGAATAGAATAGATATAAATGAATTAACTCAGTGAAACTTTTTTTCAATGTAATCTCATTTTATACTAATCCACTTGGCGCAGCGATGTTACAATATCTTGATCCCATCTAAAAAATTAGATTACTTTAGACTTGCAAAATACCTGTCTCATTTTGCTATTAGTTTTTTGTTTGAAGAGGATCTCCGTCCACTGAGGAATATTTTGATCTCAGAGACGATATTTAATCTGATGTAGTCAATTTAGGCGAACAAGGCGTGTTTGGCAACACTTCGTATCTTAGTACACGTATTTTTGCCATGCAACGACACTTGTGTGTTAGCGAGCATTTCCTTGATAAATTATGAGATTTAATTGCCAAGCCAGACCTTTTTTCGAGTATATTTTGCTGCAATTGGTTCAGTAGGCGAACATGGTACTGCCCAGTAATTGTTTACCAGTGGTAATATAATCTATCAACGGAATCCTTTTCGCATTCCAGAAAACAGTACCTATCACCATTCCGGCCGAGCGTATTGCCTTTTCTTTCTTTGGCGGTGGTGAACCAACATCTTTCCACTACTTTGACTGCTATTTTATCTCTTGGCTATAGTAATGAATCCTATTTCATCTGTAACCACAAAAAGTCGCAGAAAATTTTGTTGGTTGTTCAACATGAGTAAAATATTGTTCGGGAATTTCAATTCTGATGGTTTGTGATCCTGTGTCAAGAGTCTCGGCACCCATCTAGCAGAGAATTTTCTCATAGCCCATTTCACAGTTACGATGTGATAAGCCCGTTCAGATGGTATCGCTTAATCTTCAGCGATTTCTCGTACTTTCAGGTGGCGATCGTCTATTTATAATTTATGAACTTTTGCAATTACTTTTGGGGTAGTGGCAAATTTACTAAAGTGATGCATAATGTACCAATATCAAAGCTCAGCCACTAAAACTAACAGGAGCGAAGTGCTTGGTAGGCAATACAAAGTGTAGAACTTATCGAGTTGACCATGAGTCTAAAAAATGGTTTAACGAATAAGCTTTCATACTTCTTCCTAACTACAATAAAAAAAGACTCGGGCAATGAGCAAATTGGCTTCATTCTCAAATGCCTATCAGAAATGTCCTTCTAATATCAGAATAACTAACAAATTTTTCAGAATAAAATTATTTCCAAATTTGGACGTAGCAATAAATTGAAGAGCAGTTTTCTAGACTACAGAAAGCGGACTCAAAATACTATATCTTGGTCCCATTAAACCGTCGCGTCATGAGTTGCTTGAGTTAAAAGTAAAATAGGGGCACATGTTATAAAAATTTACAACTCGCGTGATACATTTGGCTACTTAGGATCCTGATTGAACATCCCTGACTCAGTCAGAGAAGATATATGTTTCCATAAAACTTGAAAAATGGCTTAAAAGAATTTACAGTGGTTAATATGTTTGCCCAATGTTAAGGCGATATTAATCCGTTATTTGACTGGAGAGTTTAACGTTCGTTAAAATGACGCGAAAGATTTTTCTGTTGAAAAAATCAGATGTAAAAATTTCTTAATTTTCATTAGATTATTCAGATTATTAGATTTTTCATTATATAGATTTACAACGAGTACAGAAGTGATATAAAATGATCATTCCAATCAAACTGATTTAATAATTTTCCGGGCAGAAGAAATATATTACATATTTGAAATTATTTCAGCAGCGATGGTTTCTGGTTCACATTATTTTGCAAATTCAGGAATTTATTAAAATATCTGATGGTTAATGGCAGGTAACTGAATAATAGGTTATTAATTGGAAAGTGAATGCTCAGCCTAACATAAAAGTAAACATTCACACGACGTAAATAGCATATGGCATTTAATACATGAGTTGCATGGGTATGAATTATTAGAACTTCAAACTTCTAAATTTCTAGTTCTGCATGACCAGTCAGGGTTTGGTGGAGGTCTACACGTATAGTGATGGCTCTTATTTATTCCCTCCTTTTTTGTGCACCAAAGAACTAATTTATTGGTTGAAATCAACTATTGTTTTAAACTAAGGTTTCCACCAGCGTGCTTATAAATTTGCACGTTTTTTCCAGATTTTTAGTGATATTTTTCCTTTTTTCTTTCCTCTCCTTATCTTCCATCATACACGCGTAGTGGCAATTTTACACCACAAAAAGCCTTTTCAATAAGATACAGTGGGTAGACGCTTTGGTGAAATGAGTAATTTAGAGAAAGTAAAATTTCGCTCATTCAAAAAAACCTCTTTTGTGAAATGTTTTTTGTTACGGACGTACACATTACATTTAAAAACAGCTAACTTTACCTTGTGATGCACACACATTGGCTGCCGTTACGATGGTAGGTTGAAAGGTTACCGGCATGACCACCAGATGTCAGCGCCGCCACAACGAGTTTCCCACGTAGTAGTAGGTCAACCTATATGAGTAAACACATTACACGTTAGAGCTGTGGGAAGAGATCAATTCGGGAAATATCTGTGGCGATACTTATTTGTATTTTTCGTTCTATAAACGAATGTACATAATCGAAATGGTTGAATATTTTCATCCTAATTCCCTTCATTTCATTATCAACATTTTCAACATTGGACTGAGTCGTGGGAATGTCAAGACGAAAACAAAACTCTTCAAATGAAATGAAAATGGAATTTGCAAGAATACTAAGTTAATTTTCACGAATTTCTCATAAATTAACTTAAGTTTTAATGTTTGTAGCACTGCTTGTGCTAGAGATTGGCGGAGTAATTCAATTTACTGACTTTCTAGGCCCCGACCGACTCTCTATGGATTTAATGCCCCAATCATCAGCTCCAGCAAAAGTAAATAATTACCTTCGAAACCAATTGCAACTAACTGCAACCTAACGCAATGCAATGGTTACCATCAGAAAATTTCAGGAAAATTTTGGATCTTTTCTTAATTTTCCAAGACATGGATATGCACTCTCATCAAAGAAGTTTCATTTGGATGATGTCCACCAGAAGTGGAAGTTAAACAACAAAATTTAACTTTTGCTCGGATTCATTAGCTGTTAAAGGTGGCTCGGTGTCCAATCTACAAAGACACGCCAGGATACTGTCACATTTTTCTGCCATGTTATTGCCAGTAAGTTATATTTGTAAAATTCAGTGAAATCTAATGAATGTTTCTGTATGCCATTGGTATGAATAAGGTGAAGCATTCTGGTGTACCAGATCTCAGGGCAGCTCGAACGAGTCGTGAGGCTACTGTCTCACTCTCTCACAGTAGGACCCCGTCTTCGACAGAGATTCTAGCAACCACAGACCTATTTCCTAAATTGGACACAAATAATCCTCCATCTTCCTCCGGTCAACCATCTGTGGATGTAGAACACCAGCTTCCCAGTTGAACTGGCCACCGATATTCACAACTTACATTAGGCCAGTTTACATCCAAACCAATGAGAGCCTCTAAGAGTATAGAGATTTATGAACGAATTTTTCGGTACATTGTTAAAGGTTACCAACCATTTAGTAAAGTTGAAAGGTAACAGTTTAAAAAAATGTGCACACGCTTAATCCCAATTATATTTTACTCAGCAGAAAGATTCTCTCAGGGAATTTGTCACCACCAATTTTTGAAAAAGGGGATAATTCCATCAGGAATATTTTGGGTGATGCTGAAGGAGTGTATATTGCTACTGATGGTTGGACTTCTCCCACCATCCCACCAGGTTATTGGCTAAAATTGCAAGATAGGAACTTATTGCACTCATACACTTGGCCTTTAAAGCAAGCAAAAGCCTCGTTGATTGGAGGGTTTTGAAATGTGGAGTAGAGAAGAAGTTCTCCTTTTTGTAACTGAAAGGAAGGTCGTGGTGGAAGTAAAAATGTAAAATAGGCGGTCTCGATGAAGAAAAACATTTGCATTTGTTAACGACCTGAATTCGAGTGGAATGAGTAGAAATGTGTTGTGCCATTAGGTACATCTTAGAAAGACCTTTCATTAATTTATTACTGTTGATGGCAATGGTTATATTTAGTGTTAATCATGAACTAAGATGAAACATTGAGATCAATTCAATCATTTGATGTACGTGACAATAGAGCAAATACAGCAAATGCACCAATCTCTGCTCTTTTTGTTTCCCAAAATCAATTTTCCTATTTAATAGTTTATTCTTAAACGCTTTAGACAATTAACTATTTATAATGCATTTAGTAACAGTACAGTAACTCTGAAAAGGAGAAAACTCACTGCTCGCACGCTCGGGTGAGGAATAATAAGATACGAAGATCGCTCGTGGAGCGGACGGGTTATCTGGAGGTCTTTAGGCCATCATAAAATTTTATTTACTATTTTTAAGAGTAATGTTAAAACCTCCGCGTCGAAAACTCTTTTAATGATATGCAACGACGCTGTAGCGACTCCTACTCCAACAAACTCTCTCCGCGAGGGTTCTCTGTATCTCAATACTCCTGGCCTCGATTCTTTGCTAGCTTCTATGATAAAAAGTGAAACTTAAGAGAGTTAGCTAGGAACTTCAAAGATGTTTTCATTCTGTAAACCAGAAATAAAGCGTAGGAATTTAATGAAACAGAGAGCATTAGCTAAATAATAAGAGAGAAGTGAGGGAAACAGTCATTTCACTTGCGACTCTACATATGTAGATACGAGGGTAGACTGAAAACTAATGCACACATGCTTTTAGACGACAAACAAAAATGACCTTCAGAAGCACTCCAGGTGGCATGTGAAAGGAACATTCCCCCTCAAAACGCATGTGCAGGTTTCAGGTCATTATATTCATCCAGTGTATTTTGAAAAGCGGAAGTATGGCGACGTGCTCTTGTGCTATGGCAACGCAAATTAAACAGCGTGCTGTTATCGAATTTTTGCCTTCATCTCCTCTTCCGAGGTGACATGATTACCCTTGAGGTGTCTCTTTAGTTGAGGAAAAAAATAAAAATCGCAAGGCGCAAGATCGGGGAAATAAGGAGTGCTTTGTTTGTTCTCGTCTGTGAGACGGCGTGGTACCTATCGTCCGCAGATTTTACGGTATCCCAAATAATCAATAATCGACGTGATTTCAATGTTTAACGTGTGTGGCAGTGAGCGGACGTCCACTGCGTGTTTCATGAAAAATTATGGCTTTTCCAGGCTCGCAACCACGAAATTTTACTACCCATAGATTTACACTGGGCCTATCAACAGCATCGACGCCATAAACAGCCTTTAAACGTTGATGAATCTCAGTTGGAGTCACATATTCAGCAGTTAAAAACTCGATAACGGCACACTGTTTAACTCGCGTTGAGCACTTAGCACTAGAACAGGTATTCATACTTCCGCTTCTCAAAATCTCGTACACTTAATGAATAGAACGGCCTCAAATCTGCGCATGCGTGTTGAGGGGGGATGTTACTTTCACATGCCACCAGAAGTGCTTCTTAAGGTAATTTTCTTTGTGCTCTGCGTGCATTAATTTTCCGCCTACTCTTGTAGATAGATGGTCGTTTTTATTTTGGGTCGAGATTGAAACTATGAAATCTCTTTTCCTGTTAACCCCTCGTCACACATTTAAAATATTGAACTTACAGATACATTTCACAAATTATACATAAATAACAATAAAATTAATGCACACAATATCTTAGGACTAACACACAGTAACCAGATACATTATTAGGCTAGTTACTTAATAATTATAACACAATACATATGTCCCGACTTAATTAAAATTACCTATATTTAACCTCATCCCATGCTCTGAAACTACAGCCAATTCTCTGATTCAAAGCAAAGTGACGGTTATGTCAACGGCGTCAAGGCCGCTGGTAATAATAACCCGCGGAAAATAATGGAATATGTTAAATTCTGATAATAAAACCTAACGAATAGAATAAATGCAGTGAATAGACTACCAATATTTGCTTTAATTTTTATTATTTGAAAAAATGAACATGGGAGGGAAACCGTGAAAATATTTACCGAAGTCTAATATCGTTCAGACTTTATGGTAAGCATGAAAAATTCAAGAGAATTGATGTTTAATCAGCTTCAACATATTGCCATAAATTATTGATGGAATTGAACGGCTACGGGGCAACTTAGTGAATGCTTTCAGAAACTAGAAGCTGTAGTAGTCAAAATAAGAAAGCTATAGATATATTATTTCGCTTTCCGGCACACAATCATTGATTTTTTGGAGCTTTTTGCAAACATATCGGTGCTTCTAAAGGTGGATCATCACCACATAGTGGTAAGATGATTCCCTTGCAGAAGAACGCACAGGGAAATTATTGAAATACGCCAAAAGGTTTTTGTTACGTAATTACCAGCGTAATGATATAGTATGATCTATGCCATATGTGCGCGAACTGGTGCAATCTGGCGGCAATGACACGGACACTAGCGACGCGATTTGCTTGAGATCCAATGACCCATTTGTGCTTGGCGGATCGTCGCGCTGTGCGTACAGTGTCAGTTATGTTAGCTATGATGTCCTTGTATTTACTATTTATCGACAGTGGAAATGGACGGAATCACGGAGCCACGAATCAACATCAAGTATTTCGGTGAAGTGTGATAAAAGTTATCAAGAAATGACTGAAAAGTTGACAGCTGTTTATGTAACAATTCTCTGAGAATAATATCGGTTTTAAGTGGATTTGGCGTTTTAAAAATGACCAACAAGACGCTTCGGATGATTCAAAGCCGAGACGACCTTCAACCACCTGTGTTGACCACAACACTGATCGCGTGCGGTCCTTTGTCCTTACCGATCGTCGAAAAACTCTCCGAATGACAGCTGATTAACTGAATTTAGGAAAAACAAGAGTGCACGATATTTTAACCGAACATGATGGATGCATCCTTCACCGCGACAATGCACATGCACATTCAGCAATGATTGTTCCCCACCACTCCTGTGCTCGTCCTTTATGTGTTTTCCTTTTCCCTTTCCTTATGTCGGTTTCTATGTGAATGAATATTTGTTCGCCGTATGGTGGGATTTCGTGCTTCGATACATAATTATATATATATATATATATATATATATATATATATATATATATATATATATATATACCATAAACACAGTAATCAACCCGAAGGTCGGTTTAGTAGGTGATGGTAGAGTTCACCCGTGTACCAAGCCCAACGGCGTGTGAATAATCACACATCAGGGTAGGGGGGCCAGTTCCTTTCCCTGTGCCGGCTTATGGTTTCCCAGGAAGATCTGGTACCCGAAAAATCAACTAGCTTGGGTGGAGCTGCAGGTGCCCAAAGTGCCTTGCCCGGGACCCTTCGGTCAGTAATCCAACGCTCTACCCGCTAGACCACCGCTACCCGCTTATATATACATATATATATGTATATTTGTACACATTTACATACATATATACATATATAATATACATATATATAAACACATACATACAAATATAGATATATTATATATATATATATGTATATATATATATATATATATATATATATATATATATATATATATATATATATATATATAGATGATTTCTTCGGAGTAACACGCAAGTGTTGAATAAAAAACTAAGACAGTAACACACAGCACGAGAACACATAAAAAGAACACTCACAATATTATCTTGATAATTTCGACGGACTTGAGCTCCGTCTTCTTCGGAAGATAAGATATGACTGGGTCATATCTTATCTTCCGAAGAAGACGGAGCTCAAGTCCGTCGAAATTATCAAGATAATATTGTGAGTGTTCTTTTTATGTGTTCTCGTGCTGTGTGTTACTGTCTAAGTTTTGTATATATATATATATATATATATATATATATATATATGTATATATATATCCCTCCCATGGACTACAACCTTGTCGTGGAGGAAGGGCTTGTGTGTTGCGATGACCCCTAGAGCTGTGCTGGCGGGAGTAAATATAAATGCTCCCAGAGATGAAGAGGGACTTGTTATAGATTAGTTTGCTAGGTGGGGAGTCACAAAATGTTTATTTGATAGTTGTGTCCTTCCAAAAAACCCTTAAACGGTAGATGACCTAATAATATATATATATTATTATTATTAAGTAATCTACCGTTTAAGGTAGGTTTTTGGATGGACACAACTATCAAATAAACATTTTGTGACTCCCCACCTAGCAAACTAATCTATATCAGGTCCCTCTTCATCTCGGTGTACTTCTTTCCTCCCTTCATCCCATCCAACATCCCTATCCTGTTCCTGCTCTTACCTCGCTTGCCCAACATTCTCCCCTCTACTATCCTCTTCAACATTCCACTACCGCTCAATACGCCTTTCATCCATTTTTCCTGCCTCCATAGGATTTCTCTCAACAAATCCTTCTCCTCACCCACCATCTCCAGCACTTCCTCATTTGTTTTCCTTTCGGTCCATTTCACCTTCTCCATTCTTCTCCACACCCACATTTCAAAAGCCTTCAATCTACGTCTATCCTCCTGCTTCAGTGACCACGTTTCCGCGCCGTACATAGCTACGCTCCATATCAGAGTTTTTACGAGTCTTGCCTTAACATCCCTACTCCACGTCCCCTTCATCAACTCCCTCCTCCTTGAGAAAGCCTCCTTGTCTAGCGCAATTCTTCTCCTTACGTCCCTACCACTTTGACCATATTGGTCCAAAACACTTCCGAGATATGTAAACTGTTCTACCTGCTCTATTTTTTCCCCGCCTATTTTAATATTTAGCTTAGCCTTTTTCTATCTGGAAAATCGCATAACCTTTGTTTTATTAATATTGATTCTCATCCCATAATTATCGCACTGAACCACCAATTCACTCAGCAATGCTTGCAACCCCCTGGCTGACTGAGCAACTAATGCTTGGTCATCAGCAAACCTAACCGATTTTACGAATTCCCCTCCGACTATCATTCCTATCTCCAGTTCTTCCCATGCCTCTTTAATCATTTCCTCCACATACACGTTGAACAGCACCAGTGACATTGGGCAACCCTGCCTAACCACTCTTCCTAACGCTGCCCATCCGGACTCTCCGTACCCCACTCGCACATGAGCAGTTTGAGACATGTACATGTTTCGGATCAGTCTCCGGTCCCTCCAATCCATTCCTATTTTCTGCAATACACGCATTAATTTTTCCCATTTCACTCTATCATACGCTTTTTCGAAATCTACAAAACAGGCAAAAACGTCCTGGTTGTATTCTATATTCCTCTCAATTAGTGATCTCATTACTGGAATGGCATCACGCGTACCTCTTACCTTCCTGAACCCAAACTGATCGTCCCCTAAGTAATCATTTGCCTTACTCTCTATCCTTTTGTTGATGATCCTGAGAATAACTTTAGCTGCGTGGGATATCAAACTCATTGTTCTGTAATCCTCACATGATGAAGCCTTTGTCTTTTTTGGAATAGGAACTAACAATGATATCAGAAAACCTTCCGGCCAGATTCCGTCTTCATAGATACTACGAATCAGTCCATATAGGGCCTTCTTCCCACATTTTCCTAAACATTTCAACAGTTCTACAGGTATGTTGACCACCCCCACGGCCTTATTTGCTTGCATCTCCTTTAATGCCCTTTCTATTCCATGGTTGAGTATGCCTGGACCTAAGCTATCTTCTTCTGCGTCATGTTTCTTTTCTATGTCTAACCTTGTCGGCCTAAGTTCTTTACCATACAGTGTTTATATATATATATTCTTTCCATCTCTCTTGGATTTTTCCTGGTTCAACTAATACCCTACCTCACTTATCTTTAGCTGTTAGCACTGATCTTGCCTTCTTTCTTCCCGATAATAACTTAACCTTGCTGTATATAGCACCAATTTCACCCTTCTTCTCTAAACTTTCCATATCCTCGCATTGCGTTTTCCACCATTCTTCTTTTGCTTTATTTGTGACCCTTCTCAATTTATTGTTTAACTCTTTGTACTTCATTTTGCCTAGCTATGTGTTTACATTTTTCCATCTTCTTCTCTCATCCATCTTTGCAATCATCTCATCCGTGACTCCTGGGTTCCTTATCCTTTTCCCGTTAATGGTTCCTAGAGTGTCTTTTGCTGCTTCCGATATCCCTGGCTTGATACATTCCCATTTTTCTTCGATTGTACTCAGTTCTTTACTGTCATTCATTATTTTCTCTACAGCCTCCTGATACTCCTTCCTCGTTAATTCATTTACTGCTTCTAAATTCCATTTTTTAACCCGCCGCCCTTGCCTTATCTTCTTGAAACGAACGTTACATTTCATAACAACTAAATTGTGGTCAGAGTCCGTATCCGCTCCTGGGAAACTGCGAATTTATCACACTGTTCCTAAACCTGTACCTAACCATAATATAATCTAACTGATACCTTTCTGAGTCAACTGGCATTTTCCAAATATACCTACGCCTTTTGTGATGTCTAAACCATGTGTTGGTGACGACGAACCCTTGTCTCTTGCAGAATTCAATCCCTTTCTCTCCGCGTTCATTCTTTGTGCCTAACCCAGAGTGCCCCACCTCACCACCCTCTCTTCCTCCGCCTACCATCGCATTCCAATCCCCCATCACTATCAAATATTTCCCTGCAGGAACACCCGCGATTATATCCTCTAACTCATCGTACATCCTATCGAGTTCTTCCTCCTTGTGGATGCTCGGTGGCATGTATACCTGGACAATGACCAAGTTCGTCGGCTCTGCTTTAATCTCTTCGAGTAAAATTCTATCTGTTGCTTGCTCTATGTTGACTACGCTTCTTCCTACCCCTTTATTTAACATTACGGCAACCCCTCGCTGGCTCTCGTCCCCGTCGCTGTATATCACTCTATAATTGTCACTCCAGTAGTCCCCGCTTACCTTCCATCTCACCTCGCAGAGACCTAAAACATCTACATTACCTCTTTCCATCTCTCGCTTAATGTTCTCTAATTTGCCTGTCCTCAACATTGTCCTGACGTTCCATGTTCCTATTCTAACTACTTTCGTCTTCTTCTGCGTCTTCTGTCCTGCTGCGGTTTCTTCCCTGCAAGGGTTTCGTGGGATGACGACCGCGGTAGCCTTGCCTTCCCCGCTGCCGGGCACGACACACGGCCTCTTGGGTCGAGTCCCGCAGTTGCCAGGACTCAATTTCTGTTTTGCGTCCATCATTATTTTCTTGGGAATGATAAATGAGGTGATTTCCCGTTGCCTTCCTCAATAGTGTTATTAACGTGACACCATCACTTAATGGTCGCCCCACTGGGGTCAGACGCCTTTGGAGCCGCCTCACTGATGAACAGACGCTGCGTGGACTACCTTTCGTCTGGCTCCTAACTTTCGACCTATCTGGCATGGGTGACCCCACCAGGAGCAATTATATTTTCTCCAGCCTGCACAGCTCTAGGGGTCATCGGAACACACAAGCCCTTCCACCACTACAAGGTTGTAGTCCATGGGAGGGAATATATATATATATACACACACACATATTCAAACACGAAATACCGCCATACGGCGAATAAATATTCATTCGCATTGAAATAGAGATAAGGAAATGGGAAAGGAACACACATAAAGGACGAACACAAAAGAGGTGGGGATGGCGGATGTGAGCAGATCACAAATGTAAAAATATTTTCCTCGACCGGGACTTGAACACCGGATCTCTCCACTTGCCGGGCGGATGCTCTAGCCACCTGAGCTTTCGAGAAAATGTACTTCACACGGAATTTATTCGATCTTATAAAGCGCCAAAGTGCTCAGAATCATAGCCCAGAAGATGGCGTTAGGGAGCTGTTCCACCCGCCAAAGGAGAAATAGACAAAAACAAGAGGAGAATGGACAGTAGGATAATATATATAAGAGTTGGCATAATGAAGATGAAGATTTTCTTTGAAATGGAACAGTCTGTAATTACAAACAGTGCTAACTGAAATGTAAGGAAAAGATTTGATAATGCTTGGGTATGGACTCTTATTTTCTACGGATGTGTGTCAAAGACGGAGATATGCAAAGTGCCTTGGTGAAATGATTTCGGATATTGGAAAAGTGATGCCAGAGAAGAATTTAAAAATTTTGGGGTAGAGTTAAAAGTAAAATATTCGTTTAAATAAGTCGGCAGAGTAGGGTTACAAGAAGAGGAATGACATTAGTTGCATATAATCTTAAGTATGGTTATTTTTTAAAGGTAGTATTTTAAGGATACGTAGCGTTGTTTCCGAGGAAGACGAAGGACGAAAGATGAGAACCATCAAATAGAAAATGTCGGTGCCAGGAGAAATGAGAAACAAAGAAATAAGTAGGAATCAGTAACATTTTTAGACGTGTTAAAAAATAATCTTCGGTTAAATAACTTGTTATTCAAAACCCTACGTTTATCATGAAGAATTAGCCTTACAGTTTAAAAAATTTATTTATCTTTGAAATAAGTCGGATATTTGAGATGATATTTGAGCTTTTATTATTTACATCAGAATTCAGTTTATTTAAAAATGTGACCATTCTAGAGAACTTTATTTCCCATCGCATCGATAGCTCAAAATACTTTTGCTTTCTAACAGCTAATCATGTAAACTTCCAGGATTTCTTTTTTACATTATAGTTATCAAAAATTGATGATCCGAAAATATTTTGAATTACATTTATTGCGCATGTGTTCACAATGAAAGAGAATTACTGTAAGACCTTCTTGGATGTTAAAAATACTATATGACCCTTGGTATTCCACTTCTAAACTTAAGTATACCAAGAAATAAAAGAGACAATTGTTCGTCACATGATATGTTCCTGTTTTGGCTTTGGCTCTACTGTGTAGAATGGGTATCACAATACTAACAACAATTTGACTGCATTATTTAATAAGAAATATGCATTAGAAATATAGGCCAATAAGTATCAGGTTCATAGTAATTACTCTTAGTGCAGATATTTTAAGCATTCATTCATATCGAGGAAACAAAAGTGTAAATTACAAGAGCCATTTCTGCGATAAAATAAAATATTTTTGTTCAAACAAATGCTAAGTTATTTATACCTATGGGGAAAATAAAAAACATAACAATTCCAGGAAAATTAATTTTCGGTAAAATTTCCGAAATTCCCGGAGGGCAAATTCACTTTTTCCGTAGAAAATGAATTGGGTGAGACTCAATTTCGACAGAAACCCATTTTTTGAATGATGATTACGCCACATGATAAGTACATAGGGGAAAATGTTTACCTGAATTATCAGATTTTAAAAGCGTTCATTTGAATAAGCTATCGGTATTTCACGGAAATGGGCGCCTTTCACAGAAATCTTATTATTCTATTTTTTCCGGATTGTTGACATCAATGAACTTAAAATTTTCGTTTAATATGCATGTGGTATACAGAAAACGATTGAAACCTTAGTTTAATTACTTTTTTAAAAAGAATTGAATTTTTTTGTCGAAAATAATTGCACAACACACCTTAACCATACATTCATTTGATGCTAATTGGATAACCTTTGAGTTGAAGCTCCATCAAGATTACTTGTGATTAGAAGTGTTCGCACGGGTTGTTTCTCAAATTTGGATTTCCAATACTGCTATGTTTAGAATTAATTTTGGCACATGGAAACCTCACAATTAGCGAGAAACTTTAATATCGGAGAATTTTCTCTCCTTTCACTAAGTCACTAACATATCCAGTGATAGCAAGCTTTTTATAGCTCAGTAAATACTTTGTCCTCATTTTTCCCTACTGAGAATAAGATTTTAGTTTTGATTACAATGAGTTGGCACTTTTATGCAACGATCCGCCATTTGTAGAGGATTTAATTAACCAAAACATTAAAATTTGTTTTACTGACATCAGATTTGCTTGCATTTAACTGAAACTCCATTTATACACATGATTTTAATGTACAAATTAACTACACATAGAAGGATTAAGTTATAGTCATCCAAGCACATAAGCAAATCTGGTTTAGATATCTTTTGAAAGCATCGATGCCGTGCCATTTAATTCTAGTCTTCCCTGGTCTTGTCTTTACTAGAGGGCTGTGCGAGCACACGCCCTTACGGTTCTTTTTGGGTCGTATTTCGAGAGTGGGAGTGAGAGAGGAGTGGCGACGTATTCTAAATGTGATTCTGGGACGCAGCCGCTGCAGCTCATTTGGATTACAATACTATTTCCTACCTTTTCCTGACTTTTCCAGTAAAATAACACCATGTTAAATGCAAGTCCCGGACTGTAAATTTGCTGGCCCTTACCTTAAACTCGATACTGTCTGAATATTCAAGCAGCCTTTGTACTTTTCTAGTTTTATCAAAACTACCACATTTTACGAAATATCCGGCAATAAATTCATAATAAGAGTAAACTAATTTGGATTCAGTTACTTTAAGAATCAAAGTTCTCATTCTATTTCAACAGTGTTCTGAATTTATGGATAGTCATATTATTTTGCACTCGGGGATAAACTAACAAATGAGCCTCTCAGCAGGAATTTATTTTTAGTTTGATTTGCATTTGTAAGAAATGAGTTCTATGAGAGATATATTTCTTTCAAGGACGCCATAATGAAATGTGCAAATGGAATTATTATAATGTAAAAAAGGAATGCGTAAATGGAGAGCTTTCTTTTATGATATGGTGTGCCAGTAGACTATATTTATCGAATACACATTGTAAATCTTTATCGGGGCGGTGCACATGGGATACCTTCGAGGCACAAGTTGCATTTTGGCAAAGTCCGATGGCGGTATCAGTTATCACATTTTACGAGTGGGTAGCAGGTCGACATAGATGGAGCACTTGAGGGAAGAAAATGAAGTGATGAATATAATATCAAACAGAAGATTGTTTGCTTCCGGCGAAACCTTGACTGCAATTAAAATGAAAATGTAAAGTTAGTAATAAAATATCAACTGAATATGGTGCAAATGGATAATCCAAGAAAAAAGGTGGCAAGAGACACTATGACAGGTGGAGTGAATATTTATTATAAGCTAATGTACCATTAATCACTGAAATCAATCATTGAAAGATAAAAACTAAGTCGGCAGTACAAACAGTAATGACCTAAAGGAATAGGTGACAATGTTCCGAGCTAAAGGGGAGTGCCACATGCGAAAAAAAGAGTTCACACGGAAGGAATGCTATGATGACTGTGCAGAAGAAGCAGAAGACGAATGACGCGAAGTAAGAGAAATATTAACGAAACGATGACGTAGAATGAAATGCAGAACTGCAGGTAACTAACTCATGCCCCTAAAAATACATGGTGACACTATTTTGTTATAAAAGTAACCTAAAATGATGCAAATGCAGATTCCAGCTGTCAATGCAGATTTTCTCCGATGAATACTAAATGGGAAGATTAGGGACACGAACTGAAACACTGGACAATATGGAAGGTAGCCGGAAAGAAGGTTTTGAGATGTGATGAAAATATTAAAACACTGATACATAAAACCACATCCCATCATGTAACATATTCATCAGATCCACCTTAGAGTTTGCGCATTCATCATCTCTTTATTTTTATGATATAAGTTTTAATAAAATGTTTAATTAATCGACGTTATATATTTCTTTTTCTGTCATGCTCTTGGAATCGATTATTTATTTCTTCGTCCGAACCCACAGCAGAATGGAACAGCGAATGTTAACATTATAAATTTTAGAGCTTCACGGCAAACGTATATATATACATATATACGTTTGCCGTGCCGTTTGTAAACGTATATATATACCATTTTGTATTTCTTCAACGAGGAAATATCTTAATATTTAAGCAATTCCAATCGTTCGTAAATTTATCCCCGTCTCTTATGTTTATTTTCGTTTGCACTTTAAGAACACGTTAGCCCAATAGTGATTTTGTCTACGGGCAGTTAGTTCATCAACAGTCACTCACACGCAATAAATCATGTTTTTCCAATTACCCATTTTCTAATAGTCACTACTTTCATCACCCATTATGATAAAGGAAATGGTCGATTTGATTTTCCATTATTGCTAACGTACGATTAAATATAATATGTATCTCCTTCAAAGCCTTAAGATTGGAACCCGCTTGCCTAACATTTGTTTTAAAGTGCATGAGCACACTTTATTGGGCTCTGGAAGGGATATTGACTGCCAATTCTGGTTTTATTACCGACAAAATCAATGTATCATTGGTCAATCTCTTCCGATAACGCCGAAACTAGTTCCCCGTTGCCATCGAGCAAAACCCAGACGAATACCGAAATCCTAGTGATCATCATTTCCCTCTTCCCAACCCAAACCCTCCTCCACTCTCACTCTCCTCCGCTCAGCCCCTCTTTCACCCACAGAGGAATCATTGCACTCCATTGCACATTGCCTTCATTGCGCTAGCCGGCGCCTTGGCTGGACGTCTTCAACTATTGTAACGCGGCCGGCAGGCGCTTCCGCTCCATGGCCCTTCTAAGAGACCCAGGACGGGGAATGAGAGCAGCGCCTCCCTTGCGACCCCTGGTAGTACCCTCACGAGTGGTCACCCTCCTCCCTAGCTCAGAGAGGGCAACATGGTCTTCATAGCCATGCAACCAGAAGAAGAGGGACAAATTCAATGCCACGGTCAATGATCCAAAGAATGGCAGAACTTTAGTTTCATTTCTCATTCAGCAACTTTATTGCTTCTTCCTCTTTCCCCGCGCTACCGATCTTGGTCATAAATCCCGAGGGAGAAGAGATATCGACGGGGAAAACATCGATTAAGTGGTCCCCTCGAGAGTACGACCGCATCCAAAGTCGTCTCATAAAAAGAAAACTTCATATCTTTGTTTTCAAGTGTTGTTTGCCGCACCTTACATGCACCAAAATATCAGCCATTAATGAGTGTAATTGAAAAATACAATAATTTAGCCAAACCAGACGCCGAAAGTATCATATTAAAAACTACTTGGAAATCAATTGAGACTATTAAAGAACGTAAAAGGAGTTACCAAAAGGCAAAGAGAGTTCACATCAGGAATTTTCAGCCAATCCTCAGACCAATTTGATTAAATAAAAGGTCGATCTTTGGATTGTGTGTTCGCAGAATTTCAAAATAATGTCACACATGAAAAACGCAATACATTATTTTAGGGAACCGGCATTTCGGTTCGACATTATTAGAAGACATTAGAGAATGTTCCACTGTGGATCAATAATGAAAATAAGATCTCCATAACAATATAGTAAAAAAATGGCAGTGAAAACTGATCTTCCTTCTTCCGTCTTTTCCTACGCATTATTTTTGCTACACCTATTTTTGCTACTCATTTTCACGGATTTTTTTCGCCAGACTCATGAACAAAGAAAAAAGTTTAGTTTCGTTCTAATTTGCCTCCAGGCATCCTAAATAAATCTCTTCCTATCGAACTCGGTGATTTTGCACGGGAAAGCACTTAAAACGTGTTCGTTTTATCACAGTAATATATATATATATATATATATATATTCAAACTTGAAAAAAAATATATATATATATATTCATTCAAACAGAAATAGGTATAAGGAAAGGGGATAGGAAAACACATAAAGGGCGAACACAGGACATGTGGGGAAGGCGGTTTTTGAGCAGATCACGAAAGTAAAAATATTTCCTTATCGCGGATATTTTTACTTTCGTGATCTGCTCAAAAACCGCCTTCCCTACATGTCCTGTGTTCGCCTTTTATGTGTTTTCCTATCCCCTTTCCTTATACCTATTTCTGTTTGAATGAATATTTGTGCGCCGTATGGCGGGATTTTCCAGTTTGAATATATATATATATATATATATATATATATATATATATATATATATGGGATGGGCAGTGTTAGGAAGAGGTGTAAGGCAGGGTTGCCCATTGTCACCGGTACTGTTCAACGTATATGTAGAGGAAATGATTAAAGAGGCATGGGGAGAACTGGAGGTAGGAATGAAAGTCGAAGGGGAATTCGTAAAATCGGTTAGGTTTGCTGATGACCAATCATTAGTTGCTCAGTCAGCCAAGGGGTTGCAAGCATTGTTGAGTGAATTGGAGGTTCAGTGCGATAAATATGGGATGAGAATCAATATTAATAAACCAAAGGTTATGCGATTTACCAGAAAGAAAAAGGCTAAGCTAAATATTAAAATAGGCGGGGAAAAAATAGAGCAGGTAAAACAGTTTACATATCTCGGAAGTGTTTTGGACCAATACGGTCAAAGTGGTAGGGACGTAAGGAGAAGAATTGCGCTAGGCAAGGAGGCTTTCTCAAGTAGGAGGGAGTTGATGACGGGGACGTTGAGTAGAGATGTTAAGAAAAGACTTGTAAAAACTCTGATATGGAGCGTAGCTATGTACGGCGCGGAAACGTGGTCGCTGAAGCAGGAGGATAGACGTAGATTGAAGGCTTTTGAAATGTGGGTGTGGAGAAGAATGGGGAAGGTGAAATGGACCGAAAGGAAAACAAATGAGGAAGTACTAGAAATGGTGGGGGAGGAGAGGGGTTTGTTGAGAGAAATCCTATGGAGGCAGGAAAAGTGGATGAAAGGCGTATTGAGTGGTAGTGGAATGTTGAAGAGGGCAATAGAGGTGAGAATGTTGGGCAAGCGAGGTAAGGGTAGGAACAGGATAGGGATGTTGGACGGGATGAAGGGAGGAAAGAAGTACACCGAGATGAAGAGGGACCTGATATAGATTAGTTTGCTAGGTGGGGAGTCACAAAATGTTTATTTGATAGTTGTGTCCATCCAAAAACCTACCTTAACCGGTAGATTACCTAATAAAATATGTATATATATATATATGTGTGTATAAGCTATGTGATTTTTCGGGTACCAGATCTTCCTGGAAAACCATAACCGGCACAGGGAAAGGAACTGGCCCCCTTACCCTGATGTGTGAATTTCACCCACCGTCGGGCTTAGTACTGGATGAGCTCTACCATCATCTACCAAACCGACCTTCGGCTAATATAATAATCACAAATAATAATCTGTTTCAACACCACACTAGCCGTGGTAATGCGTATAAAATATATAAATTAGGCTGCGTTATTTTATTTTGAAACAAGATGGTGTATAAAACAAGTAATTTGTAAGTTTTCCCAGCAGCTGATGTACATTTAGACCATAATTGTGTGATAATTAAGATAAACGTCAGATTTAAGAGAATAAAATAGAGCCGAGAAAGAGGGATTGAAATTTAGCAATAACAGCAAGAAATGGAATATGTGGCAGGAAATAGTTAAATAATTAATACGTGAAGAATGGATATCACTCATTAAAATGGATATCGTAATATGCAAAAACAACTTTATAAATATCGGAAAAATAGTCATGGATTAAAGATGGGATGTTTAAGAAAGTAGAAAAAAAGCATTTCATAGAAAGAATATAAACATGAAATTACAATAAAGATAGTCAGTGTTAAGACGGTGAGTTTATAGAGAACGGGTGAATTGTGTGCACTCAGCAGAAGAGTAAGAAAAGTAAGGAGGTGAGAGGACAGAATTAGTGCATGTTATCAGGGGACAGGGAGAAATGTTAATGAGTGACCCAGGTAGATTCAAGAGTGATCAATTGAGTAGAAAGAGTATGTACGATGCATGGTAAAGATATTAGGCCAGCAAGTTTAGGTGCAAAACGAAAATATGACATCGATGAACATAACGTAGATTAAGACAGAATTCGAATGATAAAATCGGGTTTAAGGGAATCAAAACAAAAAAAAGCTGTAGGGATAGAAACTATCGCCACAGAACTACTTAATAGTTAGGAAAAGGTGTTAAGGAAGAGTTTTCATGGAATGATTCAAGGCATTGATGCGGGTGGAATTGGACTAAATGATTTCGTCAGGGCACTCATATTTCCCATCCCAAAAAGGGGAAAGATAAACTGTGAGTAAAAGAGAAAATAGGTTTTTTTTCGCAATAGCCTTTTTGTTGATGTTTAGGATTGTAAGCAAGCAAAAGAGGCTTTATATATATATATATATATAAAGCCTCTTTTGCTTTAAATATATATTTGCTTTAAATATATATATATATATATATTTAAGGGATGATTCGCTTGGTTTCAGAAAGAGAAAATATACACGTAAACCCTTAGCAGCAATGAGATAACCTAGAGAGAAAAACAGCAATGAAATCATCAATAGAACGGAAGATAAGAGCACAATCCAAAATGATTTTTTTATTATTTTTTTGATTCCGAGACTGCGTTCGATGTCATGAATTGGGTAGACTAAAGAAATGTACAAGGGAAGATGAGAGTAGACTGGAGGACGAATTGCAAATTGTACTATGTCAGAATGCCCACACATTTTCAGTGGTCAAAGACTCGGGGTGGGCAGTGTTTGCAAGAGGATTAAGACTCAGTTACCGTGAGTTTACCTATATATATGTCGAGGAAATAGTGAAAGTGGCATGGGAAAAACTTGTGATTGGAAAGAAAGTCAGTGGGGAATTGATGAAAGAGGTAACGTTGGACTATGACCAAGTTTAAATTTGCCAGACAGTCTAAGGTTTGCAAAGAGAATAAATAGTCATGTTATTTTCGAGAAAGAGGAAGTTTAAGTTAAATATCAAAATCGGAGTTCATAAACTAGAGCAGATAGAACAGTTGACATATCTTTGAGTGTTCTGCACCAGATTGGTGCGTTTCCTAAAAAATTCAATCTCCTAGCTCCAGTTAAGATGTTCTAAAATTAAGGGAGTGAGTGAGACGGTCAGCTTGTACCCTCCTCCATACTTTTTTCCTTTTCAAAAAAGCAGGCTTAGAGAGAGAATTTGCCGTTATTAATATGCTGTAGGCATCTTTATATTGTATAAAAATGTCAAGAAAAAAATATTTTTATTGATATTCCAGTTTGCACGCATGTCGAATATTAATAAAAAAAACAAAATATTGAACAACCATTTCCTGAACGTAAGAAGAAAACACGTCAGAGTGGTCGCAACCAAGTAAAACCGCAAATCCAATGAGTTCGACCGAAATCCTACACTATGAATTTGTTCATCTCTATTTCCCTACAGACACATTTCTGGAAATGTAATAACTGATTATGAATTTTTCCAAATAAACCATTTCATTGCATTAGCTGAATGAAAAACAAACGGGTCATGTTCATTATTAATTTTTATCAGGCCACGGCCACCCGGAATGCCTCGCGCGTTGAACGTCGGTCCCACGCCCAGGCAACAGCCGCGCGACTCCAACCTCTTTTGGTCAGGAAAATCATCCTCGTAGCAGCATGAACGACTCCTCAATCCTTTCCCGAAATCATTTACTGCACTGATTTCTTGGAGGGAATTTCCTTCGTGCGTCGTTCTTCCGGTGGAAGGTGGATGGGGGCGGCGGGCGAGTGCCGACGGGGAAAGCGGCGGGTGTGGAAGCGGGGGCGTCCCGATATCTCACCTCCCCCTCCAGATCTGAGGAAGACCTTCCCACCGGGGGGGCGCGGAAATAGGGGACGGGGGTTTGGGGGGTCAGGGAGAAGGGGCGGGGTAGAGGGGGGTGGTGAAGAGACGGGTGAAGACGGCGGGGGCGGCGAAAAGCGGGGCATTGAATTATGTATCGAGGGCGGGGCGCCTGGTTCCTAGCGCCATCTTGAAAGGTTCATACATATCCCCGCTTGAATTATGCAAGCTAGCCCCAGTGGCATGGGCGGTGACGGTAGCGGGGCGCCTTAGTTGGCGGCCCAAGGTGAGGGGAACGCAGTGGGAGGGGTCCGGGGATTAGTAGGGGTTGGGCGTAATCCCGGGGGCACCCACCGTGGGGGGGACGGGGGGAGGATCGGGGGGATGCGGGGGCGTGCGGCGGGAGCCAGCTCTCGTCTCACGAGTCGTGGCCGGCCGGCATGCTCCTCACTCCATCCCTCTCTCGCTCTTCGGGAAGGTGGAAGTCGCCGTACCCCAGGGGGGCCGCGCACTTGAAGGGGGGGGTAGCGGAGGATGGATGACGCTACAAAGGGGTTGGGACGAAGGGGGATCGGTCCCTAGAGGTCTGAGACCGAGATGAAGAGAGAGAGCTCCGGGTTCCGGGTTGCTCTTCCATGTTAAGCCTCGGTAATACCTTCACGGCAACGTATAGCGTTAATTAATAATTGCACACCCACCTTCAGTACAGCTGATTAAAACTCTAACCTGACTTTGAGCTTCATCGCACAAATTAGAATCGTCAGGACTAGAGGCGGAAACCGTCCCGGAAGAGAGGGAGACGTGCACTCAAGGGTTCTCGGCAATTCGGAAACAAGACGGAATTTCAAAAGGAAACAATATGTACACATTCCCATTCGTTTATATGCATATATAATTACATATATAAATATATAACTTTTGGACGGCACAATAGAACACAGAATAAAACAGATAACACGTAAAAGGACACTCACACTGTAGATGATTTAAGCTTTCGGCCAACTCCCAGGCCTTCTTCAGGTCAGACTGATCTGAAGAAGGCCTCGGAGTAGGCCGAAAGCTTAAATCATCTACAGTGTGAGTGTCCTCTTACGTTTTATCTGTTTTATTCTGTGTTCCATTGTGCCGTCCAAAAGTTATATTGCTCTCGTGAGTACTTCCGCATCATCGATATATAAAAATATATATATATATATATATATATGTTTGTATATATGTATATATATGTATGTATATATATATATATATATATATATATATATGTATATATATATATATATATATATATATATATATATATATATACATCGGGCAACATCTATCGGAGCACTTTGGCGCTTTATAAGATCGCAGATCTCAAGGTAAAATTAGGTTTCCTTATTAGCTCAATAGGTAGAGCATCCGCCCGGAAAGTGGAAGGTCCGTGGTTCAAATCCCGGATAAGGAAATACTTTTACTTTCGTGATCTGCTCAAAAACCACCTTCCCCACATGTCCTGTGTTCGCCTTTTATGTGTTTTCCTATCCCCTTTCCTTATACCTATTTCTGTTTGAATGAATATTTGTGCGCCGTATGGCGGGATTTTCAAGTTTGAATATGTGTTTGGCCAATGTGGCTCGTCTCTTCTTCTGGCTATGCGTGCCATGAAACGCACCGTTCCTATCCTTTATGAGATCGTATGAATGCTTTTCTACTATCCTTTCCCCTTCTTGTGTCCCGTCTACTTCTCCTTTGGTGGGTGAAACAGCTCCATAACGCCATCCCTCGGGCAACATCTATCGGAGCACTTTTTTAACATACCTCGCCGGTAAGGCAACAGCACCGGTAAGTCAACACTGCCTTACATCTCTGCATAACACTGCCCATCCGGACTCTCCGTTCCCCGCTTGCACCTGAGCAGTCTGAGGCATGTACAGGTTGCGGATCAGTCTCCTGTCCCTCCAATCCATTCCTATTTTCTGCAATACACGCATTACTTTTTCCCAATTCACTCTATTAAACGCTTTTTCCAAATCTACGAAACTCTCGATTAGTGTTCTCATTACTGCAATGGTATCACGCGTACCTCCAGACAAATACGTCCTGGTTGTATTCTATATTCCTCTCGATTAGTGACCTCATGATTGCAATAGCATCACGCGTACCTCATTCTTTCCTAAACCCAAACTGATCATCCCCTAAGTAATCATTTTCCTTACTCTCAATCCTTTTGTTGATGATCCTGAAAATAACTTTAGCTGCGTGGGATATCCAACATTGTTCTGTAATCCTCACATAATGTAGACTTTAACTTTTTCGGAATAGAAACTAACACTGATCTCACAAAATCTTCCAGACAGATTCCTTCCTCATAAATACTACGAATCAGTCCATACAGAGTCTCCTTCCCACAATTTCCTAAACATTACAACAGTTCCACAGGAATGTTGTCTGCCCCCACGGCCTTATTTGCTTTCTTCTCCTTTAATGTCCTTTCTATTTCATCGTCAAGTATGCCTGGACCAACTTATCTTTAACTGTTAGCACAGATCTTGGCCTTCTTACTTCCGGATAATAACTTAACCTTGCTGTATAGAGCTAAAATTTCACCCTTCCTCTGTAAACTTTCCATATCCCCGCATTACGTTTTCCACCATTCTTCTTTTGCTTTATTTGTGGCCTTTCTCAATTTATTGTTTACCCTTTGTACTTCATTTTGCCTAACTCTCTGCTTACATTCTTCCATCTTCTTCTCTCATACATCTTTACGCTCATCTCATCCGTTACCCATGGTTTCCTTATCCTTTTCCCGTTAACGGTTCCTATAGTGTCTTTTGCTGCTTCCGATATCCCTTGCTTGATACATTCCCATTTTTCTTCGATTGTACTCAGTTCTTTACCATCATCTATCATTTTCTCTACAGCCTGCTGATACTCCTTCCTCGTTAATCTAAATAATGCTTCTCCATTGCACTACCTAACCCGTTGCCCTTTCCTTCTCTTTTTGAAACGAACGTTACATTTCATAACATCTAAATTGTGGTTGAGTCCGTATCCACTCCTGGGAAACTGTGAATTCATCACACTGTTCCTAAATCTATGCCTTACCATAATATAATCTAACTGATACCTTTCTGAGTCACCTGACATTTTCCATGTATAACTACGCCTTTTATGGTGTGTAAACCATGTGTTTGTGATGACTAACCCCTGTCTTCTGCAGAATTCTATTGCTTTCTCCCCGCGTTCATTCCTCGTGCCTAACATATAGTCCCCCACCTCACCACTATCTCGTCCTTTGCTTACCGTCACATTCCAATCCCCCATCACTATCAAATGTGTCCCTGCAGGATCACACGCGATTATATCCTCTAACTCATCGTACGTCCTATCGACTTCTTCCTACGTGTGGTTACTCGGTGGCATGTACGCCTGAAGAAGGACCAATTTCTTCGGCTCTGCTTTAATCTCTACGAGTAAGATTCTATCAATTGCTTGCTCTATGTTTACTACGCTTCTTTATTTAATATTACGGAACCCCTCGTTGGCTCTCGTCCCCGCCGCTTTATATTATTCTATAATTGTTACTCCAGTAATCCCCGCTAACCTACCATCTCACCTCGCATAGATTTAAAACATTTATATTACCTCTTTCCATCTCTTGCTTAATATTCTCTAATTTGCCTGTCCTCAACATTCTCCTGACGTTCCATGTTCCTATTCTAACTTTTTCCGTCTTCTTCTGCGTCTTTTGTCCTGCTGCTGTTATTTCCCCTCCGCAAGGGTTTCGTGGGATGACGACCGCGGATGGCTTGCCTCCCCCGCTGCCGGGCACGACACACCCTTGGGCCGAGTCCAGCAGTTGCCAGGACTCAATTTATCTATGTTGTCCATCATTATTTTCTTGGGAATAATAATTGAGTACTAGAGTTGTAAATATAGAATAACATACAGCAACGGGAACGAGAGTCAACGAGGGGTTGCCATAATATTAAATGAGGTGGTAGGCAGAAGCGTAGTCAACACAGAGCAACGGATAGAATATAACTAGTAGAGAGTAAAGCAAATCGGACGAACTTGGTAATTGTTGAGGAAAAAGCCAACAAGTTACCATAAGGAGGAAGAAGTCGATAGGATATACGATCAGTTAGAGAACATAACTGTATTTGTTCCTGCATGGAAATATTTAATGGTGATGGGGATGGGAATGCGACGGTAGGCGAAGGAAGAGATGGTAATGAGGTGGGGGACTACTACGGTTTAGGCACGAGGAATGAAAGCGGGAAGAAAGCAATTGAGTTCTGTGGAGACAGGGGTTATTCACCAGCAACACATGGTTTAGAAATCACAAAACACGTAGGTATACATGAAAAATGTCGGGTGACTCAGAAAGGTATCAGATATATTATATTCTGGTTAGGCCAAGGTTTAGGAAAGATGAGCCCAATTTACACAGCTTTCCAGGAACGATTGCGGAGTCCGTCGACAATTTAGTTTTATGAAGTGTAGCGTCCATTTCAAAAAGAAAAGACAGGGGCGGCGGGTTAATAAATGGAATGTAGAAGCATTAAATGTATAAACAAGGAATGAGTATCGCTATACAACCAGGTTATATCACTATCGGGAAGTAAGAAGGGAAAATCTGTGTTAATAGTTGGAGATTCGTCGGGTAAGATAATAGTTGACACAGAAAGTTTCCATAAAACATGGAAGGAGTATATAGAAATCTATATGGTAGGGAACGTAGGCCAACAATGTAGACAAGGAACATGAGGTAGATGAAGACAGCTTAGGTCCAGATATAATCAACGATTAGATAGAAAGGGCGTTAAGGGAGATGAAATCAAATAAGGCCATGGGGGTAAACAATATTCCTTCGAAAATACTAAAATGCATAGGAAAATCTGGGAGGAAGACTATATAGGGATTGATTCGTAGTATCTTTAAGTAAGAATTTTGACCAAAATATTTTGTGTGATCAGTGTTAGCTCATATTCCTTAAAAGGTAAAGGCTACATCATGTGAAGACTACAGAACGATAAGTTTGATATCCCACACAGCTATAGTTGTTCTCAGGATTGTCTAAAGAAGGATAGATTAGGGAAAATTATTACTTAGGGGATGATCAGTTAAAGTTTAGGAAAAAGAGTGGTACGCGTGATACCATTACAGCAATGAGATCACTAATGGAGAGGAATATAGAACACAATCAGGGTGTATTGTCCTGTTTCGTAGATTTCGAAAAGGCATTTGATAGAGTGAATTGGGAAAAAGTAATGCGTGTATTGCAGAAAATAGGAATGGATTGGAGGCACAGGAGACTGATCCGCAACCTGTACATGCCTCAGACTGCTCAGGTGCAAGCGGGGAACGGAGAGTCCGGATTGGCAGTGTTATGCAGAGATGTAAGGCAGTGTTGACTTACCGGTGCTGTTGCCTTACTGGCGAGGTATGTTAAAAAATATCGCGAGTCTTGAATTTCCACGGTTTACGCAAATTTGATTTTCTCTTTTTTAGTGCCATTATGTTGGTAATTATGTCTCTCACTTATGCCGAAAAGTTCGGCAATTTTGAATGTTCAGTTGATTGTTGACAGTTCATAGCTCAAGCTAGGCTACTTACTATATACAAAAATATTGCATGGCTGGATACCTTCTGGACATATCTCATATCTATATTTAAAAAAAATATATATGTGTGTGTGTATATATATATATATACATACGAGGGTCATCCGGAAAGTAGTACCTGTTCGTGCCGAATGAAGTGCTGACGACGCGAGTAGCCGCTGGACGAGGTCAGATAGCTTCAGTGGCTTGTCTGCCTTCTCTGAGCCAAGTTGCGTGACGCTAGCATTGCCTGTGTTGTTTCTGTGATTGTTTACAATGTTTAAAAACATTGAGAACGCCGCCAGTTGTGAAGTGAGGGCAGTGATTAAATTCCTCAATGCAAGAAACGTTCGCCCATGTGATATTCATCGTCAATTAAAGGAGGTGTATGGAGACAATGTAATGGACGAGTCGTCTGTTCGGCGGTGGTGTCGCAACTTCAACATGGGGAGGGGGAACACACACGACGATGAGCGTTCGGGGAGACCGTCTGTCATTACAGACCAACTGGTGAGCTCAGTTGACGAATTCGTGAGGAACGATCGGCGCGTCACAATTGATGACATCTGTGAGCATTTTCCCAATGTTTCTCGAACAATTGTTCATGAAATTGTTAAACACCATCTGCATTATGCAAAAATTTGTGCAAGATGGGTCCCTCGCATGCTTACAGATGAGCACAAAACCAAGCGTATGGCTGCAGCACTGACGTTTTTGGGGCGTTATTCTGATGAAGGAGACTCTTTCTTGACTCGCATAATTACTGGTGACGAAACATGGATTTGTTATGCATCACCTGAGAGTAAACGACAGTCAATGGAGTGGCATCATGCTCATTCACCAAACAAACCAAAAAAATTCAAGACAGTTCTGTCCACCAGGAAACTCATGGCAACCATTTTCTGGGATCGACGAGGTGTATTGCTTATTGAGTTTATGGCCCGTGGAGACACTATTAATGCCAATGCGTATTGTGAAACATTAAAGAAATTACGGCGGGCAATACAAAATCGGCGGCGAGGTCTATTGTCTACTGGTGTCATTCTCGTTCATGACAATGCCAGGCCTCATGCCGCTGGGATAACACAAAAACCTTTGCAGCAATTCAAATGGGAAACTTTCGACCATCCACCGTATAGCCCGGACTTGGCCCCTTCAGATTTTCATCTCTTTACAAAGCTTAGAGACTTTTTGGCAGGAAAAAGATTTGACAGCGATGAAGAACTTAAAGAAGGAGTGACCCTGTATCTCAATGAGCTGGCGGCGAAGGACTATGCAGCAGGAATACAGAAACTTGTCACACGTTATGACAAATGCCTTAATTTGCTTGGAGATTATGTTGAGAAGTAGTTTAAAGTATCCTCTTTCAAATAAAATTTTTTATGTTTGTTAATATTTACTTTTGTGTCTTTATTTCACGAACGGGTACTACTTTCCGGATGACTCTCGTATATATATATATATATATATATATATATATATATATATATATATATATATATATATATATATATATATATATATATATATATATATATATATATATATATATACACACTATCGACTATACCTGGAGTTTCCGAATCAATTTATCCGTACAGCTAACTGTATCTGGGTTAGTTTCATATTATTTTCATATTCATGTTCACGAGTAGTTTCTTCCTTTATGTCAGTGGTGATTGTAAGATCGTAAACCTAATTTTGCTTTGGAAATATGCGATTGGATTTCGGAGGGCTTGGAATCGATATTCCCTGCCTCCTTTGGATTTCTATTGGCTGTTTTCCCTCCTCTTCCACCACGCCGATTACCTCTCGTTTGTTTTCCTCTCTATCCTTATCACCTTTTTAATCTGTCTCGAAAGCCACACTTCCTAACCCTTCCATCTACACTATTTATTTTGTTTTAACGAACATATTTCCTCCCCATATGAAAACCCAGAAATTTTACTGAATGTCGCTTACGACATCTACATCCATAGTTCCATATGAAGAGAGTTTATTAGTGAATGATATTTTTTATCAAATGATTTACAGCCCGTGGGCCAAATAAGTTTTCCTAAGAAATATTTCTTATAATACCAAAATTAAAGTCTTGTATCCTTTTCAAGCTGCTCCACGTTTAAAGCAAATGAGTCTCACCGAAGGAATTACTGCAACAAGTCAATGGCGCATAGGTACCATGCAATTTTCCGGAGGGGCCACCTTGGTGAAGAAGAATTTCGGCTTGCAATGTCGCGGCTTCGAACCTCGAGGATGGCTTCTCAAACAAATAGGCAGCATGGCCCCTGATGCGAATCCAAGTTAGAGGATCACTTCAGCACCGTCGCTGGAGTCACCGAGGATCACTTGGGTCACTGGATATGTCCAGTAAACGAACGAAATAAAACAAATAGGGAAATAATTTTCAGAATCCCCCCAATAATGTCATTCACTGGGGCCTAGCAAAATTTTAGGAAGAAAACAAAGGGGAAATAAAATTAATTTCGCGATAATTAATGGCCGAGATAAACCTATTTCAATAGGCGCACGCTCCCTCGAGCCCCGACGGCTTTCGGCTGGCCCCTTCCCCGCTCGACCTCCCATTATTCTTCGGGCCCCTGGGTGTGAAGGGGCCAGGGGTCTGTGTGAGGTCGAAGGGGGTGAGGGGTGGGTGGAGAAAGGGGTGAGGGGTGGGTGGAGATGGGGGGGGAGAGTTGAGCCTTGGGGAGGGCCAAGAAAGGAATATACTGCCAGGCGATTCGAATAAAACCTAAACCGATCTCAGCATCTCCACCACCGAAAAGTCGGTGCGTACTTCGGGCTTCACATTCATTAAGAAAGGGAGTCATGTGGAGGGTGGGGGCGGGGGGAGAGGGAATACGGAAAGGAGAAGGGATGCGCGAGGGCCCCTGGGTGCTGGCCGCACGAGGCTCCGCCTCCGGTGCTCATCACGCCCCCCAAACCGTCAACGCCCCACCGCCTCCGGAATGTATGTTGCTGTTTCATTTTCGGCGAGGAGCGTAAATCAAAAGGAAGCAGAGGATGCCACAAGAAAGGCCTCTCCGCCTCTCGCTTCCCTCCTCCCCGCCGCCCGGCAACTCCCAAAGTAATTAAACAGGTCTAGTTTGTAATATATTTGTGCGGGGCAGCGGAGCGTCGGCGATGGCGAGAGGCGGGAGGTGTGGGACGGGGGCCCAACGCCCTCATCTCCTCCACCGCGGTGCGGCCGCCAAATCGAGGGGGAGTGGTTTTCCACACTCGGATGGGGGACGGGAGGCAAAAGGCTGTAGGGGGTACGCGAGGTGGGCTCCGGCCCTTTTCCTACCCCTTCCCGAGGCAGCTGGGGGCCGTGCACGGCTCCGAAGCCACGCTTGGCGAGGAAGTGAGACGGCGGTGGAATGACTTGACTATTTCGATGCCGTCAAATGATTATTTCCCACTTTGAGCATATCATCCACTCGGATTGGATTCGCAGAGAGCTTTTGAGAGGGGAGATGTACGCTGTGCTCTAATAGGTACAGTGAAGCACTTTGTCTAGGACTATCGAATGAGCAAAATTCATTTTATCTCCAACTACGTTATAATTATCGTTGAATTGCTAGTTACATTGCTTCAGCCTTAATAAATGTCACCCACTCGTTTCTAAACGACCTTGCAAATGAGGAGAACAATTTAGGAAATAATATCTGCCTATTTCAGTAATCCATTCTCTGTGAATTTGGGAAATTCACATTTCAGTTTTTTGGGTTTACAAGTGAATTAACTTCTCTTCGTTGTAAAGTCTCTTCGGATGTGGATATAAAGTCAGGGAGCGGATTAATTTTTAAATAACGGTTATTTTTTTATTTAAATGTGTTACATATGTTTCCCACTGCATAATGATTTTCGTCTGGGAGCAGAGTAACTATTTGGGATTCACTTCCGTTTGCTGTCGTAATTTCTAATAACTGCTCTCTCATTTCGATTTCAGTTTTCCGTTAAATGCCGTCCTGCAGAGATCCTGTGTCGCCTGAGTACTCATGCTACAATTGATACATCTGAATTGACTCTCTGTATTTAATTATTCTGCTCGAGACTCTGTTACTCGAGCTTTGTTCGAGCTCTCTCTGTTGTTCGAGGTTTGTTATTCACTGTTCAAAATATTGAGAGAGTTGTCCGAAATACTGTTTGTTAAATTTGAGGTTTAAAAATATAAAAATACCAGTCAAAAAAGATTGATCATTAATAAATAAGACATCTAATAATAGGTAATGTACATTCTGGAGTGGCAAGATGCATACATGGCATACATAACACGATAGTCGAGTTTTCACCGATTCAACCGAACCTAAAAGTTTGACTTCTGTACCTCCCTCCGTCTTCTGCTAATTGAATCATATTTATCAAGTCAATCGACATCAGCTTGCATGTTTACGCAGTGTGCTATATAAACCATAAACACAGTAATCAACCCGAAGGTCGGTTTAGTAGGTGATGGTAGAGCTCACCCATGTACCAAGCCCGACGGCGTGTGAATATTCACACATCAGGGTAGGGGGGCCAGTTCCTTTCCCTGTGCCGGTTATGGTTTTCCAGGAATATCTGGTACCCGAAAAATCAACTAGCTTGGGTGGAGCTGCAGGTGCCCAAAGTGCCTTGCCCGGGACCCTCTGGTCAGCAGTCCAACGCTCTACCCGCTAGACCACCGCGACCCAGTGTGCTATATCTCCTCAAGTAAATGTTAACCATAACAGAGAAAAATCAAATAAAAATATTTTCCTATAACATGAAGATTTCAAAAACAATTTTTGGAGTTATCATAGAAAATTTATTATGTAAGCCAATAATACAAACCCTTTAAGAAATAATTATTTTTGAACACCCAATAGGATGCCCCCGGAAAAAAGTAGCGAAAGTAGTGAATTCGCGGGGAAATTTCTAATGACCATCTTCTACACCTTACATTTGTCAGTAAAGCGTACCTATAGGAAGGAAGAACTGAACATACTTGGAGGCTTTCACCGAAAGTGTAAACAGGGAAATAAACTTTGAAAAAGCTGGATGATGGACGGAAGGAGAGGAAAGAAAGGGGCGTGGTGAGATGAGCGGACGTGTTGGCGAGGGAAAGTCGAGGACCCCCTACACGCCCCTTTCTCCGTTCGCCCGCAACGCTCTTCCCTCCCCCCCTCCGAAATACCCCATCCCCCCACCCTCGAGCTCCTCTCCCCCCTCACCCGCCACCCATGATTAATGTCTAGAAATACGATTGCGTCCAGAGAGCGTGCGAGCCAAATTAAGCGCCCTCTTGGGTTTCGGTGACCTGCAAGGCCCTTTTCTCCTCCCCCCATACTCCAACACCCTATAAATCCCACTACTTCCTCAGTATTATCCCTTACAACGGACCCTCACCAGGGCAGACCCTAAACTCCAACCTCCCACCGCTCATCTTCTCTAGCGGCTATTTCATGCCGGTCATTTACTTCTTGCGACGAAGCGGACGTACGAGTACATGTCTGCACCTGCGTATTATTCCACGAGATGTCCCATGCGCCTCGACTACAAGGCTACTGGACGAAGCTCCTTTGAAAGATGTATCAAATGGAAAAAAGAGGCGATTTCTCAATCAATTATGACAATAAACAAAATAAAGGGTATTTAATATAATTTAACGTGATTATGTTCACAACATGAATGTTATGCAATATTCTTAGATGTTAGATTTAGGAAGAAAATATCCATGATATTAAAGACAAATCTTTCGAAGGTTATATCTTAGGAAACAATGAAGACCTAATTTTAACTGGATAAATAAAAGGGTGTAATATTATTCCGGATTTAATTAACTACCTTGTTTCTTTAATCAAAAATCATTTCTAGTGTTGCCTTAAAAATAAAAACTAGGTCTCAACCTTGGAATTTCCCATGAATAATAATATTATCAATTCTTTATTGTGTAAGAAGGCTCAGTTTTAGGTTGTATTACGAGATAAAAGAATTCAAGCATAACTCTTTAAGTGTAACCTAAGATACGATAAAAATGTTAAATCTCAGCTACTGTGTATCTAGAGGTTCAACTTTCTGGAAGTAGAGTATTTTTTGTTGACATTTATAACGAGTAGGTCATTTAATTGGAGTCAAAGCCATTTTTATTTTCTATATTTTTCCAGGCTCTATGGAAAGTTTATAATTTTGTAAGAATATCAATTTGGGGATGTACGATTTGGAGGGAACGTATAATATTCTTCAATAAATTCACTGTCGAGTCTCTTTTCGTGAATAAACGTTGCTTTATTTCCAAAAAATATTTCACTTTTTAGCCGCCAAGCAAGGCTGAAGCAGCAAGTTTGAAATCGAAGGAATTAATATATTAGGTTCTACAAAGCCTTGTTCGTGTAAACGTATCTGAGATAATATAATAAAGTAATCAAGACTTCTTTCTTATTGGTGGGAATACAAAAACGCTCAATCACAGAAATGTGTGTATGGTCCAAATTCAGTCCTAAAAGGCCTCCATATCGACAGTCAGCGCCCAAAAGCAGCTCACGGGGAATCTTATTCGGATGGAATGAATTTAAAGGGGTAAATTGTAGACCTTGAAGGCATTTACTTTCATTCCGGCCGTTCACGTTGCAAAAGAAAAATTAAAGTTCCAATGCCCTTTATGCAGGAGAACAAGTAGAACTAATATTCTATGTTGACAGCGATCGTTTTTCCAGAGATAGGGTGATAGAAAAGGATGAAATTCCCGAGATACCATTATGGGTCCATTGCTACTTCAATCATCACACTCATTTGTCCAATCTCAAAAATGTAATCCAATACTTTACTTGCTTATAGAATCACGTCTCTCAACAACTTAAAATAAATTGTTGCAATTGGTTCTCCAATCTGGGACGTTACGCAATAAGTAAGAAAATAAGCTCACAATTATTGTAGGGATTTATCTGTAAAAGTATGTGCACTTAAGGATGACATACATAAAAGTAGAATGAAACAATTTGAATCAAGAAGAATATTTAAAGTAAAAGAATTTAAACAATATGGACAAGTAACGACATAATGAAACTTTTACCGAATATTGTTTCTATTTACGCTCTATTTATTTATCTGTATTTATGTGTGGAAAGGAAGTGCACAAGCCTAATACTGCATAGTAGACCACATTACGCAACTAAACCTCGTAGTCCGGGTATTAAGACAAAAGTCACAAAAAGGAAATGTACTTGCTAAACTTTCAGATACAATTTTTACTAATTAGCAAAGCCTTCTACTTCTGACCGTCATGTACTTTCACATCTGGGCCAGAAAAGAACGTTAACATTTATCTAATAGTTCCCTGATGCTATATACTTACTACGACATAATATGCAAATGCAGCATAGGAACTTGTAATCGATATGTACACGCTATTGTACTCACCAGCTTGAGAGGAGATGAAGAACATACGACTAGAGAAATACAGTGAAAGCAAATGCAGGGTAAGGTAAGCATCAAACAGGACCATGAAAAAACTTGTTTGGTGAGCGATACAGAAACGCGTCTTGTCTAAATTATTGACCAAATTAGTCTTCGAAGATTGTGGAGGTTATGTTAAGAATTAAAATATTAGGGAGAAATACACAGGAAAATGAATTAAAATTAATAAATGGACAAAATATTCAGCTAAATTCTTTTCATTACCTTTCACATAACCAACCACATATTTCAACCCCTACTTACCAATGTTGCTCTGAATTACCTCTGGCATAACAACTATACATTCGTTATCGTACAACTATATTTATCACTCTCTCAGGAATAGTTTTTGTGGCAATATCACTTCACGCCCCTTCCCTTCTGTATAAATATACACGATCGTATATTGGTTAATATTTGTTCAGTATTCCACATTTTCATTCCATTTAAAGCCATTTACACGACCTTACTTCCTTTCTCTAAATGCAATTTATGGTTTATTAACTTTCATAATTTGACACCATTATAGTATTCACATGCCTCACTTTGTTTTTAGATTTACATGTTATTAAATTAACTCCGTAATACCTCACAAACTACCCTTCAGATCTTGATGATAGACGCCAACGGTAAAATTTATAGTAACGTAATTTTGTATGTTTACTGTGAGTTCTCTTTTTCGTAAAATTTCCAGCTAAAAAAAGTTTTTACTTTTATATGGATCACTGTGCTTTTAATGCGCATAGGATTTTCCATCTTTGTTGACCATCTCGTTTTAGTCCATTAATTAAATTCTCGAGCTATCAGGGTGAATACGAACTGGTTTAGAAAACGTAGACTCACTGTCTTATCAAAAGATTTTTACTTCTTATATTATTTTTACGAAACTAAAATAATTGAACTGTTTTATGAAATATTTCATCTCTATGAAAAAACATATTTTTATTTAGTATTCGACCAGGATCAGTGAGCGAAGCTTTCACTTAGAAGAATTCGGAGCTACAGTTACGGATGAGCAAACTCTGTGCCATTAATGTCTCCCTTTTCCATTGAATCTCGCGCGTCAGTTTTTAAAAATGGTTATTGAATGCTAATTACATTGAAGTCAACATTTTGAAATCAAAAAATTAATGCAGCAAAAGAGTGGTGAGGTGGTATTGGCAGCATCCTGCCACTTGTTAATTCCGTTCGGTTCCGCCTTGCATGCAAGTCTCATTTGTACGAGTATGTCAGATAGAAGTTTTTGATTCTCATTGGGAGATGAACGCCAATGCATGTCAAGGGATGAGTTAAATAGGTTTAACTTCCTTAACTAAAATAGCAAAGAAGGGAGATTCTATCATAGCTGGCGCAAGCAACCAGAAATCTTTCAAGTAGAAGTCGCTATCCCATTGACAGAAAAATGGGCATGTTTTATTTACAAACGTATCGACCCCAGAAAAACACGATATGCGTTCGGCAGTGTTGGTTGAACTTCTCATAGAAACTCAAGCATTTTTTATTGATGAGAATGCTAACGATTTTAAAGAAACACGGCTTAATTTTGCTCAAAAATTATCCGTGATCAGCTCGATTGTGCGAAATATTTTAAATTTGGAAATTGAGACAATTTAAAAATGATAAGTTATGTCCACTGACTTTCCTTAGACACGTATTTGTATTTTAAAATTAAGTCGACTGGAAAATAAAAATAAAATATTACTTTCTTTACTTTCTAATAAAATATAGTAATATTTAAAAGTTGTTTAGATCAATACCCCCTCTAACACAGTTATTTTCTGGACAATGAATATTTAAGCACGCTTGAAGGAAGCGTGCTTAAATACAGAGGATACTTACATGAATGCAATTGGGCATTTTTCTAGAGTAGTTTTCATGTTTCTAGGAACTTTAGCTTCCCGACACCATACTGTGCCTAGTAAAATCATCATAAAATTGGAAACTATAATTTTATAAATATAAGCATTGGAATATGAATAGTTTACGTGCCTAACAACTCAAAAAAATTCATCATTGAGATATTCAATTGTTTGAGAATCCAAATATCCAAAAAGTATTTTAAGAGAGCTACTACGCTCCAGGATGAATAAAGGCTTCGGAACGTAAAAAAATCATGATGCATTGTACTTTGGCCAGGTCATTTTCAGAAATACTCCGGCGCCCAACTCAGGAGAACCACGCTCTTCCCAGGAATTCAATTTCAAGGTTGCAAATCGCCGCCAAGCGATCTCCGCCAGGATCGGACCTTGAAGCTCGACAACTAGCGTGGCTCGCATGCTTGGTAGCTTAATATGAATATGTCCGCTACAGTTTGAATTACATGCGACTTGTCGCATAATTACTTTACAGCGAAGGAGGTATTATGCAAAAATGAATTGTTGCGGTGGCCAGTGAGCTGGCTTCCCACTACGAGGGCTCGTTTGTGTGAGAATTTGAGCGGTACCCCTATCCGTACTTGGTTGCTACGAAAATAGCACTTAAAGTGGAACACGACATCTTTCGGATAGGGCGTTAAATTGAGGGAACCTATGCGCCTATCTTTAAGATTAGACTAACGCTGACGTCTGGTCCGTTCTCCCATTTCCTGAACATCCTGCCTCTACCAAATTACTCACCTGTCCCTAGTGTCGCAAATGGCCTGCGCTGTCGGTCGCCTCCCATAGTAACTACTGCCTTGAATAATAATGAACAGTACACAAACTAATGCGGAATAATTCAGAAAACATATTTTCATCCCCGTATATTCTTATGCATAGCATGGGTGTACACCAAATCCTGATGTGATTGCCTATTAAAGGTTTGGAGAAAAATTTTCAAGAATATTTAAAATACACTTTCTCATTTTAGAAGATATTTGGTAGAATAATCCTGATTTTCTTCAATTTATTGTGAGTTTACTTTGACCGTGAAACTTAAATGTGGGTGGGTGGACAGTGGACGATTACGGCAAGAGTGTGTTCGGCTTCTCCCTCAGCCAGGCCTCTTCGGGTCTTCGAACAACTCAGCTCTACCGCACACTTGTATTGTGACTGTGGCCAGGTTTACGCTTCGGCGTCTCACTTGGATTAAGAGTCCCATTCGAAGAATGCAAGCATATAGAAAGAGAAAGGTTTAAAGGAAAATGTCTCTGGACAACCTCTGGATAAAATTGCATTAGCTATCGGCACTTAAATACCGATAAATCAATTATGCACTGCATACATTCCCTAAACGAAGTTTTCAGAGATATATCCTTTTATCGTGGTAATTCTTTTATGCAATCTACGAAGCGAATTATGTCGATTGCTTTACCGTGTGCCATGATTCCCTTATTGTCCATTACATGTAGGTTTTTGTTTTGCTACTTTTTGCAGGTCTATATATACGAGGGTTACTATTTATATTTTTAGCCTAATAATGAAAAGACAGTAATTTATTGTTGAAAATGGCTTTAATATTTTACAACCTATTCTCTATGATAATCAATACACTTTTACATGCGCTCGAACCAGTTTTCGCATCATCTTATGGGTATATGGGTATATACAGTATAGGTGGTACCTCCAAAACGTGGTTTTTGAATGCATCAACGGCTTCTTCATGCACAGAAAAACGTCGGATATGCAATTTTTTCTTGACAAACAGGAATAAAAAGAAGTCATTTGGTGCTAACTCAGGGCTGTACGGAGGATGACCCATCCATTCAACGTTTTGGCCAGTCAAATAGGTAGTTGTTTCGGCCGATCTGTGAAAGCTGGCATTGTCATGATAAAGAATGATCCTTCGTTACCTCTTCTTTTTCCGTATTTCACCAAGCACTTCTGGCAAACAAATGCCCGTGGACAATTCAGAATTCACAGTTCTACGCCGCTCTAACAGTACGTTGCCACATGTCTAGTCATTTCGAAGAAACAGACGATCATTTGCTTCGATATGCTTCGCGCATGAATTACTTTTGTCGGATTTGGCTCGTCTTGGAAGACCCATACAATGGACTGCCGTTTCATTTCGGGATCATACGCAAAGATCATAGATTCATGTCTGTTCAGATGCAATTCAATTGCATTTATTGAGCATTTCTTTGCACCAATTGACACGAGCATCTTTTCGAGCTCTTGTCAAATTATACGGAATCCAACGCGAACAAGTTTTTTGTGGTTAAATATTTTTGCAATATCTTATTAATGCTCGTCAAACTAATTCCAAAGGATGCCTCAATCTTACGATAAGTCTAATGACGATATGTCTTTATTAGTTCTTGCTCAGAATCAATGTTTTCTGGCACAACAACTGATTTTGGACGACCTTCACGACTTCCGTCACTGAGCGAATGGCAGCCACGATGAAATTCGTTATACCAGCGTTTCACAGTGGAAAAGGATGGGACTTCAACGTCAAAAGAGGAAGTAAGTTGATCGATGTACTTCTGACTTGATAATAAACGTTGAAAGTCGTCAAAAATCGTCGTACGAAAGTGTTGACGAGGGAAATTAATTTTTTCGCCGAGACAAAATTTTCGAGTCACTGTGAACAACACAACCTATGATTAAACGACAAAATCTGAAGAAAGTTAGCGTTACGTAAAAGGGTCAAAATTTCAAATAGAAACGCCAAATGGCGCCTAAAGCACAGTGTGGTCAAGGCTCAAAATATAAATAGCAACCCTCGTAGTGGCAATTATGAGATTTTAAACCGTTTTATGACTTCTTTACACGTCCTTTTTTATCCTCCAGTGCTCCAATTACATTCTATTGATTCTGGTAGAATTAAGGGATACTTTTTTTTTCGTATTAGCCCTTGCCAAGTGCTTCAGAAATTTGAGTATCTCGACCTACTTAACACTTCCGGAGCAGCATTCAGTATATCTACGAATAACACATACCAATGCTTCTAATGTTTAGCTTTTTCTAATCTGAGGCTTAACATTGCCTCCCACTTTCTTAACGGAATCCAAATTGGTATGAAAACAAGTTGTTGTATATATCTTCTTCCCTTGACGTTATTATTCATGTTAATGCTTGGGGTGGACTTTGACACCAGGCTTAATTTTCGGAAGCTGCTATAACTCTCAGTCTTCGTTCATCAGTCAACAGTTGCGATGTGCTCTACGTATTTAAAAAAAAATTAAATAATATTTTTGGCTGCCTTTGATTGTGCAAATCAACCGATCTTTGGCTTATTCAATTAGCGCCGTACTGCATTATCCGTTTATTTATGTAACACTGAATATCTTACATTTTATAACATACTCCATTGCTCTGTTGAATTTACATTAGAGTGAATGTGGTTATCGAGCGCCTTAGTCAAATGTCCATTTATTGTTCATATCAACCAAGATATATGATTCTTCATAGCCTATGTATCGACTGTTCCCTCGGTTTTCATATTCCCATTCATATGCTTGGCGCAAGGGTATTTCGATATCTCTCACCAAACTCTATTTTTATTATCCTGAATACTCTTTCAATGTAATTCATCATGTTATCATCTCCAGGAGAACATAACATTCATTTTGGCTTGTGTTTATTACGTCTTTAAACAAAAAACTTTTTTGTAACTTACAGAAGTGGTACTTTTCAAAATCGTGATCTGAATTATATTTTCTTATTTATCCATTACACCTCTTATACTATTGATTTCTCTTAATTTATAACTACCGGCTAATAGTTCTCTTAAACTCTAATTTTTATTGTGCCAATAGTTTATTCACCTTATGCCATCTTCTCCATTTGCTTCTTTTCCTGTCTCCAATTTTTTTACGTAGTGAAATGTAAAAATTTATGATTATACATCTGCAAGATCTGTCCTAAAATTAGTATAACCTATTTCATCCAGAATGAACGGACTGACAGGCAGCGGTTTCTTTGGCTTGGTTCGAGGAAGGAGAGTCTCAGGAAAGGCTGTGGACAGTGGCAATTGGCTCCCAGCTTTTCCGGAGTACGAATTGTTCCTTTGCACAACCTTTACATCGTGGCCTCGTTACGCTACGTAACTAACCGATTATTGGAACACCTCTACGCCATCAAATTTTGCGTGAAACATGGAAAAACCGGAAAAGAGAATCCTGAAGTGCTCATGGCTTATGGTGATACCGCCACGGGTGGCTCGGATTTTTTTAAGTGGCACAAATTGTTCCAGGAGGGTAGAGAAGATGTTGAAAACAAAGAACGTCCACACGCCCTGCGACCTCAAATAGTGAGGCAAATCTTGCAAGAGTGAAGGTTTTGCTGGACAGGGATCGTACGAGTACATTAACTGTTCGTATGGATCTGATGAACTTGGCATCCCTAAAAGTGATGTGATGTCGACTTGTGACCGATAAAATGGAAATGAGAATGAAGTTTGTGAATTTGGTGCCGCAAGCCCTAACGTTCGCCTAGCAGATCTGCCAAGAGCCCTTCAACCATGTCAGTGAGGATTGTGGCCGCACTTCGTCAAATTCTGAGGAAATATGTAAATTCTGGCAATAAAACTTTTTTAATCGACTCAGATCTACTATTTTTGGGACACATCTTGTGTTTGTAAACACACAAACACATATAAACATAAATAGAGTAATCAACCCTAAGGTCGGTCTGGTAGGTGATGATAGAGTCCACCCAGTACTAAGCCCGACGGCGTGCGAAGTTTATATATCAGAGTACGGGGGCCAGTTCCTTTCCTTGTGCCGGTTATGGTTTCCTAGGAAGATCTGGAACCCAAAAAAATAGTATAACTTGGATGGAGCTGTAGATGCCCAAAGCCCGGGAATTGAACTCGGGCCCTTCAGTCAGTAGTCCTACGCTCTACTCCTGAACTACCGCGACCCACATATGTATGTGTATGCAAATATATCGTCCTTTATACATGTATGTGTTCCTATCTTTTTTCCTTGCATCAATATAGAAATATATTATTTTTATTATTAAATAATATTATCTATCTTTTGTCGTGCAAACAAGCACTTCATTCTACATAGGCGAATGCATTACCCCCTTATCCATTCGAATGAACAATCACCGCTACTCCTGTAATTCTGCTTCACTCTCTTCTCTTACTATCCCTTTACACGCAAGTTCACACAACCTATCATTAGACGAATGCTTTTCCCTAACTATTCTAGAATCCCTACCCGATTTAGCCACAAACATAGAGGTGAGAACTCGCGAATCCGCATACATCCTATATTTCCGATCCTTTAAAATTCCCACCCTTAACCGCCATCTTTAATTTCCTTCCCAGCAGCCCCTAAACCTTCCGCCCCCCTTCCCTCCCCAGGCATTCTTCCCTCAAAACCTCTGTCTGACCTGAAGAAGGCCTCGGAGTAGGCCGAAAGCTCAAATCATCTGCAGTGTGAGTGTCCTTTTACATGTTATCTGTTTTATTCTTTGTTATATATATATATATATATATATATATATATATATATATATATATATATATCATCTTCACATTAGAGTGGTCGATGGTGTCATGACGATTAAATGTAACGATGTCAGAAGTAGAGAATACTCAAGTTTTCGAAAAAATCTTTATTTGAGAAATGCCACTTTGCAAACGAAATTTTAAATATAATTAGACCTCAATTGTAGAACACATTGCTGTACAATAAGTTTTCATTTTCCGGAGAGATAATGATATCGCTCAATAAAAAAATATATTTCCATGGGAGATAATTAGGATATTTTTGTTTAGAATGAACCTCACTACAGCTACTAACACAATAAAATTCTAAAAATGCGTCGGAATCATTTCTTTAATGATAACTTCGTTTCTATTGTTTTTCGCACGGGTGGTTTACTTTTCTAGAAGTGAAAAAACCTTATTTAAAAGTGAATGAATTTGTGAATTAACAGAAATGATTTTCTACCAGAAAAATATATAAAAATTATGCGGACTGGATTTACAAACACTATTGGAGTGAATTGCATTTACTTATTTAAAATTTACCATCCCTCACTAGTGGAAAGTTTTATGTTATGTTCCGAGAAACACTTTCGTGGCTCCAAGGACCGTCGGGTATCACGATACTATAGGGACCAAATAAACAGCTTTTTGTTGAACTTCCAACATCATGTTAATTTATCAATCATAATTCGAAATTTTGGAAGTTGTTCGGAAAATTTAAATAAAATACCCAACTTTGGCCACACATTTCCTTATGCTCAATAGACGCGTGCAAGAAAGAGGTATCTAATTATGCAGTTCAGTGTAAGCTCCTACTCACAGTTAAATGAAAGGTAACATCGCGTGTAGTGAATTAGTATAAAACGCCTTGAAGGCATTGTTTTCTTCAGGAGATCCTTCCCTGAGAATTCAGCCAAGTTCTAAATAATGCTTCTGATATACAAGCCTCATTTTTCTCTGCACGTTGGGAGCAAGAGAAAAGAAGGAAACCTCTTCACGTTGAATATGGGTGTAACAGAGTGGAAGCTCTCAAAGTAGTATGCTCTCGCGTCTTTCGTCAAAAACTGATGCACGTTCTTCCGAGTAAAAACAGATATTATATTCAGCTATGTAAGGAAGTACTACGTTGAGTTACATGCGTGTACCCGTATTTGAGCAGTCATACTAACAATCTCCTTTCGTGAAAAGGAGTAGGTCAAAGTCGTAATCTGTAACTTAAATGAATAATTTTAAAATGAATCAATCACATGTGATTAACGGAAAATCGATAGGTCGTGGGTAGATCGTGCTCCGCCACGCCAAAGGAGGGAACATCGACAAAAAGAGCAGAGAGACAGAGTGCAAGAAAGGAAGGACAAGAGAGATGATGGGAAGTAAGAGATGAGTGGAGCCAAGAGCGAGGATTGGGTGAGAGGAGGGTGAGTGGCATTGAAAGCCGTGGCCGTAAAGGTGTGCTCTGTGCGTGCCTGTGCTTGAGAGCGTTTGTGTGTGGGCTTTGCGAGTGATGTTCGGGGTGGAGGAGCATGGAGGCTGGAGGGCAGAGGGGTAGGTTGGTGGGGGGCCGCAGGGGTTTGGGCGCTAAAGGCATGGAGGGGGTGTGGGGAGCAAGGAGGCTCGAGCGAGATGGAGAGTGAATGGGGAGTGGGGTGGGCGGAGGGGAGTGCACCGCCAATCCAATTGAGCTGGTGTCTGCCCCTGGGGAGCCGCTCGCCCCCGTCCACCCTCCACCAAACCCGCCCTCCGCTGCGCACTCCCAACAAGCGGCGCCATTAGAGAAAGGGTGGGATGGGGAGTAATTAGTAAGATGAAGCAATGTTAATTGAAATACAGATTTCGAAGAATGAGAGCCTCACTTCTCGGAGAGGCGGCGGGATATGAACGGTAATGGAGGAGGAGGGGGTGAGAGAGGAATGCATGTTGGATAGGGAGTAGGGGGAATTTGCGGGAGGCATTCGTATCGTGAAGGCGGCTAACTGAATGTCAGCGATGACCGATAACATGCGTGCCAAAAAATCTCAAATGTAGTGTAATCGGCGTTCGTGATGATCGTTTTCGTCTGCAGTGTATGAAAACAAAGGCGCTACAAGGAGGGCTAATACCTGTCGCAATTTTATAACTGACCGAGCAGGTTAATTTGTCATATGATCATTTAGCCTTTACGCTGGAGTTCCTCAGCTAATTGAAAAATATTATGAATGTACAAAACTTGTTCGACAAATGGCGGATTAAGGCTTGTTAATAATAATTTCTCTACTGCGTCGCAATACAAACTCAAAATTCTGGTAAAAACATCGGAAATATTTTACGCTTATCTCTAGAATAATAATTTTACTGACCATTGCGCATGAAAATTAATGATAGATATTGTGAATTGCTATATCTTAATTAGGAACTTTATAGCATGGCATAAGAAGATTGGACGCCTAGGATCATGATAATTTTATGGAGAATGGTGACGCTTCGACTTTCATCACAAATTATCTTTTAACAATGAATGGTAATTATAATTTCAACAGAAAATTCAATATAAATTTAACAGCCACCCAATTATAAAATAGAAAACCTTCCAATAATTTCCGTTTCCAAATGGACAACAAAAATCCACACAAAAGGTGTATCTTTCCCACGTATGCAAAGACTTGATTCTTTGTATTAAAACTAACGTCCTTAATTATTCAACAGAAGGGTGAGTAGCACCTTAGTAGTACTATCACTGACGTAGGCTGGGCGTTAATTTATGCATTGGTATTCGATTAGCCTTTTTAAATTTTTACGAAAATAGTTCACCATGTGACAGCGGAGTTAATTTAAAAATATTCTGAGTGAATTGAGAGCAGCCAATTATTTTGCGCGCAGCTTTGGAATTTTCAACCGACACATCTAATTGTGTTTCTAATTTAGTGAGTGTATTTTTTGCTATTTCTACTCTAACAATTACAACGGAAAATACGTCAAAAGTTTACTAATTGGTACGAATTTATTTCAGGACTAACACGAAATAGAGTTATCCTTGTTAACCGGATTAACATACCGCCGTGACAGAGAGTTCATCAGAGGTGTTTTCTCTCTTAATCCTAAGGTTAATCTTTAAAATTTTCTCAATTTTTTTTCTCAAAATAAGGAAATCTAAATTTCGATATGTTGAAAATGATTTTTCATGGAAGTGTCTTTAGAAACAAATTCTAATAAATTAATGCATAACATTCTGCATAAATAAATATCCCAGTGGAAAAGAATTGTAAAAAATCGAATTCCAAAGAGTAATAAAAATGTATTACATAACTATTTCCGTCGATAAGAAATTTACTCCATGAAATCCTGTGAAGAATGACTGAATTAGTGCATAGGGATCTTAAAGTCAACGGTAAATATATAGTGAGTCTAAACAGTAACTGAAAGCCGGGAGAAAAGATTATCCTAACTTTAATGCCTTTCCCATCTTCATGATGGTGCAGGTAAGGATTTAGATGTCCGTGGTGTGAATGGTGATGCAAAGATGAAGGCTCTATGAAGGAGGAGGATCTGGGACGACCGATGAGAGTGGGGGGTTTTGCGTGCGCTTGTGTACGTGTGTCCTACCCCCTAGGTAGGTGGGACACACGAGGGCCCCCGGGATGAGAGGACCGCGGGGGAGGTGAGTTTGATGCTGAGATTTTCGGATCCTTAGTGATGGGGGACATAGAAGAGAAAGGAGGTTTAAAAGGGATTTGTGGAAAATGGAAAGGCCTAGTAAAGGTTTTAGAGGTGTTAGGAGGTGGTGAGGAGGGTTTGAGGACATGAGAGATCGGCATGAGAAGGGGTGGGGCCCTTGATGGAATATATTTATATAATTATATGCATATATATTCATTAACATTCTGAAGGTAATGGTCTACCCGTTGAAACGTCAACATGTGTGTGTCATTAAATTGTGTTTCTGTGTTCAGTTGAATTTTGAATCAGAGTTTTTGTGTGTTTTGTACGTATATATATATATATATATATATATATATATATATATATATATATATATATATATATATATATATATATATATATATATATATATATATATATATATATATATATATATATATATATATATATACAAGCCATAGAGTTCCTCAAGATTTCTTCTGTGTTCTCCGGAATGGAAATTTCATACCATTTCACTCAATTATACTTCGTCAAACATCTAGGGGGGATGGAAAATAGCAGTTACTTTGTTCGGGGAAAATTCCAACTGGATGAAAGGGGATGAAAAATGGACACGCTGGAGCAGTTAGAAGTACTGTAAAGGTATATTACCGGGCATTTGGGTACCAAAAATATCTTTGTAAAATATCTCTTTTAGAAGTTTCCTTGTGCATCAACGAAATGCATTTGTAACCTTAATGTTTCCCCCCCACTTTCATGATCCCTGCCAAACACATTGTCTCTTCCTCTTCACCATCAACCACGTCTTCGTACCAGCTCACAACTCCCGCCCGGGCGGCCACATCTTAACCAATACTTATTCCTTTCCCAGCTCCTCGCCTAAAATTCTATTCCCTCGCCCACCTCTCCTAGTAAGAGTATATATACTATACCCATGTATAAAATGTTACCAGATCATATCACCAATGTGTCGACACAGATATAGGCGACTAGAATATTACATGAGTGGGCATCATACTCAAATCGGAATGGATAATAATAATAAAGTCTCGTTTATTCAGAGGCAATATGTGGTGCATATCCTTCAGTCTAGAATAATTCTAAGGTGATCTCATTAAATTCTTCCTACACCTATCGAAAGTCTATTAAATAATATGACCAAAACACTCAAATGCAATATTAATCGTAATAAACTGACTGTATTCTATTAATACGGAGCTGAAATATTTTTGGAAGAGTTATCTTCATTCATAATATAAGTTCAGTGGAAGTCATTGGCAACATAATACTACCTTGATCAAAAAGTTTCGGGAATTTATTCAGAAAATTAAAAATACAAGTTTATTCATCTAAATCTATATTGTCCCCTTCAAAGTAATCCCCATCGACTGCAACACACTTATGCCAGCGCTTGATCCAATCCTCGAAACATTTTTTATATTCGGTTTTCGGTATGTCCATCAGTGCTTCCTGCGATTTTTCCATTACTTCCTCTCGGCTGCTAAAACGCGTTCCCCGTAATGGTTTTTTAACTCGATTGAACAGAAAGAAGTCACAGGGAGCCAAATCAGGTGAATTCGGTGGCTGTTGGATGGTATTTGTTGCATTTTTCGTCAAAAAATTACGAATAACGATAGCACTGTGCGACGGTCTCGACGCACTGTGCGACGATTTCTGGCCTCTTTCGGCGAATTGCTTCACGAAAACGTCTCATAACGCCCAAATAATACTCTTTGTTTACTGTCTGGCCTTCTGGCAAAAATTCATGATGCACTACACCGTTGTAATCCATGAAAACCGTCAGCATTGCCTTCTTTTTTGACTGAAAACGACGTGGTTTTTTTGGTCTCGGCTCATTTGGTGAACGCCATTCATTTGCCTGATGTCTGGATTGCGTATCGTACTCATAAACCCACGTCTCGTCTCCAGTAATGATCCTTTTGATGAATGTGGGATCGGATTCAGCCTCGCAAATCATGTCTTTTGCGACGTCAACACGGTCTCTTTTTTGCATGAAATTGAGGTCTTTTGGCACCAACTTTGCTGCTACACGACGGAAACCCAAATCATTAACCACAATGTCTTGGGCGGATCCATAGGCAATGTTCAAGTCCTCCGCTATTTCTCTGATGGTTAATTTGCGGTTATTGACCAACATTTCTTTTACTTTATCAATTTTTTCACCGACTTTCGATGTCGATGGTCTGCCACTGCGTTCATCATCTTCGATTGACTCACGACCACTTCTCAACCGCTCGTGCCAATGGTAAACGACCGTTTTTTTTAGAGAATCGTTGCCGAAACACTTTTCCAACATTTCCCACGTCCGTGCGCCACTAAATCCGTTTTTTACGCAAAATTTAATACAAGTTCGTTGTTGCAAATTTAAATCCATTTCTGCAATTGTAAAAAATCGCCAACACACACAGAGATAGATGTACTCTTGGCTACGTAACTTTTGCAAATGTCAAGTTATGACACTAAGATTTAAAGGGAATATCAACAACAGATGTACTAATTTAACAAAAAAAACAGAACTCAAATCGGAACGATGGGAGCGCCACACGGTGGTTATTCCGGGAACTTTTTGATCAAGGTAGTATATATTTATAAAGGTTGTATCTACTTGTGTAAAAGGCAGATTATAAAATGTGACACAATGAAATATATGCTTTTCCTCTGAGTACGTGCTTCAAGCCTTAGGCGATTATGTCGACGTAAAAGAAATGGATATTTTTACTTGAAAAAACAAAATTTATCAAAAAATCTTCACAAAGTAAGAAAAATGAGCAATGTCAAGCAATACAATTCAAGAATATTCAGATTATACGACAAAAAGTGAAGTACGTGAAAGGAACCGTGCCATGTTTACGAATGAAAATTGCGTAAATTCATCAAAAAATTAGTTTTGTAAATGTTTCAAATAATTAACTAAACCAAAAATAATTCCATTGATCAGGCGAAATAAATGATATAGTACATTATTTAAGTGAGAATTTACCATGACACTTCCAGGTGTTGAATAATACTAAAGTAATAATGTGTGTGTAGTGATGAAGTCAAACAACAAAGGATTTTGAAAATTATTTAATATTTTGCGCAACCACTTACGTCCAATATATTTTTGTGTACCTTTTCATAACAAATATTTGTTACGATTTTACTGTACAATCTCAAGCCCTAAACGGTTACATGAACAAGGGGTAATTAATCCCTTATCCTGATCGAAGTCAAGAGGCCATTGAAAAAAGATACGATAATAAACAATGAGGCATTAGCAAGTATTTGTAAATCACTCCTCCTCATAGGCTACAATCTCTACGAGGGTGAAAGGGCGTATGGGTTCTGGTATGGTAAGCTTCACCTGAGGGAAAGTTTATAATTGCTCCTGGTACAAGAGTTTTCTGAATGTTTCAACTGAAACTCAGCATGAGGATACCAGCCTTCTTTAAAAAAAAGTTACGGAATGTGATTGCGCATGCATTGGAAAGTACTCCCCAAAACCTCTGCTTTTTTGGATACTTCATCTTTTTGTGACAATAGTTTGAGTGAGCCATGCGAGGAATTGTGTAAAAAATGAAAAACATTGAGTAAAGGACTGTCATTAAATATTTAATTTTGAAAGACAATACGCCTGCGGAAATCAAAGGTGAATGGGGACTCTAGAGTATTATTCACGACCACGGACTTTTTTGGAGCAGATTTTAAACGGGTCCGTTCATGATTTGCTGATAATGACCTTTCAGGGCGGTCAAAAACTGCGATAACCAAAGATAATATTGAAAAAGTTGAACAAATGGTACTGGACGGCCGTCGACGCATAAGTTTTGGAGATAACAGAGGAAATAGGCATATCAAAAGAACACGTTTATCATATATTGACTGAGGAATTACACAGGAATACGTAAGCCATCCACGCGTTGGGTGCCACGTTGGTTCACTTTTGATCAAAGCTCATTCTATTGAACATTTCCTACGCCTTTGGAGCGGTTCAGGCGAAGTGAGGCAAATTTTATTGTCTTCGTTTCATAACTGTAGATGAAACTTGGATCCATTGCTAAACTCCTGAGCAAAAGAACAGTCGGTCAAGTTGTAATTGCATAAAGTTGCAATTGCAGTTGCGTAATATTCTCTTGATATTGTTAGGCTATTTCTTAAAATCGATTAATATAATTCCGTGACTATTCCGAAAATATTCGCCATCACTTTCCCAGGCGATGGAACCGTCTTCGCATTTTTCGGAGCAGGTTCACATTGTGCAGTCCTCTTAAAAATACAAAAAAGGTTCTATCGCTCAGGAAAGTGATGGCGACTGTTTTTTGGGAAAGCCACGGAATTGTGTTAAAATATCATTTTCTAAATAGTATCAAAATATCAAGAGAGTATTATGCGCCATTACTTGACAAGTTGAAATTGCAAAAAGATGACCGCATTTGAAGCAGAAGAAATTGCTTTTAAACGAGGGCAACGCATCTGCTCACACATCAGCGGTCATGGCGTAAATTCAATAAATTCACATAGATATATGGTCGAATAGTCTCCTTATTCCACAAATCTGTCCAACAGCAAAGATTTCCTGTTTCTTAACCTTAAATGTTTTTGGAGAATAGGAATTATCATCGGGCGAGGAAAATATGGCCCACGTAAACGCCTAAATTGCGGAGAAAGACGTTAACTACCAGTTTGAAGGGTTGAAAACGGTGGAGCTTTTCTGAACAAAGTTTCCGGCTTAAAAGAAGACAATGTTAAAAAAAAGTAAATTTAAAGGAAAACTGTCTCGTTTGTTCGGAAACTTTTCAGACCACTCTCGTAGAACATTCATTCCTGTGTCGTCGCGACATTAAGGGAGAAGGAAAGGCAGTTCAAAGCTCCACACATAGATTATTGACAACGTACATTGTAACCGGGTTAGATTGACGAAATACACGTAGCTACGCGGTGAAGTCTACGGAGGCTATGATTTGCGAGATTGCAGACTCAACGAGGGCACCGTTAGGATCGGTGTCCTCAAACATACAAACTGCCGCGCTGACCTATGCCCATTTTCTGTGTATAGATCTATGCTCCACCCAGAAGTAATGTCAGAACTAACTTTAAATAAATATCACACAGATTCACGAAATAATAATTTTTGACGACCTGGTGTTAGGATCGCCTTTCATTTTCCATATCCTTTTCAATCGTGGCTCCCGCTTGAATGTATACTTTTTCCCGCTACTGTATCTCAAGCCCTTTCAGGTCAATTCGACTTCCGAAGCCTGATGGAAAAGTTCTTCACCGACTCCAGGGGGCGTTGTGCGCATGTTAAGAACATCCGCTCTAGGGATATGGGAGAAAATCTGCGGTGAAGGTTGTTTGCGAAACTCGAATGGGTTTTCAAGGCGTGAGGGTAAGCGGCAACATACTCCAAAGCAGTGCCACTGATTCGTAACCGAGCAATACTTAGGGCTTAGATTTCCGTCCATATTCTGAGATAACTCCCTCCCATGGACTACAACCTTGTCGTGGTGGAAGAGCTTGTGCGTTCCGATGACCCCAAGAGCTGTGCTGGCGGGAGTAATAATTATTGCTCCTAGTAGTTTAACCCATGCCAAATAGGTCGAAGGTTAGGAGCCAGGCGAAAGGTAGTCCACGCAGCGTCTGTTCCTCAGTGAGGCGGCTGCACAGGCGTCTGACCCCAGTGGGGCGGCCATTAAGTGATGGTGTCACGTTAAAAACACTATTAAGGAAGGCGACGGGAAACCACCTCAATTATTATTCCGAAGAATATAATGATCGACAACATAGATAAATTGAGTCCTGGCAACTGCAGGACTCGGCCCAAGGGTGTGTCGTGCCCTGCAGCGTGGGAGACAAGGCTTCCGCGGTCGTCATTCCACGAAACCCTTGCGGGGGAGAAATAACAGCAACAGGACAGAAGACGCAGAAGAAGACGAAAAAAGTTAGAATAGGAACATGGAACGTCAGGACAATGTTGAGGAGAGGCAAATTAGAAAATATTACGCGAGAGATGGAAAAAGGTAATATAGATGTTTTAGGCCTCTGCGAGGTGAGATGGAAGGATAGCGGGGATTACTGGAGTGACAATTATAGAGTGATATACAGCGGCGGGGACGAGAGCCAACGAGGGGTTGCCGTAATTTTAAATAAAGGGGTAGGAAGAAGCGTAGTCAACATAGAGCAAGCTCCTAATAGAATCTTACTTGTAGAGTTTAAAGCGGAACCGACGAATTTTGTCATTGTTCAGGTATACATGTCACCGAGCATCCACAAGGAGGAAGAAGTCGATAGGATGTACGATGAGTTAGAGGATATAATCGCGTGCTTTCCTGCACGGAAACAGTTCATAGTGATGGGGGATTGGAATGCGACGGTAGGCGAAGGAAGAGATGGTGATGAGGTGGGGGACTACAGTTAAGGAACGAGGAATGAACGCGGGGAGAAAGCAATTGACTTTTGCAGGAGACAGGGGTTAGTCATCACTAACACATGGTTTAGACACCAAAAAAGGCGTAGATATACATGGAAAATTCCAGGTGACTCAGAAAGGTATCAATTAGATTATATTCTGGTTAGGCACAGATTTAGGAACAGTGTGATAAAATCGCAGAGCTTCCCGGGAGCGGATGCGGAGTCAGACCACAATTTAGTTGTTATGAAATGTAACTACCGTTTCAAAAAGATAAGGCAGGGGCGGCGGGTTAGGAAATGAAATGTAGAAGCATCAAATGAATTAGCGAGGAAGGAGTATCGGCAGACTGTAGTGAAAATCATGGATGGCGGTAAAGAGATCAGTACTATCGAAGAAAAATGGAAATATATCAAGAAAGTGATATCGAAAGCCGCAGAAGACATTATAGGAACCGTAAACGGGAAAAGGATAAGGAAACCATGGGTAACGGATGAGATGATTGCAAAGACGTATGAGAGAAGAAGATGGAAAAATGTAAACACAGAGTTAGGCAAAATTAGTTACAAAGAGTTAAACAATAAATTGAGAATAGATTTATGAACTAGCCCTTAGTAGTTGGTCAGATGAATATCAATCTCAGGAAAGGGAAAAGCATTCGTATAAGAGGATTATGGAATAATCAGCTTTTCCTTAAGTATTTAAAGAGGCACTTACAATACTTTAAAATGGTATGAAGAGGAATGCAGGTGATTACCTAGGTTGGAATAAGTTAGGGTTCAGGAAATTGTGAGGCACGCGTGATGCTACAGCAGTAATAATTTTACTAACAGAGAAGAGCACAGAATACAATTAGGGTATATTTGTTTGTTTCTTAGATTTTGAGGTTTTCGATTCAGTAAATTGTGTGGATTTGATGAATGAATTGCAGAAAACAGGAACAGATTGGAAGGATATGAGACTTATCCTCAAACTCTTCATGTCTCAGACTGCTCAGGTACGAGTTGTGACAGGGCGGGAAAATGTTTAAAGTTGTAGGGAAGTAATAGGAAGAATTGCGTTAGGTAAAGAACCTTGCAAAAGGAGGGAATTGATGACAAAGTCGCCGGACATGGATGTTAACAAAAGCCTCCTTTTACATGTGAAGGTACAAAAGTACCTTTATATGGAGCGTCTTTTTGTACGCTGCGGAACAGTGGTCGTTGAAGTAGACTGATAGACATTGATTGGAGGCTTTTTAAACGTACATGAGAAGAGGGCTTCAAAAAGTTAAACAAAATAAAAGGAAAAATACGAAGAAGCGCTAGGCATGATGGGGTAGGGGATAGGATTTTTGGGAAAAATCTAAAGGAGAGAAGAATTGTGGATACAGAGTATTTTGATAGGCGCTGGAGTGTTAATGACTACCATAGAGGGAAGCAAGCGTGAAAGGGGTAGAAAAAAAAATTGTCATGTTGTGCGGAATGAAGACTGTTGAAATGGAGGAGGAATTATTATTAGTGCTCGATATCAAGTTTTACTTTAGTACTTCTCGTAGTTACTTGTCCAATGGGAACAAAATTTTGCGCACCTAGTAAATAAAAATGTATAAAATACGTTAAAAGCAACCCCTGAATCGTTAAAAATTCTTCCCCGATAATTTTACCGTGTAGGTCTATATTATTCGAGTTATTCGGGATGATGGGGTTGAGGACGCGGCGGGAACGGACAGTACGCCGGCCGAAGACGTTTTCATCCGCAGTTCCGCCATTGGGAAGGTAGCATTCGTGATAAACGTGGGAATGGACGACAAGTCTCGACCACGAGTCCAAACGGACAGTTGAGTATTATAAGCTGTATCAAATTTATATGCTCTCACAAAACGCAACACAACATAAATATGGAAAAAGTTGTTCTATATACGTATCTATTATAAATCAAGTACAACTTTCATTTAAAAAGTAACCATCATGAATTTGAACCAATAACTTATTCATTCTCTATGAAAACGATAAAATATAATTAAAGTGATGAACATAAAAATTAGAGAAGCACTCACAGAAAACTTTCCGTGGTAATTCCCAAGATTTATTTATTTATTTATTTACATACTTCGTTGCAATTAGGCAATTTTCCTGGTGGCAACGGTCCAGTGTGATCACTGGTCACTCTTACAATGCACATATATACACACACAAGAAGAACAGATATGAGACAAAATGCTCGTATATTCAATGACACTTTTAAGATTACTGACCTATCCTTTACTATCACACAAGGATTAGGTGTACACCACACGAGTACATACTACGCACCGTCCATCGCCACACTTCCACATCGCCACACACTTATACATAAAGATAAACTATATTTGACGCAGTTCATTGTCCGGGAAATGCATGACGTCAAGAAAATAAAACAGTGCATCAAATTTTGAGCAATTGATTAGGTTTTCCTCGTAAAAATTCCCAAAAACCGAAATGTATATAAAAAGAACAAATTGACAAAAAAGTGATAAAATCCAACGTAAGCGCTCCCTCAAATACTTTGGGTAATCAGGTATTGTGGTTGGGATTATGGTAATCTGACGCAAGGGACTTTAACTCTTTTCGGTCTAAAGAAAAAGCAATGCTATAGTAGTGAATAAAGAAAATTAACTTTTAAATACATGCGGGAAATGATTACTCAAGTTTTGTGGAAATTCTTGAGGGAAGTATTTGTCACAGTATGAAAAATTTTACAGATCACCCTGGGACATGGTGGATGCTGTTTACTGGGGGTACTGTCAATCGCCACCAATTTCTCGCTTGCAATCATAGGCACTAGGGCGGATTAGGGATGTCAAATCATGCGCCACCCTACCCCGACGAGGCTCCGATTATCTAGCGCAAAGAAACCGTATATCGGCTAACAGTCTCCACATACGCCCCAACAATCCGGGGATTAGCGCTTGAAGAGAAGGGTGAGACGGAAAGGGTGTTTTTCACCTCCCAAGTGGTAAAAGACGAGAGAGGAGGGAGGACGAGGAGGGAAACGATGGCGGGGGAGCTCCAGGATGAAGGAGGAGCGACTGAACGAAGAAGGATGACGAAGGGAGCGAGGGCCGAGGGGTTCAAACTACCAGCATCCCCAAGATAGAAACCTTTTCCCTAACGCCTTCGTGATATGTTGGCTGGGTGGAGCAGTAAACACCCGGCCCGCAAATAAACGAAGCCGTTATGATGGGGAGGAGTAATTAAAAGTTTGCGAGGGGGCGGGAACGAGAGGGGAATGGGGGGCCGGGGGTGTGGGAGTGGCAGCGACTGCCACCCCACCCCCGGGGGAATGAGCAGAAGGGGGTGGGGGGAGGAAGGAAGGAAGAGCATCTCCAGCGCCCCATAATTAATTTTCAGACGGTGTCCCTGCTCAAAGACGCGGCAAGGGCGGCACGAATCGACTGATGTTTGAGAACCTCCCGCTCCATTGACGTCACACGGATCAGCGAATACCAGGAGGCGTGAGTCGGGAGCGTCACGAAGAAAGTTGTCTGCGGGTGGGGGAGGTGAAGGGACGTCGCTCGATGGCGGTGGAGGGATTGAGTTGGGGAGTGGGTGGCTCAGGAGAGGGGGTGCACATGTGGAGCGGGCGGCAAGGAATCACGAGGGAGGTGTCGCGTCACGAGGGACGGGGGTCCAGAGGCGAAAGGGTTAAGGAATCCAATGTGGGGTCGTCGGAAACCCCCTAGCATTTTAGTCTCACCCTTTGCAACCAATCCCTTTCCTGTCCTCCCTGCTGCCCCACCGTCTTAGTCGAGCGACTTACGTTGGCAAATGGCATCTAAGTGTCTCGCGATCCTCTCTCTCGTGGAGAACAGGTAAAGTGGATGGGGCTTAGCGGGTCCACTCCCCCCATCTTGTTTGCCGGTGGATTTCGAGGGAAATGTTTGCACATGGGACTCGAGGGTTGTGCCGAGGAGTGGGGTGGGCGGGGATGGGTCGAGTTGTGAAGCGGGGCGGAGGGGGGCCAGAATGGAGCGATGGGACGCTTGGTGGGGCACCGGGAAAGGGCGTTGTGGAATCTGTGGGGCGAAAAGGTGGGACCACTTGGCTCCCGGAGGCCAGTCGGCCTCACTCTTGGCATCCCATTATCTCCATCTCAAACAAATCACCACCGAGGTCTATGGAGATTCAGGGATCAAGCCATGGTGACACAGTTAGGTAATAGAATTATCCCTCGTCCAACTCGATGACGGAATTTTAATATGAAAGACCTCATTCAAATCTTCCCCTCCCTGGGGTGAGATCACTACCGGCGATCGTCAACGCAATTGTAGAAGTGGTTCATTAGAGAAATCTTAATACAACATATTGTAAAATCTTACCTTAGAAGAGTTATTAATAAAATTGTATGGAACATGAAATATTTAACCCTAGGATTTAGGAATTTCTTGGGCGAAGTATTTGAAATCCAAAATGAAAGCAATCGATAAACTATCACGATTGAGATAACCGTATTAAAAGTTGCAAATTAAAGGGGAAAAGGAAATACATTATTATTTAAGGATTAGGGCTATTTAAATTAGTCTCGTAACAAATTTAATTGTTTTAAGACCAAAAGAGGCAGGCCTTTACATTGAAACTGTAATTATCCCATTATCGGTCCTACCAAAAAAATTATTCATTTGCTCTTGAAAATTGATAACATTCATTAAAGTTGAAAAAAATTTTTGAAATCTGTATTTGATTTTCTTTCCCATTGTTGATAAGAAGTAATGTTACGGTAATGTGCCAGTATTGGTCTCCGTTGATGATATGAAAACAAACAGCCGTAGGGAAGAATTGAAACCACTAGTAATTTTGTACAACGTTAATAATATCTAGAAAATTATTACTGGTGGAAGCTAATTGAAAATTAAAGGGAAACAAATGTTTTCAGCATTTTATCGTACCTAGTTGCGAGGGGTGTGAAATTCATACAAGAGTGTAGGGGGACAGTTACTGTACTGTCAGAACACAGACGATGATGAAAAGCAAACAGCTGGAGTTGAGTAAGAAGTGTCCTCTGGTATCAACCCTGGCGTTTTCAATCGGAACTCTAATTTTTTTGGGAATTCTCCCAAGTTACGTAATTATAATCATGACACTTCTATTACGTAGAAAGCGAATAAAACGCACTTTTGAATTTTATGCAAAACTGGCATAGACCGTAAGACATCAGACAAAAAATAACTGTTTTGACTCGAGGATAGAGCCATTAGGAGTAAGCAACAGGCCGAAGCACGAGATCATACTCTGGAAAGCTTCGCCTTCAACTTCAAATTGCGAAGGACTAGAGCGTTTGGGATATCAGATTCGTGGACTTTTGAATCTCACCTCGACCGAAACAAGTTTCATTTTGGTGACTACTTTAAACTCACCATTCTGCCTAAAAGTGTTGCAATTAACATATCCATAGTGAAAATAAATGTGAAATTAGTAAAACTTTAGATAACTTTATCACAGTAAGGTAGAGAGAACTTTGCTTTGCTTAAGTGATCTCAGAGACGCCTCAACTAATAATAAACGAAAGTGTGATGCGATAAATTTTTACCGCACTGATATTTGAGTAACGTAAGTTATTTTAAAAGTTTCCAATGAGACGAGCCATTCAGAGTCTGGCAAAAGTCTTTCAATGGCAATAATGGAGTGGTTGGAAATATTCGCGATTTTTCAATTGTATTACAGATTCCTCTTGCAACGTCATTAAATTTTTCAAATTAAATGCTGATATCGGTAAAATCAACTCATTGGAAGGCTTAGTACAGAGAACAAGACGTTTTCCGATAGGATAAAATCTAATCTTTCCTCTAAATTCCAATGGAACACGAGATAAGAATGACATATAGTAACGACGTGGAGCATTCAATATAGAATTTTGATGAGGGAATTAGTTGTCACATGGTAGTGATACCTGGTATGGCACGTAAAAAATAGCCTCAGGTTACTAAAAACGTACCCGTGATACTTTTCCCATAGGAATCAACGATATTAAAATATTAAAACTTTACTCCAGGGCGAATTCAATATTTGAAACCATCCCAAGAGATTTTTACAGATAATCTGATGAATATTATGACTTACGTGCAGACCAAATGCTACGCTCCGATGACTCTAATGCTTTTCGATAGAAATTTGAGTAAATTGTCGATCATCTGCAAATTTAAGATGAAATAAACAATTGTTTATATTTCAAGCATCAAAGAGTGGATGCTTAAAAACCATTTCCTCATTTCAAATAGAAGGAATCACAGAAGGCGGAGAACAAGACCGCTATATTTCTCACTTCTCGTTACCTCTAGTAATTTGTATCACTCTATAGAATTTTAATGATTGATGACACAAGACGTGAAATTCGTCCTTTTGTCATTACTTTATGAATGAAAGGAAAAATTAGGCCCAGCGTACAAACTGGCGGAATCAATAAAGCACGCATCCGAGGCCGAGGCACGTGTTCCCGAAACCTCGAGACCGATGTGCGTCGCGGTCCTCTCTCCCAAACGCCCCCCTCGCCCTCCCCTTGGCCCCCGCCCCGCCCACCCGCCTCCGCCAGCCCCATAATCACTTCCCACGGAGCCCGCACGAGGACTCCAGAAATTACCCAGCCTCTCTTTCTCGCCCCACCCCGTCCGCCCTCCACTCTTCCCTTAAATTCGGAAACTATTGTTTCTGCCTCCCCAAGCTTTGCCCCCCACCCCTCCGGAATATTTTCACCTCCAAACCTCGTCCCCTCCACTCCACACCAACCCTCCTCACGTCCCCTCCCCCCACCCGCAAGTCGCGCCCCCTCCCATGCCTTTTATTGATGGCTCCGTCCCAACTGTGACATTACAAATCGGCGCTTACGGGCCAGCTGCTGCAAGGGCAGTGTTTCGAGGAGAGGGCGCAGGAGGGGGCCGGTGGGGGAGGCTGGAGGGGCATGGGGACGGGGGGAGGGAAGGGTAGGGGTGACTTGGGGGGGCGTGGAGGCGGGGGAGGCAGGGGGGGAGGGAGGAGTGGAAGGAGAGACTCCGAAAAGGGAGAGAGACTCCTCGTGCTCCCTACTCCGTTCACTCTGCGATCTTGACTCCCAATTCGGATTTGTTCTTAGCCAACTGCCGCGCCATCTGGCGGCCTCCGGCTTCACCCCCGGCTCCCCATGGGCCCCTCTCGGTACGCTCTCCCGGACGCCCCCCGCTCCCCCTAATTCCTTCGTCCAAACTCCGCCCCCACTCTTCTCCGCACACACACTCTCGCGGACCCTTTCCCCGCCAACACGAGGTCGCAGGCTGTCAGCTGGGGAGCCAATAACGGCGCCTTTGGCGAGGAGTCCTTCCGGAGCTTAAAGGGAGCGTGTGGGGGGGGGAAGGGGTTCTCGCTCGGTTCGGGAGGGAGGGGGAAGGAACTCCGGAGGAAGCTTGTGGACGGAGGTGAGGGTGGGTCCGATTAGGTGGGGAGGATGGGCGAGTAGTGAGTTTCACTCGCCTGAAGGCTGCGAAGGAGGCTTGCGCCATTTCTCCCAGAAGTGAGCCGTTTGGAGGATTTATGTGAGAGCGTGGAGGAAGGGTGGAGGGGGCACCCGAATTGCTACGAGAATTAAGAGCGGGGTCGGAGGAGAGGGAGCGCCGGCGGGGATGGTCCATACACCTCAATCAGGGAAGTATATATCACGTGATGACTCTTCGACCTATTGCGGGCACATGCTCTGAAGCTTATGGTGGTATGCTGGACACGTAGGGGATGGAAACTTCCTTGAATTCATGATATAACAAAGCCATTACCATCCAATGTCCGGGTCACTTCTCAATGTAAACAACGTAATCAATTGGAAAACGTGTTTTAAAGCCTTTCTCGATAAGTGATTGGGATGTAAGCCTGAAGAATGGCAGAGAAGGGAAGAAACAAAAAACCTTTTGGTCCGCATCCTTAAAATAATATTTCTTCGAAGGGAAAGAGCAATTTATACGTGTAATATCATGAACACCAAAAAGGTTTTTCATATTGAATAAATTAATGGTGCGTGGTTAGTGCAAACTTACCGTTCAGTTGAATTTGAACTAAATGTAATTGACTGCTCATACATCATGTTCATGAGACATATCAATGTGGGGGATCGAGAGGGTGCGGTGGTTATCGTACCGGCTTCCCACCCAGATGGGAAGACTGGGTTCAAATCCCGGTGGTGTAGAATATTTGTCATTGGTATCTCGATCCTTACTTGAGGTGTTTCGTGGAGGGCACTTTGAGTGAGTACGATGTCCGTCAGATGAGACGTGAGACCGCAGACCCCTTGGCGCCTTTCGTTAAGTCTTATAGCCCAATGCCGACACCGGGTTTCTCTCCACCCTTCATCCTGTCCTTCCCTAATGACGCAAATGACCTTAGCTGTCGGTCGTCTCCCCTATATACCACTACGATAGCAATGTGTGTTTAAGAGTGTTAAATCACAGAAAGAGTACTTTAGCTTCTTCGATCGGATAGTAATTGAATTCTGCGAATAAACTATTCAAATAAATCTATTTCTTAAACGTTGTCTTTCGCCACAACACGCTGTTCACACAATTTTATAGGCAATATGCGTATTGATTTTTAAATAGTTACATTCCTGCTAATGAACTCACAAAATGTTTTAACCTTTGATAACACCTATATGCAAAATGTGGTGATCAAACATATTTATCTGTCTACTTGACACTTATATCTTTTAATATGACAAAAATGTCAAATTAATTTGCCGATAAAGAAAAGGATAAACAATTTCCAATAATTTAAACTGAAATAATGCATTAATCATCCGGCTTTCTTGAGTAATCTGTAATGTCAACGATTATAATAACATACTATGCCCAGAAAAACTACTAAGTATTTATGCCAGCGAAGAGGAAATCTACTTATGCATCTACATAATGCCCTTCGGGACGGTGCATGGCAGGGGGTTGATCCACACCAGGTATGCACAGCCCATGACGGACAAAGTCACCCACCTAGCATGGGACAAGGCTACAGAAAAAGAGGTGTCAACTTTACAGGTAATAAATAAATTTACTGTTCTGAAAAATTATGTAGTTTTCTGCGCACGTAATGAAATGGCTTACAAGATGAAAAAAGTGCATGAGTCACAGAATGAATTATTTTACAATAACAGTTATCATGGCTCAATATTACGCATTCATGTTAAAAGGTTTATAAAAGATAATTTAATGGATGGATACTTTGAAGAACGATTGATTTGAACATCTCTAGATGCAAGTCCCAATCCAATGAAATAATTTAACATAAATTAGAGACCGAACGCTCATATTTATTGGGAATAAATTTATAAAAATGTCAAAAACGTTTTCTCTAATGGAAGTTAAGCCATCAAAATGTGATTATCAATCAAGAATTTATATGAACGCTATTGCTCTATTATTTTCTTAAAAACTGTTATAATGCATTAATTCCCAAGTCCAGATTCTCATTTTCGATGGCTAGTTATAATTTTCCGGATTTAAAATTCCTTAATGTCTTATCCTAAAGCTCAAGCTTCACCCATTTCCCTTATAGCAACAAACGTAGCACTAAAAGGTATCATTAAGAGTATGTTTTAATCCTTTATCTGATATTTGAAAAGTAAACAAAAGATGCCATTAATAAAAGGAAGCAACTTATGCTTACATTATCGTGAGATACCCTGTCTTGAGATCGAGTAACACTCCCCTCACTCTTGTTCTCCCCTTGGCCGTTTTTCTTCGACAACTCCTCCTTACATCGCCTGGAAATTCCCTCACTTCTATCCATACCAACTGCTGCCTGCTCCTACTCCTCCTCCATTGGAATATGGAGCTTTTCAATTCGATATCGGGTGACCAGCGCTGGACACTACTACCACTCTCTCCTGAAGGCGACGCATTATGCTTAGAGTGAGCCGGATCATCCCTCAAGCCCTTACAGCACCTCATCCGTCTCAACCCCCAATCCCCCGACTACCACACCCAAATTTCAGGGTAGGCAAATACGATAAACAAATTCGATCAGGTTTCGCCTTTCTTCCGATTTCCTCCCTTCGAATTTCATGTCCGAAACCATCCCCAGTTCGGTCTGGAGCTTCTCCCCCGCCCATCTCCACCCCATTCGGACCGTCCGAGGACCCCTCGTGTTCCTCCAATAGACTGTCGGGGGGCGGGCGGGATGTTATCTCCCCACATCGGCAGAGGTGCCCCCCCGTACCTTGGCAACACCCCCCAGGATAGTGATGTGAACTACCCTAATTAGTATCGGATGCCACCGATGGGGAGTAATGGTCCAGGGTGGGGCCCGTGGCAATCCCTGGAGAGGGACGGGGGGCTAAGAGAAGAGAATTGGGGGGATTGGAGTGGCTGGCTAGAGGCGAGTGGTGGGTGGGCAGCTTTGAGGCCTCGGAGGGTTCTTGAGGGGGGAGTAAATAAGCGTACCGTCCCACGGACAAGGATTTGATAAAATCAGCAATTCGTCGATAAACCGGCCCAAAGCATTTCCCTTTGTCGGGTGTGGATTAGACGGAAAGGAAAGACCATCAGGTCAGGATTTACGCTGCAGAATTTTTCCAGCATTTTCTAACGATGAGGAGCGTAATAGAATGATAAACGCTTTTCCCCTTGTCATGATGAATTAGTTCGGATGTTTCTATTTAATCGGATAAAAAATCTCTTCACGTTTGTTTGATGACGGTTATAGCATGCGTGACATCATCTCAGCGGAAATAATCTGGTTGGATGGAAGATCATCATATTATTTTCGATAAAAACAAGGACAAATGTTTACCATTCATTCAATGATAATTCGTGACAGGATTGATGGCTAAAACTCATGAAAGAGTGAGACAAGTTATTAATACACTTAGGTTTTTTTAGTTTTAGTCTGTGTAAAATCTTTTATCCATTGCATCAAATTATTTAAAATATGTTTCGATAAAGGTAAAGTTTTTGATTCCATACTGGTTTCAAAATTTGGTACTCAAAGTGTCGGAAAGTGTTAGATTATAACTTTACCCACAATTAAGAAATTAAAGAATCTATTTCCATTTCAATTTAATGTTATATTGATATACTTAAACTTATGATGGGAATTCAACGCTCGGAAAAATTAAGATGCAATCGTTATTGAATTTTAGATTGAGCACGAAATATTTGGCATAAAATAGTTAAAACAGCATTGCTTCTAATGATTTTCAGCATCTAATCGTATTTACTTCCGTAAATATTTCCTTTGCTGCCAAATGCGCCATAAAATAATTTTGAATTCTATTAAGAAAAAACTCAACCTGGACATTAACGTTTTTTCTTCAAAAAATTAATTTCCAAGTGATATAGCTTCACCGTGTAAAATAATTGCTTCCGATCCGTTTATATCTGAAGTTAATGCCCTGGTACTTGTATTACGTGCAATTCAATCAGGTGACAAATATTAAAAACAATAGAAAAACTCGTGAAAAAGATCAGTTTTAACATTCCGTAAGAAATAAAACTTTAAATAGAAAAAAATTGATGTATAGCATTCCATCATAATAACGTAACACTGGTAGAAAAAGTCCAAGTAGTCTAGAAAAGAGAAAATAAAAATGTCCTACAAGATAGTCACTATAAACGATGATAAAGAAAAATACATCCATCTGATGTATCTACATTAGGGTTAAAAATAAAACAATTCAAAAACTTATTCAAATGATAAACTATGATAAATATTGTCAGTTTGACCAAGAAATATTGATTACATACAAGATACCTATCATGAGATTCAAATTACCACGGAAATGGAAAAAAGGTGAATTGCTAGAGGGTATTTACCAGGACTGGTCACACAGCAGAGGTGTTAGGGAGAAGGCAAGTGTAAATGGTATCTAAAACCCTTTAGAGTATTCTTGAAGTTGACTAGAGAAAGCGAGCATATACTCGTATATATGTACATAAATATACATCTCACCCTTCCCTATGGAAAACCTTTACATGATGGAAGGACTTGTGCATTCCGATGACCCCTAGAGCTGTGCTGGCTGGAGTAATGATAAAATTGGAGTGATAAATGTAAATTTTAAAACCTTGTCAAGAAGTAGGAAGAGAAACTCGTGGAATACAATCCAAGAATAGTATATGAGGATAGGTAAGGTCCCAGCTTATGATGGAAATGATACTGCTGGAATTGAAATCAAATAAGACACACATTCCCGCGAAACTACTTAAACCTTTTGGAAAATGTGGGAGGGGGAGTTTATATGGACTCATTCGTCACATACATGATAGGATATTTTGGCCAGAAGACCGTCAGATCAGTTATAGTTCCAATTTTAAAAATAGGGTACAGCTGCTGTACATGAGGGCTAACGAACGATAAGATTGATTTCGCGCGCAGATAAAGTGGTGATCAAGATCATCAACAAGCGAATAGAGAACAGGGTAAATGGTTACTAAGGGAATGATCAGACTAGATTGTGGAACGGAAAAGTCTGCCATAATTCCATTGCAGAAATGAGGTCAATGATTGAGGGGAACATAGAGTAAAACAGGATGTACTTTTCTGTTTCGTAGATTTCGGAAAAGCGTTTGACAGAGTGAATTGCGTAGAAATAATGTATTCTTACAACAAATTAGGTGTAAGTTGGAGGGATATGAGACTTATACGCAACATGCACATACCCCAGACAGCTCAAGTACGGAGATTTAGAAACGACTGGTAAAAACCTTGATATATTTCGTGATTTTTTGCGGCGCGGATACATGGCCATTGGAGTAAGGTGATAGGCGTAGATGGGAGAGTTTTGAAATGTGGCTGTGGAGAAGAATGGAAGAAATGAAATGGACAGAAAGAAAAACAAAGAGGAAATGCTGGACATGGTTATAAAGGAGAGAGAGAATCGATGGGAGAAATCCGAAAGAGGCACAATAGATGGACTCGACGCGTTTTGATTGGTAACGGAATGTAGAAAACTGTGAGAGAGAGAAGAATATTGGGCAATAATAAATAGAATTGAAAAGTTATATCATATATATACACTCTTTTATGCATAATTATTTATGCAAATAGGAGAAGTCAAAATTTACTTGTAAAGATTGCCTGGAAGGGCTGTTTTATTGATGGGGAAAATCTGGCAGATTTGAAAATTTTGGGCAGGAGGTAGACAAGGAGAATTGAGCAGACTCCCTGCCCAAAAATTAGTACAATAGGGCTCTGGCACAGCCTGACAGAAAGTGGACCACTAGATTGGATGGAATGCCTATAGAACTTCTGAAAACAGTATGTGCATTAAATATTTTACCGGTCATTGAGCATATTGTATGACACTAGCGAACACCCTTACGGCTTCAAAAAGTGTAATTTTTTCTCACTCCAAAGTGACCGACAGTAAGTAGATATGAACTTTATTGGTCACAGTCTTGCCTCTCAGGCTTTCAAAATACAAACTTAAATATAATGGAAAAAATGGAGGTCACCTGATTACGGAGGATCAGTTAGACTAAAAAAGGAAAGAGACCCTTAATAACCTTTATTAACACACAGACCCACCTTTACGCTTAATGAAGAGCAGGATTCAGTTCTTTAACGCGGTTTGGAGTGAAATACAAATATACTAGATTGATTCGGTTATCCGGGCGAAAGAGTGGTTTTTTGGTTCTTTCTTCCAAATATCTCTCTCTCTTTCTCTGTCTAGCAATATAACATTTGGATGGCACATTAGAAGACAGAATAAAATAGATAACACGTGAAAAAACATTCACATTGTAGATTGTTTAAGTTTTCGGCCTACTCCGAGGCCTGACCTGAAGAAGGCCTCGGAGTAGGCCGAAAGCTTAAGCAACCTACAATGAGAGTGTTCTTTTACGTGTTATCTATTTTATTCGGTGTTCTATTGTGCCGTCCAAATGTTATATGTATATATATATATATATATATATATATATATATATATATATATATATATATTTATATATATATATGTATTATATATATATATGTATTATATATATATGTATATGTATTATATATATATATATATATATGTATATGTATTATATATATGTATGCATTCGAACACGAAATACCGCCATACGGCGAGTAAATATTCATTCACATTGAAATAGAGATAAGGAAATGGGAAAGGAACACACATAAAGAACGAACACAAAAGAGGTGGGGATGGCGGATGTGAGCAGATCACAAATGTAAAAATATTTTCCTCGACCGGGACTTGAACACCGGATCTCTCCACTTGCCGGGCGGATGCTCTAACCACCTGAGCTATCGAGAATATGTACTTTACACTGAAATCTATGATCTTATAAAGCACCAAAGGGCTCAGAATCATAGCCCAGAAGATGGCGTTAGGGAGCTGTTACACCCACCAAAGGAGAAATGGACAAAACACAAGAGGAGAATGGACAGTAATTTAGCAAGCATACAACATCATAAAGGGTAGGAACGGTGCGTTTCAAGGCACGCATAGCAAGAAGAAGAGACGAGCCACATTGGCCAAATACACATTCAAACACGAAATCCCGCCATACGGCGAACAAATATTCATTCACATAGAAAATAGAGATAAGGAAATGGGAAAGGAACACACAGGCGCTTTATAAAATCGCAGATTTCAGTGTAGAGTACATTTTCTCGATAGCTCAAGTGGTTAGAGCATCCGGCCGGCAAGTGGAGAGATCCGGTGTTCAAGTCCCGGTCGAGGTAACCATTTTACATTAGTGGTCTGCCTGAATCCGCCTCCCCACCTCTCTTGTGTTCGTCCTTTATGTGTGTTCCTTTCCCATTTCCTTATCTCTATTTTCTATGTGAATGAATATATACATATACATATAGATAGAAATAGAAATAATATAATAATAGTTAGAAATAGATAAGGTATGTTCTGCGCAGGAGATATTATATATGTATATATATAGTATATCTCCTGCGCAGAACATACCTGATCTATTTCTAATTTTGTTCAAACCAAAGCAGCTGATTGTCGGCAAAATGTCCACACCCTAATTTCTACGCCGAAGAGTTATTTTGCGCCCAAATGAAGAGTGGGTATATATAATTACGGATGGCGTCTCAGGGAAAGGTGCCACGCAATCGGCAACGGAGATAAATGATAAACCATTTAATTGGGAATTCCACGAGGATAGAGTATTGGGAAAACCGAGATCACTCATGCATCGATCGTTATCTGGAGCACGGACGTCGAGACAACGGAGCAGGGGAGTCCAAGGGGTGGGGTCGCGAGAAACAGAGAAAGAAAAAAAAAAACCCTCGGATGGAGGGAAGTGGAAGGTAGCCCATGGGTTTGGTGTCTTCCAGCCACCTCCAACCCTTGTTGTTGCGCAGGCAAAGGGGAGGGGTGCGGCGGAGGGTTCGGAGGCGCCAAGTTGGGGCGAGGGGACGAATTAAGTTCAGCCCTCACCCACCTCCCACACCGAAAGCACCGGGGCTCTTTTGGGGAAACCACGTCTCTCTGGTGCTGGGGGAAGCCTTTTCCCAGCCCCACCGGTGCACGCCTCGATACGCCCAGAGTGGGGGGGAAATAGCGGTGTTCGGGGCCAAGGGAGGCGAGGAGGAAGACGGTGCAGCGGGAGAGAGAGAGAGAGAGGGGGCCGGGAGAGTGCGGTGGGGGCGGGAAAGGGACTGGCGGGCCACGGGGTTAAGGCGGCCGCTTCAATCGAAGGTAAACCAGTGGATCAACTGCTCTTAGGCCCGGGCCCGGATAATTAGGTGTCTTGACGAGATGTTGCGTGTCGCCTTAAACCCTCCTTGCCGCCTCGCCCTCCTCACCCACGCACAAGGTCCCTCTCCACCCTAGACCTCAGCCCTTACCCCCTTTCGAACACCCCCTCCACCCCCAGACGCCCGTCCCAAACTGCCGCATCGGGTGCGGGGGGGGACGCCGTCGGTGTGTGGCGTGGGGCGGCGCGCGGAAGGGAAGAAGGGAGGAGGCGGCGGCGTGGGGGGGCGGCGGAGGCGAGGCGGGGAGATGGGAAGGCACCCTCATTCTGCCTGCGACAATAAATCAAGACCCGGATTTAATTAAATCTTCCATTGAAGTTGCCATTTCAAGGCGAGAAGGAGGGTGGGGGTGGGGCGAAGGGTGGAGAAGGTCCCGGGGCACCTCGGCCCGCTACGGGGTGGGGGCCGGGCCGGAGAGAGAAGATGGCAGGGGGGAGGAGGAGAGGAGGGGGCGGGCAGGGGCCAGAGAGCGACGGATATGCGATGGAAGGAGCGGCTCCCACGGAAGGGACGCGCCATGTGATATTTCACATTTTGGGAACGTGCTGCATAGGATATTTAATTAAACATCGCGGCCGGCTTGATAGATCGGGTTCCGATAGGGCGGGTCCCTCCGCGGGCGATGGCCTATCTCCCTGAGAGAGAGAGACATGGACATGGTCCCGGGAAAAGGAAGGGGTGATGGTAATCGAATGGGATGCTGCGGGGGAGTGAGCGAAGGGGTGGGGGTGGTTAAAGGGAAGCCGGAGGACCAGGGTGTTAGCGTCCGGCCCGGAGCTTAGCCGAGTGCCGGTCGAGACTAATGGTTCGGTGTTGAAGATATATCCTGTTTCCTTTCACCCCTCCCTGCCACCGTATGTTACGCCAGTGCCCAAAAGATGGAGACCCCACGTCTTACAACCGAAAGCGGCCCGCACCGACGAACTCATTTCGCCGTCGCCTTCGATGGACGATCCCTTCAACGGCGACCGTTCCCGCCAGGGACATTTACCTTAAATCCAATCCGTGCTGCTCCGAAAGGTTAAAAGGTCTGTTTTTAAAACAGCGACTCATCGTGAGTGAAATATCAAAATTTCAGTATCAACGTGACTGCAATAGCTTCTCCCTTCTTTCTCTCTAACTCCGTTTCTCGCACGCTCTCTGCGTGTGGGCGAGTTTATGTTTACACACACAAGTTTTTTTTGTTACAACAGTTCCTGTCGTTTTTCGAACAGAATTTTGATCGTTCCGTCAAAGGTAACAGACTAACAAATAGCCCTTAAGTCCTTATAAGTAAACCATAAGTCCTTACAAGCAAATCATTAGATAAACATGCCTTCAAAAGACTGAAACTACCGATTTCATGTTATTCCCTATCCGCCGAGCGTCACGGCTGATTGATTGAGCCTTTTCTGATGTCTCATTTTCCAACTGTATTAGCCGAATAACTCAAATTTCGCTTGGTACTTAAAATGAGTGATAAGACTTGCTTCAACTGTAAAATTAATCCTACACCAGCAAATTTTCAGAATGTTTGAGGAATTTGAGCCAAATTTCAAATTTTTTTTTACACTTTTGCCAATACAGTATTAATATAATCATTATAGTTTCATGTATCTTGTGTCCATCATTGTGCCATAATCACAGGATGTTTGTTTGATAGTTGTGTCCATCCAAAAACCTACCTTCACTGGTAGATTACCTTATAATAGTAATGGTTTCATGTATATTTCAAAAACTTTCGATAACCAATGATTAGAGTTAACAGTGATTTACATTTATTAACACTGCTTTATAACAATCCAATAAACTGAAATGCATTTTTAACAGGCAAAGAGAAAATATTGGTCCTCCAAAAAGTATAATAATTCAAGCCCTTTGTTATTAATTGTTTATGATGTTAACATACAATCATACTAAATAGCCTCATATATGCTTACAGAAATTTATGTGGGTTTGAAATATATCTTGAAACAAATCTTGTCTAGCAATTTAACTATTTATGGTTGACATGTTATAACAAGATGAAAAACACTGTAAATACATGGTACGATGAATATTCTCAATTAAATTGTATTGCTATGATATGATCATAAGATTTAAGCAAGCTAATTTTCAATATGAAATAGCAAATAAGGGCCAGAAATCATAAAAAGAAAATCATTAGAGGTGAGCACAAAATTATCCAAAAAGAAGCATGTTGATTTTTAAAAACATCTGCCGGCCTAAAACCTCGCCTTCGTCGCGCCCTTTCTTTTATCAAGAGAGGGCTCTCAAAAAGCTCCCGAAAATGATTTGGAATCCTTTAAATACATTGTCGGGAGACACATAAATCACTTCCAAAACTATGAAAATCAGCTGAATTACCCTGAATGAAAAGAATCATTTTGGGGAAATCTTTGATCGATGGCTTTGATAACGAATGCAAACTTCTCAAATAAGGGCCGGCGGCATAAAAGGAAGAGGGAAGAAGCGGGCCGAAAAGGAAAGCTCGGAGGGTGGCGGCGGGGGGATGAAAATGAGAGAGGAGGCTCGTAAAAGTGGAAGAGGGAGAGAGGGAGGGAGGGAGGGAGCGGGAGAGGAACGAGAAGGGAGGCGAGGCGGAGGGCGAGATGAAAAGAGAGCAAGGAGCGGGCGCGGGGAGGGTGCGGAATACCGAGTGGGGGTGGCGGCTCGGGAAATGGGGCGGGCACCTCGGCAGATGCTGACCCACAGCCTCTGGGTTCGCTTTGAGGAGCACCGAGGGTGTCGGGAGGGGTCGCTACACGGGGTGCGTGGACAGAAAGGCAGGGCGGAAGCGCGGAGGGGGAGGGGGTCGGGAGGGGAGGGATCGAGTTCGGAGGATGGGTATTTGGAGCGGCGGTGGTGGCGGCGGTGGTGGTGGTGGTGGAGGTGTGGGTGGTTCCGCGGTGCAGGGGATGGGGAGATGAGGGGCGGCCGGGTCGCCTCCTTCCCCAGGGGGGGTGGCGGGAGACGTGCGGAAGAAGGAGGTAAAGCAGCAGCGGAGCGGGTCCTGGGGGGTAGCCGCCTTCTCCTTGGTAACAAGAACGGCATCCCGCACCGGACTGGGATAATCAGCACCGAGGCGCCCTCCCACTTGGCCGGCACCCCAAGCGCCGCTCCCCGCGGAGGAAAGTGAGGGGTGGGCGAGCGGGGGTGCGGTGGAAGGGGGACTTGCACGAGCAGACTCCGTGCTTGTGTGTGTGTGGGACGGGTGCCGGAGGGAGACTTTCGCTTCCCCTCCCCTCTCCGCGCCCCCCACACACAGACACACACCCACAGGCACACAGTCACACAGCATTCCTCACCCCCCGTCCACATGGCACTCTCGGCAGTTACCCAGGGAACAAGGGCGGGGAGACGGGGTCGGGGCAACAAGGGGCTTATTAAAGGGGGACGACGGAGAGAGGAAAGGAAGTGGGAGGGGAGGGGAGGGGGAGGCATCTGGGGCCATGGGGGAGGCGAAACCCTCGCACCAAACCTGGGCACAATACACGCTCGCTCACACGCGCGGCGGGGGGGGGGAGTCGCTCACGGCCCAAGAGGAGGTGGGGAGGAGGTGGAACACGGGTGGAGGTGGCGTTCGCGTGCGTGCGTGGGGGGAGCGAGCAGGATGTGTGCCGGAGGCGGGTGAGAAGGGGCCCGGGGCACCTCGGGGGTTAAATGATATACGGTGTCGGCGAGGAAGGGATGAAGACAGCACGCGGGGAAGGGAGGGATGAAGAAGGAAGGAATCTGTCGGGCGGGACGGGAGAAGGGAGGCTAGACTCGGGAGATGCCCGTCGAGGAGAAGGGAGGAGGGTTGGGGTGAGGTTGGGGGAAATGAATGGGGGGAGATCGGTTGGTCAAGCGGGGAAGGAGGCGGAAGGCGAGACGCAGGTGAATGAGGGCTTGCGAGGAGGAAATTAGAGGGGCGAGGGTGAGGGCAGGAGAGAGAGATTAGGTTGATTGGGAGGTTGGAAGGGTCGAGGGCGGCCAAGAGGGCAGGGGGCGAGGGCGGGTTGGCGTCGAAAAAGTGGGAAAAGTTCGCAATGGTTGAGAGAGAGGAAGGAAGGAAGGAAGGGTCGGGGTGCGAGCGGGTTGAGGGTACGAGAGACTGAAGGGACGCCCTGCCGTTGGACGGGAGGGGCTGCCGAGGGTTAGGGTGCTGATGATGGCTGGAGGGGGCAGGGGCACTCGGTAGGCGTGCGAGGGCAAGGGTGAGGATCGGAAGGGTTGAGGGGTTGGGATGGGTCGGCTGGGGGTTTGCATTAGGACGAATGGATAGGCGAGGAGGTTGGGCATGGGCGTGCGGTTGCGATGCGAGGGCGTTGCATGGGAACAAAAGAGCTGCGGGCTTTGCGCTCGTCGTGCTGCGAGTTCGCAGTGGCATATGAAGTCGACGGATATCATCCCATTCGCAACAGTGATAAAAAACCACCGGGAGAGCGCATAGTTTTCAATTTGCAAGACGTTGATTTCCTTGGGAGAGAGGGTAAGATGTTTCAAAGAGATACCTCGGAAGGTGTGCCAGGTTGGTCAACTTTTACGATAAAAACTCGAATGGGCTTATGTCACATTTTCGGATAGAGGGAAACTTCTGCAGTTTCAGTGACGGTTCAACTCCAGAGAAAAATCACTAAATGTACCCCACGTTCTTACGGGGAGATAGTTACGTTTGCTTAAACTGCAACAATATCATCCAATCTTGGACAAATTAAATATTATAAGATGTGCTCACGGCCAAAGATGAAACTGAGTATGGGGCTTTCGAGGCTGCACCTAAGCCACTGACTCTGGCTCAGGGGAGAGCTACATGCGACCCACAAACAGCCGAGGATTCACGCCGCATTGCCCACCACGTTATCCAGCTACATAGACCCATGTGCTAGTAAAGACACCTCGACGCGGAGCGCCTCCGCCTCAGCTTACGGGCTGGTGAGGGAAGTCACTCAAGATGCGCTTGTTCTGTTAAATTAAAACAAAAGAAATGCCTATTTTCAGGCCATTTTGTAGACAATGTTGCCGTCAATTTGCTTCGTAAAGGTTGTGAGCGGGGAGGAATGGGTGTAAGTGGCCGGGGTTGGGGGATCCTCCGATGAGAGCGAAGGATGGAGGAGGTTAGGGGCGCATGAGGTCGAAGTATGGAGAGACGGGAGGCTGGGAGGAGGAGAGGGCGATGACAGGGAAGGAGTGGGTGGTGGAAATGAGGGAGCACGATCGGTGCGAGTTGATGACGATTAAGGGGAGGCCTTGGGGTGGGAAGGGGTGGGAGAGGATTCGAGGAGTGTGAAGGGTGGGCGGGGGGAGTGAGGAGGGTGGCGGGAAAGCGAAGCATCGCTTTGAATGCGGGAAGCGGATGTCGATTGGCACTCCGGGCGCGAGAGGGAACGCGTCAAAGGAATGGCTCGAGAGGACTAAAGGAAATCACTAAAAGGGTTGAATTTCTCCCGTTCGCTCGCCCGGTGTGTATTGGTATTCGAGAATGCTAAATGTGTTCAATTAAGTAGTTCTGTGGAAAGCGTTAGGTAGTTTAATTAAGTATCTTTTTTCCACAATTTAATTTTCCACGACAACGTTGATTTGTTTAACTTAAAATCACGGAAATTCTCTAATCCACATATTTATTTGTATATTTTGTGCCTTATCCCGTGCGTATAAGTGTGAAGCTGATGAAATATTTGCAAAAAAATTGTTTTCCCAATATTTCACTCCTTTTTTACGGTTATATTACGGTTTACGGGTAAGCTTTACGGTTACGGATACGGTTTATTACTACTAACAGTTTAATCCATAATTTATTGAAAATTATATTCCAAAATATTTTTAAACGATATCTTGTGAAAGGGTTCTTTCTATGTTCGAGCCCCGATAAAAGTAAATGATTTGAATGACTTCGTTAAAGCAACTGTCACAACACCTCTAGCCTTTTAAAATGTCGATGTTGATATAAATTTAAAATTTAAGATTTTGTTAAGGAACTACAGATATTTACATGCAAAATTCATAAAATATAATTCGGTCGACGAGAAAAATTTATTGAAATCAATATTTGTGGAAAATCTTGTATCCGCGATCGTCAATAAAATGTATTTATCAAATGGATACATTTTGCGAATAATCAAATAATTAATTTTGCGCAGTGTACAAATTAAAACCAAAATAACGGAAAACAACTTTCTGCGATAATCCTATTGAGACCAAATAATTATCTAACAATTGCAGAAAAGAAACTGTTGCAGCGTAAATCAGAACGTGAAGTCCTATAACGTAGCTTTTATAAAAATGAATAGATGCATAAAATATCTTATTGATGAGACAACCCTTGCCAATTTAAAAAACCTAAACGCAAAAAATTGAAACTGGATATCGTTAATTGAGTAAAAGGAGTTTTTGAAATTGCTTCATTTTATGGGAAATCAAAAGTTAATAAAAACCAAAAACGTTCCAAGGTGTTATGAATAAATAATCAATGATTAATAATTTAAATAAAATGAAAATAATACTCAGAGAATATATTAATATTTGAAGTTAAAAGAAAAGTAAATTCTTTTCAATAATCTAGGGCTACGTTTTAGCATAAGGTTATATAAATTAATACGTGATACACATATATGTCAATAGAATATCTCCCTTGAGGATAAATTCATTAGATTGTTTGAAACTTTTACCCATTTTATTTTTTAATTAATGTCGCGGTAGTCCAGGAGTAGAGCGTAGGACTACTGATCGGAGGTCCTGGGTTCGAAACCCGGACAAGACTCTGGGCACCTGCATCTCCACAGAAGCTATGTAATTTTCCGGGTAGCAGATGTTCCTGAGAAACCATAACCGGCACACAGGAAAAGGAACTGCCCCTCCTACCTTAATGTGTGAATTTCATTCTCCATCGGGCTGATCACTGGGTGAACTCACCTAGGTGAACTGGGTGAACATCACCTACCAAGCTTGATTACTGTGTTTATGTTTTTTTACGCATTTCTTGTTTTGATGAACCTGTTCTCTCAACTTAACGCTTCTCTTACTGGACGCAACATCAAACAATACCTCTTATTCTTACAAAAATGAACGAGAGTTAACGACTATTTCATTTATAAAAAAGAAGAGAAATGAAAATCGAAATCATTTTAGTGCATTGCTCCGTGGAACAATAATAGTAATACGTATTATGGATCCTGATGCCCTTTAGGAGATGAATCGTATTGATAATCAATTCTCAGCTGGAAATTATTTTTAAGGCAAGCGAATACCAATACCAAATGTGATTCTGGAAACTACAGTACTTGGCTTAGTCAATGAGCAAGATAAACGGTTATCTGTCGGTTCAAGATTCAAAATGTGATATTATATGATTCAATAAATAGGGTTTTACATAATTTATTCGTTCAAAGCCATAAAAGTTCCCATTAACGCATCGCTGTACAACAGAAGAATACTCTGGTCTACTTCTATTCCGCACGTTTTACACAGCAACTTTTAATCTACTGAAGTCTAATAGCTCCTGTAAATTTTTACTGAAAATTTCTTCACAGTTTATTCATTGCTACTGTTACAAATTTCCTTTTATTCTCTAAGTTTTACAAATGCGACTGATATTCTTCTTTTTTTTCTTCTTTTTTTATTTTCCTTGACGAGAGTGCGCCTTACTTCCTCAAATACTGTGTTACTTCATCACATGGCGTGCCATTCCACATCTTAGTTTGCTCTTTACCGTTTAATTATCAGAAATTCACCCCCAACACAATTTAACTACGTTATTCATTTAGATGGCGTTCAATTTTATTTTAATAAGCATGGTTTCATATACGTAATGACAACTTGTTGACGCACGCACGACATAAGTTTGATATGGCGATAAACTCCTAATTTTGTTACCGGAATCCAAATATTTGATTAAATTACCATAAAAAATAATGTTTTTTTGCGAAATAATCACTTAGGATTCCGTTAAGCTCACCCGGAATTTTTAATGAATATGCTAGATCACTGATCATCAAAGGGTATTCCGTAGAAAAACTTCAAGCAGCCAGGAACCAACACCGAACTATAAGGTTTTTCAGGTCGAGACAAGGTTTTATTACTTTGTTTTATGTTATCAAGTTTAATCTCTCATGTTAATAGTCTACGGAATTATTAGTAGTCCATGGATTGGCTCACTAGTATATATCTTCCAATTCATGAACTCCACCGAGAGAACACAGACTAATCGTCATCTTAGCATTTGGATAAAATCTATCCACAACACCGGAGCGGAAAAGGATAAATATATTGGTTAGGTATCCAATGTTATGGAAAGTATTTCTAAACGAAGTTCTTCAGCAAAAAAATACCTAGCGATTGTGAATAAATAAAATATTCAGTAAAAAATTATTTGTTGACGAATTTGAAAACTGTTGAGTATCGTCTGATAGGATTATAGGTAAGTTTTTTATATATACGTCCAATTTAGCCCATGAATTAAGTGGAAAATACTCGTGAATGGCTGAAAGGGTAGGCTGCGGGCCATTTGAAGCTAAAAACGTCAACTCTGACACTTTGACTATCAGAACTGTGCAGGGCAACCTTCTTAGGAAGATTCATGCTCCCTCATGCGGAGATAAAATCATTGATTGATATGTATCATTGAAAATATAAAAAAGATATTTGTCCTCTGAATTGCGTTCTTTCAATTATTATCAATACTTTGTAAGTTATTAAGGGGAGAAGGATAAAATGTTAAAATATAAAACTGCTAATTTCAACGTTAAAACGGCAGATAGACACATGGAAATCAGTAGGTTAACATATTCAGTGAATATGTAAAATTGTACAGACCGAATATGGAAATAAGCATGGAAAAAATGTTTTCTTCTTTCTCATTCATGTTTTGTAAGTACCGCTGGAACTTATAATTGAGTAAACGTTTCATTGCAGTGCAATATCCTTGTATTTAAACGTTTAAACTCGTTTGTGATAAGATACATAGAGAGTATTGGGTACATAGGGGTATTGGGGACCTGCAATTTCTTAGTCTGTAATTAATGATCCCCACTGTCATTCCATCCTTGTCAACTTCTTTCAAAATTTTTCAGCCACTTGATCCACAAACGTTATTTGGCACTGCGACACACAAAGAACCATTACGCCTTTCTCTGAATAATGTTCGTTTCGAAGATTTTAAGGAGTAGAAAACATTTTGAAACAGTTTCCCAAAAGTTCATATTTTTTCGTTACTTCAGCCGGAAAAAATGCGGCCAAGCCTTAAGTAATTAAAATGTAAGTTCAAAATACCGTCACCTAGCCGCAGAATATTACCAACGGGGCTAAGCTGCTTTTTCAACTGAAACTTGCGAGTGCTTCGTTCTTTAATCGTGCAAAATTCGCCGATACATGTTATTGGAGCGAATGCACACACGAGGCGAAGGGTAGGCTCCCCACAAAACCTTCAACATGAAAACCCATTGCAAGGGAATGGTTGCCGGAGCAATGGCAGCCACCCTTCCCTCCTGTCGATTGCCAGTAGCTTTGAATGTCGCGGGGGGAGGGGTGCCCGGAGGGGATTAAGGCCCCGGGGGTTAGCAGCGATCGGCAAATGAAAAGCAGGTTGCGAGGTTCGGGAGGGCGAAGGACCTTAAGCGGGGCAGGAGGAGGGGGATGGATGAGGGTGGCGGAAGGAGGGAGGGGAGGCCAGGAGGAGGGGGACCGGAGAGGCGGGGGGTCGAGGGAGGGGGGAGGGAGTTGCAGGGAAAAAAGGCCCGAGTGCGGCGGTACACCGAGAGGCGATCGGAGGCAAGAATTGCGTGAAGGGTGGGCAAGTAGTTTGGCGAGTGAGAAAGCGGTTGCGTTTGAAATTAATGCATTTGTCGGGGTCAAATTTGGAAGCCGTTAATTCTCGGGGCAAAACGAACAGGCGGCCGGAGGGTGAGTGGGCCCATGTGGTGTGGTCGGAGAGTGAGAATTGATTTCTCATTAACCTGAGCTGCCACTCCCGACGGTGGAGTGGGGTGGGAGCGAGAGGGGGGGTGTGCCCGCGGGGAAGGGGTTGAGAGCGTTACCCTGGGTGTGTGGCATGTGAGAGATGTGCTAAAGCTATGCGCCCTTGGTTTGACGTGATTGGGCACGCTGTTCGATGATGGTTGCACTAAGCACACACCCGTTGGGTTCCATCACCATTCTCTTTCCGCTAACCCCCCCGCCCAACAATGGCATTTATGCATTGCTTAGCCCTTTCCAAATTAGATCCACGCCGCACCACTACTTTTTAACCCATTCGTCTTTAATTCTCCCTGGATGGATTCGCGTGGCAATGAGAATTGGAAAAACACGGTCGTTGGATAAATGCTCTATATACTCAGTTACTCCCTCGTTTATTATCCTCGTTCTACTCCTGTGCGTCAAGCCATTAAAATAAAAATATTTCGACATCCCCTTCCCTAATGGAATTGACTACCGCTGTTTCCATACATAATATATTTGAGAAAATTCCGAGATATTTATTCAAATAACGTTGAACAATCATGGGAAGATTTTTATCGGCAGAAAGATTTAGGAGGCGATTGTATGCAGTCATTTAGCCTCTCCCTTACATATTATTGAGTTATTCTACACTCGATAAATAGATATTACGCATATCTTGGATTGGGAAGAAAGTGTACAGTTCAATTCACGTGACAAATTTGTAAAACTGAGGCTATTGTTGAATATAATCAACATGCTATTTCTTTGGATGTTCTATCCACTGCAATTAAAGTTTAATAATAGATAATTTTAAACACCACTCTAATAAATTATATTAGTGTATACATATTTCGTAGTAGGCAAGAGTTACCAACCACTTTAGTATATTTAATTATTGATGGCTTATCTCTTTATAGGGAAAGTATTTCAATTGAAAAACATAAAGCAATGTGATTATGTGGTCGTTCATTTTAACTCTGAACAGAAGATATACTCAGCAAAAATACTCAGTACACCTAGAAGATATGATTAATAATTTAATTGTTGGATACTTGGAAAACTTGATAAATAACTCCGTTTAGCCAAATACTGTTTGATTAGTTCCGTACATGATATCAGATGTGCCACATGTTTTCCCATTATGAAAACAAAATCAATCCTTTTGTGACCCCAGGATTCTTTTAAGAACAGTATATCGGGCGTGGTAGAAAATATTTACGAGGCGTATCGACAATTTCACAATCAACATGAGGACTTTGTGCCAAACCGTTCAGCCTAAGTTATTGGCATCTCGATTTCAAAAGGCAGAAAGAAAATTCTCCTAACGAGTATTCCTCGTCAATTGATGAAATCAGAGTGCGATTGCTATTTGAAAGGAACTGATAGAACGGACGAAAATACATCTTCCTACAGGAATAGGAAAAGTGAGAGAACATGATTGTACTATTCAGCAAAAATTAGGCGATATTCTTCGTACACGAGTATATTATACTAAAAAAATAAAGAAGTGGTTTTCTGAAGCGTTCACAAATACTTACTTATCAAGGAAATTATAACAATATATAAAAAAGTCATGTAACTTTTGCAATGATATAAATGGAAAGAAGAAAAACATACACTTTAATTATAAAGAGCGTCTTGAATAGGATTTAAAATATGTGATTATAATCATATAGTTTTGAATTACTAAACTACTCTACTATTTTTCAGCTTTATATTTTTTTCTTTTTCATATTTGAACTCATGAGACGAAAATAAAATTTATAACAAGGTTCAGCTTAAGATATCCGTACATGTATGATAGCAGCATATTTTCGGCCAGTACCCTCAATTTGAGTATTACCTCTATTGTTACATGATTTTTCTTGAATCCTTATTGTTCTTCCGTTAGTCTTTCTTGTCTCTCCTTCCATTTTTCGACTAATTTTTCGAGTAGGGCTAATTGGAGTATCCGCTTTTGTCTCCGAGTACCTTACATCACCGTTTATTTATTTCAACTTCTGGCGACTTGTAGTTTTGCAGGTCTTTCATGTCTCCGACGGAATTGTAAATAAATGTTTTCGGTCCCCATTTGTCTTCTTATATTAAGATTTTTGTTTCAATTTAGCCACAATCAGGTGATTTCGGTTCATAGTATAATACTTAAATCAATATACTACCTTGATCAAAGAGTTCCCGGAATAACCACCGTGTGGCGCTCCCATCGTTCCGATTTGAGTTCTGTTTTCTTGTTAAATTAATACATCTGTTGTTGATATTTCCTTTAAATCTTAATGTCATAACTTGACATTTGCAAAAGTTACGTAGCCAAGAGTGCATCTATCTCTGTGTGTTTTGGCGATTTTTTACAATTGCAGAAATGGATTTAAATTTGCAACAACGAACTTGTATTAAATTTTGCGTAAAAAACGGATTTAGTGGCGCACGGACGTTGGAAATGTTGGAAAAGTGTTTCGGCAACGATTCTCTAAAAAAAACGGTCGTTTACCAGTGGCACGAGCGGTTCAGAAGTGGTCGTGAGTCAATCGAAGATGATGAACGCAGTGGCAGACCATCGACATCGAAAGTCGGTGAAAAAATTGATAAAGTAAAAGAAATGTTGGTCAATAACCGCAAATTAACCATCAGAGAAATAGCGGAGGACTTGAACATTGCCTATGGATCCGCCCAAGACATTGTGGTTAATGATTTGGGTTTCCGTCGTGTAGCAGCAAAGTTGGTGCCAAAAGACCTCAATTTCATGCAAAAAAGAGACCGTGTTGACGTCGCAAAAGACATGATTTGCGAGGCTGAATCCGATCCCACATTCATCAAAAGGATCATTACTGGAGACGAGACGTGGGATTATGAGTACGACACGCAATCCAGACATCAGGCAAGTGAATGGCGTTCACCAAATGAGCCGAGACCAAAAAAACCACGTCGTTTTCAGTAAAAAAAGAAGGCCATGCTGACGGTTTTCATGGATTACAACGGTGTAGTGCATCATGAATTTTTGCCAGAAGGCCAGACAGTAAACAAAGAGTATTATTTGGGCGTTATGAGACGTTTGCGTGAAGCAATTCGCCGAAAGAGACCAGAAATCGTCGCACAGTGCGTCGAGACCGTCGCACAGTGCTATCATTATTCGTAATTTTTTGACGAAAAATGCAACAAATACCATCCAACAGACACCGAATTCACCTGATTTGGCTCCCTGTGACTTCTTTCTGTTCAATCGAGTTAAAAAACCATTACGGAGAACGCGTTTTAGTAGCCGAGAGGAAGTAATGGAAAAATCGCAGGAAGCACTGATGGACATACCGAAAACCGAATATAAAAAATGTTTCGAGGATTGGATCAAGCGCTGGCATAAGTGTGTTGCAGTCGATGGGGATTACTTTGAAGGGGACAATATAGATTTAGATGAATAAACTTGTATTTTTAATTTTCTGAATAAATTCCGGGAACTTTTTGATCAAGGTAGTATTCCATATTTTTCCAATGTATTCGGCTTCGATTTGAATCTTTTTATAAACACCTTGGGCGCTGTGGAAATCTACTTTTATTTCTCCAAATTTCTTCTTCATAAGTTTTTAAGTTGTTTCGTAATTGTCCTTTTATCTTGTCATTTATTGCAGAGTAGCACCATTATATCCACTCTTGTTTGGCCTTTTGAACTCCCGTATGTCCTGATTCGCAGCTTTTTATCAAGCGTTTCCTCAGTTTCATTTCATTGAATCTTGCATTTTCTTCCCTCTTCTGTGCTTTATTTTTCGGGCTACTATCAAAGACCGCTTAAATTTCACCGGCTTATTCGCGAGTTGTTCATCTGCTACTTATGATATGCTTCAGTTCCTTCCAACATCCTTATTTACCAATTTAATTTTATTCTGATTTCCGTTTGCCACAACTATGATTTTATAGTTCTAGAATGCAGTTGTTATTTCTCCCGTAGCGTCCCTATCCTGCATTTTTGCTTGTCCTACTGTATCATTCCCTTCCAGTATTCCTACCAAGAGATCAGACTGGGGCCCTATTTTACCTTCGGAATATTATGCGGGGAAAATACCATCACATCATATTTGTCTGCAAGTCCATATTTTCCAGGGAGATTAATGTGATGGTTTTAAATATTCAAACTTTTGACGGCCCTTAAAAACAAAGCAGCGACCTTCAGCTTCTTGCTCATGCGAACTTACTACCCCTGGGATACCTCTCCCACTTGAATTATCGTATACAATGTAAATAGATGGATTTTCCGATACGAAAATGTTTCGGCTAGAAGTATTGAATAATATTAATTAAGATTAACTAGTTAGCAAAGCGCTCTAGTTAACAAAAAACTAAAATTTGACAACGATACCATATTTCCAATTTCAAATAAATCTTGAGGCTTAATCAATCAAATGGTAGGATATATAGCCCTTAGCTTAAAGAATCTTGGAGGAATGGTAAATATAGTTGTAGTAAATTAGGTCAAATAACTTCTTCCAGAGTACTGTCCTTCTCTTTCTTGAGAAAGGTAGCGTGGACCACCAAAAATTCAAAACCTAGTGAGTTCTTTTCTTTTTTGTCTTTCTGTGTTTATGGCTTTGTCCACTAATGTAACTTCATATTCATTTAAATGTAAATATATATATATATATATTTTTTTATTTATATTTATATACACGAGGTGTGTTCAAAACATAACGAGAATTCTTTCATTTCGCGGGCTTGTAGAGTGCGATCGTCAAACTTTGTTTTTATTATGCTGGTATACATGCCTCTGAAGTATGATAAAACTTTCAGCTATTTTCATTGTGGACTTTGCCTGTGACAGGCACTAAGGTTAGACTTGTTTTATGAGCTCGGCGATTTTTGTTTGTTAAAATAAATGGATCAAAGAACGTGTATCAAATTTTGCGTAAAAAATGAAATACAGTGTAATAAAGTGTGTGATATGTTAACAAAGGGATATGGTGAGTCTGCTATGAGTAAATCAAGAGTTTACGAGTGGTATCAGCGTTTCCAAGAAGGCCGTGAAGACCTTAAAAATGACGAAAGCCCTGGACGCCCGAGCACATCAACAATCGATGAAAACGTAGAAAAAGTGAAAGAAATGGTTATGACCGATCACTGAATCAATATTAGAGAGGTCGCTTATGATGTTGGCATATCGATTGGATCATGTCATGACATTTTTTCCATATTTTTGGGTATGAAACGCGCGGCAGCAAAATTCGTTCCAAAATTGTTGAATTTGGAACAAAAACAGCTACGAATGGAAGTTGCTAAGGAGTCACGAAATGAAGTAAACGACGATACAGAATTACTGAAACATATTATAACAGGAGAGGAAACATGGGTTTATTGATATGACGTTGAAACTAAGGCTCAAATCATCCCAGTGGAAGCATTCTGGCTCGCCGAGACAGAAAAAGGCTCGGCAAGTGCGGTCGAACGTGAAGGTTATGCTCACTGTGTTCTTCGATTTTAATGGCATAGTGCATCATGAATTCCTGCCGCCAAATCAAGCAGCCAACACGAAGTACTATCCACAAGTTCAGTGAAGCAATTCGAAAAAAATGCCCGGATCTGTGGAAAAACAATTCATGGCTTTTGCATCACGTTAATGCACCAGCTCAAACTTCATTGCATGTTCATGAATTTTTAGCCAAAAATAATACTGTAACGATGCCCCAGCCTCCATATTCGCCAGAGGCTCCGCATAACTTGTTACTATTTCTAAAAATTAAGAGAACCTTGAAGGGCTATTGTTTTACAGCCGTAGATGACATTAAAAGGGCATCGCTGAAAGAACTAAAGGCTATCTTAAAGATCGAGTTTGAGAAGTGTCTCAGGGACGGAAGAAGCCCTGGCACTGGGGCATAATCTCCAATGGGGACTACTTTGAATGTGACAACATCAATGTATAAGAATAAATAAATATTATTGTCCGAAAAATATTAAATTCTCATTATTTTTTCAACACATCTCGTTTATAAGTGTATATATATGCATATGTATATGGATGGTATATATGGATGGTATATATATATTATTATTATTAGGTAATCTACCGGTTAAGGTAGGTTTTTGGATGGACACAACTATCAAATAAACATTTTATGACTCCCCACCTAGCAAACTAATCTATATCAGGTCCCTCTTCATCCCGTCCAACATGCCTATCCTGTTCCTACCCTTACCTCGCTTGCCCAACATTCTCCCCTCCATTACCCTCTTCAACATTCCACTACCGCTCAATACGCCTTTCATCCATATATATATATATATATATATATATATATATATATATATATATATATATATATATATATATATATATATATATATATATATATATATATGTATATATATATATATATGAATGTTTTTACAAATATGTATATACAAATAAAAAAAATATATATATATAACTATCGAACCCGGGACCCTCCGGTCAGTAGTCCAACGTTCTACCTACTAGACCACCGCGATCCGCATATGTATATATATTAGCCAAAATAAATAATTAGTGCTTCTATGATGCATAAATATATATCTCGTATGATGCTATATATATATATATATATATATATATATATACTGGACTCCCATAGTCTTTGGGCATAAAAATAGAAACGTGTTTGACTTCTTCTGTAATTCAATTCTGAAAATATTTTTCTTCGATTTTTTTACGCGCACCATAATACACAAACACTTTCAGCTTCTCGTTTTCTATCATCTCTTGATTCACTTAACTCTTACGCGTAGCTTTTCTCGTGTTTAAGGTACCCTTCCCCCTACGAGGGTACATCTTGTATTCATCCGCATTCATCCTTGATTTACTCCACACTTCCCAGCCCCAACATCCCCACTGCTTCGTCCGTGTTTGCTTACACCCTCCCTCTTCGCCCCTACCTCCTCCGTCCTCTTCTCTCTCTGCCTCTCAATCCCCTCCCCCTTCTCACTCTCTCTCTCCACTCTTCCTCATGTCTACCCCTTGTCGGATCCCCTTTTGAACCCGATTTTACACTCTGAAAGATAGGGCTTAAGGCATGTTCATTTGAGGCTAATGTGGGGGGCTTCCGGATTTAGCCGGGATCAATGTGGACGGGGAGGCTAGGGAGCTCGGGGCGATGGAGCAAATGCCGGCCGGCCGAGGGAGAGTGAGAGGGAGATGGAGAGAGGGAGATGGAGAAGGGGCAGAAGGAGGACGCAGAGAGACGGAGGACGGGCGGAAGGAGAAGGGAGCGGAGTGGCGTCGTCCTTGGGTCGGGCGGGCGGGGGAGCGAAGTGTAGTGGAGGGAAGGTCTCCAGGGCGGAGGGAAGCGGAGACGGGAGAGTGTGTGTCCCCGCTCTTGCGGAGGAGGGGGCGCCGGGGGCAAGGGAGGAATCAAACGAGGAGTGGGAGCCGAGAGGGATGGTTTGCCGGGGAGTGGATGGGGGAGAGGGCTGGCCGGCGGAGAAAAAAGCGGAGCGGGGGAGCGGGGGAGCAGGCCACGGTGACTAGAACTTCTCGGTGGAGTGATGATTATCTCGCCCGCAGTGTGCGTGCGTGCGGGAGGGATGACGGGGGAGGGGCGGGGGACTCTGGCGAGGCCGAGAGGAGCGAGAGGGAAGAGTGCTCGGGCCGAGAGGGTTAGGGCGGGGACGAAGAGGGGGGCGGGAGAGAAGAAGGAGAAGGAAGATGTGAAAGCGTTGAAAATTAAGGCGGCCGGAGACAGGGAACACGAATCCAGTGTGAGAGCAGTACGCAGCGAGAGGATGGGATGTAAAAGCGTTCATTCAATGAGACAGGAAACGAAGTAATACATGATCTCGTTTGACACGTGCGTCGTGCAATGAACCTCCCTCGCATATTTCTATTATATAACTCCTTATATCTTTTCATATATTTGTCTTTATTTGTTGATGCCGCTTTATTCATAAGACTCCAGATTCGACTTTAAAATTCAAATCTATTCCCCACACCGTTTCTCCCATAGCTACCGAATATACATAGCTGATGAGTCAGGGCTGTCAATGTATCAATAAGGTTAATGTTATAAAAAAGAAGAAACATAAGATTGATTCTCTTTGTGCGCTTGCTTCATTTCCGAACTCCGCACCACGTGGGTAAAAAGGGTATCGAACGCGATCTCAAGCATTATGCTCCCCACTATCGCCCCATTGGATGATTTATCTCAGTACTTCTGGCCATAGATTCCATAATTCACCCGGGGTATCATGAAACACGAGGCGATCTACTTACTCCATGTTGTGGCGTATTCAGAGGAGAAAGGAGGCGGGCGCGTGAGGGAGGGAGGCGGTTACCCCCGTAGAGTGCTCGGGGAAGGAGGGTGGGGTAAATCTCACCCCCCTCGCCCGTGGAAAGGGGTTACTCCGCTGGGTTCGGGAGGGGGGGGGCGGAAGGAGGCGGGGCGGAGGGGGCGAGGTGAGACGGGGAAAGGATGAGCGAGGCGGGGGGATGGGCCTGCCTCCTCCACCGCTCCCTCCACGATGAACACCCGCAGGTTAGAAGATCAAAAGTCTGAGTGGGGCGGCCCGACCTTATAATCTATTCATAAACCCGCCCGAGGGAATCTCAACGGAGGAGAGTGGAGGCAGTTGCATAGTCGCCCCTTCCCGCACGGCCGCCCGCGCCCAACCCTCCTCGCTCCTTCCACCGTCCGACGCTCCTCGCCCCCTTTTAGCACGAGAATATACGATGAGATGCTCCGAATGAAAATCCTTCCGAAGATGCCCCCTCAAGTAAACTGGTGAATGGCAAAAGGGCCGCCCCGCGGATGGTCGAAGAGGCGCCGGGAGAGCGTCCTCGTTCGGGGTGGGGGGTTTGGGCGAAGGGGGTTTTAGGGCGAAGGAGGGTTTGGGCGAGGGGGGGGCAAGGCGAGGCGCGAGGGTGGGGGGACAAGGACTTCGCAAAGGAGTAAGCGGGGTGAGGGGAACGGGAGAAACTTGAGGAAATCCGATAAGAACGGGGGAATAAATTTTTCAAATGTATTAGTGCAAGAATAAGTTGTAACGATGGACAGGCATCGCTCGGAAGATACAAGAGTTACCATTTTTTCAAAGTTATCCACAATTTACCACCTAGAATCGAAGGACAAAAGAAAATACGAGGAACAATCATTATTTGAGTTGTGCATCTAGAATTAAAAATATGCTCACGAACTCTTTGCTCCTGTTGCTTTGAGTCAAACTGAGAGGGATGGGGGTAAAATAGCTATTTCCTATACCAATAATAAAAACAATCTAGTTGAAATGAACTGCAATAATTTCTTCATGCTTAGGCAAATGTCATTTTCACTGAATGACATTTATGGCGCCAATTATTCACCAATTTTCATTCCCTAGTTATTATACAAATCTATAAGTAATGCAGTCTTAAGATGATCTAAGACTGATTAATATAGTTTTTTAGAATATTTCAAGAATGCTGTTATTAGCAGTTGATAAAGACTAGGATGGATTTCATTCAAAGAAGGAGACATGTGTAATTCCATTTCCGAGTAATCTGAGGGCTTTTTACTCTTTTGTACGACGAGATAACAATATTTGTGGTACGTATTCCTAGGCATGAAAATGATGAGCAAGTATTGATCGCCGAGAACAACAAGAAATTGTCTCTTTGTTTCACTGCCAAAAACTGCAATGGTCAAGACGACCACCTAAAATGCACTGGATTGTGGCAACAAGGGATTTCTCCAAAATTTAAATTCATGTCGTTAATTTTTTCCTTTAACCTTTTGTTACAGACGTCTAAGCTTGTTTAGTACTCAAGTGTACAAATATATTCGAGATGGATCAACATCTTAAGTTCACAGTTTTTGGGAGGGGAGATGGTGAGACGGTATTTTAGGAGAGAGTCTTATGACGGATTAATTTCCGAAAAGTTAGCTTGTTAATTAACGAACGGCACAGATAGAATAGTGAGAAGAGTGCCCATCCAAGAAGAAACAAATATCAGCCACATACTGTTTCTTACACGCTGCGAAGTGGGGAGAATGAGAAAAACTAAAACAAACAGTGGATATGGTTGAATGGGAAGGCGGGAGAAAGATCGAGAGGGTCACCAAAGGAGGGGTACCTTGGGGGCCGGCGTAGAATGGGTGTAGGGACTGGGGAAACTACAAACGCATCAAATGGGTATACGCAAAGGCACCCCTCGCCACCCGGTCCTAACCCCAATGGACCCTCACTGCCCCCGATCGCTTGCTTCCCTTGGACTCGTTCTTCCATTTCATTTTAGCTGGGAAAGTCACATGGCCGGAGTTTGGCTTCGCTATTGCATGCCCATGCGAGAGTTGACGCAAAGGATGAAATTAGGCGGGACCACATTATTCGAAGATGGGATGGAGGATACAGATGTCTAATGACAAATAATATCCCCCACGCTGATTTATGCATCTAAAAAAATATCGGCGGGTACCTTATTTAGAAATAGATACAGTGATAAAGCGCAAGAGAGATTGGTGGGAAAACGTGGTAGAAAATTATAGCTCCGGAGTACAAAGAAGCGAGAAATCAATTCAAGGATTCCTTGTATGTTTATAGTTCCATGTTTAGCATTAAGTACAGTAGCATATTTATTCAGTGATAAATCGTGGAGATAAAGAATTTACAATTTTTATTTTCGGGTCATTAACGAGATTTCTCCTTCAAAGCTTATAACTGAATTTCAACTCTTTGTATGCTTACAGAAACTTTCGCATATATTTTGGTAATGATTTAGAAAAGTCACTGCAAGAATATGGCTCTTAAATTTTAAAATTTAAATTGAAATCATTCCTCTAAATATTCGATGGGGCTTAAAACCGACATCCCTCCTTCCCATTTCATTGTGAAAGCCATTAGGAGTTTTAATTTTAATGCACTCTAAATATTCCTTGACTGAAATAATAATCATTATTTTGTTCAGGTTTCTTCTCTTTCCTCTATTCAAAACCTGCATATTATGATTGCCCATATAAGTTCAAAGTTTTTCAGATAAAGCACTTAAACCCACTCACATATAAATTTTGATTTATTATGTTCGGAAAATAATCGTAAACACATTTGCGACACTACGGCTTCATGAAGACATTCGTGGGGAAAATGAACGGTAAGAACGAGAAAAGAACGCATCAACACTACAATACAATAAACATTTGGAAAGAAACTTAGAATATAAAAATGTAAATCAATATGAATGAAAAAATTGGTAAACATGAAGACATTATCGCAGAGATTCGTGAGAAGCGTCAGGCAAATCTTGTCATTCAAGACCTGTAGTACTTATGACGAGGTAGATTTTAATGTTGAAAAGTGATCTTTTCGGTTGGTGTTATTTTATCGTAGGTCATATTTGTAATTCAAACCCCGGTCTGAACTTCTGGTTTTATGATCGTACATCTGTACGTGTCTTTTATTGCGACTGATAGTAGAACAGAAAATATCCTTACTTTAGTTTGGGATGCACGTAATTTATTGTATAGCGTTGAATAAAGCTGTAATTAACGGAATTCCATCAATTATGGTCAAAGGAGCCTCTTGCGCCAGTAATTTCATTACACGCTTAAAGGAAATGCACTTAATGTCAAACTGCTAAAAATTGCATAGCAAGTAATCTTTCACTTAAAACGGTGTATTGTACACATTGAGTGTAGATAAAAACGAAAGCAACCAATTTTTGTGAAAATTCATAGCAAATATATTTGACTAAAATTTCTTAAATAAACTTGTTTAAACCTACCTAATCTTAGCAGAAATTAAGCATAGGACCACATAATGAGAAGACACACACACACTATATATATATATATATATATATAATACATTTATATATACATTATATTATCTACCGAGAAGCTACTATATATATATATATATATATATATATATATATATATATAAACATCAATTAGGAGATAAGAGTCTCTAAAAAGGAAAATCGCATACATGGAGATTGAACATTTAGAAATACAACCAATTATAAATATGAAATCCCTAAGCTCAGTAAAACCAACACCAAAATTCGGCCTTTTCAGGAGGTTTCAGCCTGAAAGGTACTACATATTATTAAGGGTGATTGAGAAATGAATTAATTATGATATTAGAATCCCGGAAATGCACATCACATCAGATTACAATATAAGTAATAGGGCAATATTACATAAATTTCGGCTCAAATATTTCTAGGGCACCTCTGTTAATTGACTGTCATTCTTATGAAACGTAAACCTTTGATGAAATAATGGTGGTATCTTTCTATTTTACCATTATGTGGAATGATTTGGGATCGTACAGTGTTGCACTTAATTTGGTGTTAAAACATATATCTAGCTAACAAAGCGAAACGAACGAATACCGAAATGTTAAATTTATTTCATCTTCCTAAAATGCTGTGATAATACTTATATACTTTATTTATTAGACCAATAATAAAAATTACAACTCCTTTCAGCAGTACAAACACAAATTATCTTTCTTTGGAAGTTGGGCATTCAAATGTGGTAAAAATGTTAACTGCGAGTCAAGGTACTCTGCCGGAAAAATAAGTGTAACGGCAAGGGATTGAAATATATGAAAGAACGGAGTGCTGTCCACTGTTATTTACAATGCGTCGCGGTACACTGAAAATGTGGGAGGGAGGCCAAAGAATTTGCGCATTTAATGGCATGGCGTTGGTTTGATCGTGAAAACAAGAGAATGTTGAAGGTTGCACGCGGGAGCAGAGGTTAGTGTGGGAAAAATAAGGATGGCCGAAGGGGGCTAATGAGATCACTCAGCCACGGGGGTGTGGGAGCAGGAGGGATATTCGGGATGGGGGGGGGGGACTGCGGCCGTAATTGCGAGGCATACCACGAGGGGGGAGCGCGGTGCGCGCCTACCTCCACGCTCCCGCCAAACCGGACACCGCTGCTCATTTGTTGCATCAGACACGAATTCACCGCCACTCCATCCTCCACCACCCCCGAACCATTCTGCCCCGGCCCCACCCGCCGAACTCCACACGACCGTACACCACCCAGTTCCCAACTAACGTGTGCCCGCCTCCCACCCCCCCCACACCCTTAATGGCCCGCGTGTTTTATATGCCGTCGTCAAACGTGGTTCTAGACGTCTTCCTTTAACAACGCCACACTCGAGTTTGTTTTCAGTGACGGAGGGAAACGGGTGAAAAAAAAGCGGGAGCCTTGTTTAACAAGCGTGTGCGCACAATCCGAATACTTTTGGCGCAAGGTTTAACAATCCCAACATTATTTTTTACCGTGTCCCGCTCCTGTATACGGCATTTTCATTTTAAGTAAGTCGCTTACTATTTATCTCTGTGCTAAACATTAATTCAAGGCATTACTATTAGAAAGGAACTGATAGAAATTTCGTTTGTTCTACATTTATTTTACATATTTAAAAAATATAAATTATATAATGATTAATCTAAAAAACTGAATATAATAGAATACCAACTGAGTTGAGGGCTAAGAAGTAATTATGTTTAGGTTTTACAATAACCAATCGGCTGCTGACTCTCCCATGAACAATCTGATCAAATATATCCTTTTTTTCATTGACGATATCCCATTTATCATTGATTCACAAAAAATCAGGGCTAACATCTAGGAAATCCGGCCGGTTAAACTCAATAATATCCAATACATAACTGTCTTATTTACCTGGTTCAACCGAAGGCGTACATAGCTCTCAAGCTATCCGAGCCTTTCTTCCCCTGCCTCCCGCAATGACCTAATAATATCGAGGTTTTAAGCAAGGGTGAAACTTGAATTAAATTCTACCAAAATGTATTCTTTATAAATGTTGAATGCACCTGTGAAAAACCAAAGTTTTAATGAATTGAGGGAAATGGTTCCATTATGTTCAATGGGCATAGGAATATTCCCACAGAGCTCTACCAGTCAGACTGGATGACACATTTGGATACTGTTCAAGATTTAAGCAATTGACATTAACCCACAATGTTTACAGAAATTTCTGAAGGCAAGTAAATAGTGTATAATATATTAATTTATTTTCATGAAACGAGCAACTACGTTTCATCAAACAACAAAAATCCTAAATGTGTGAGTCTAGATCAACCGAAGTTCAGTTTGACGAGCAGAAAACATGAAAGTATTTCGTTTTTTAAGTTTTAAGGTTCTATTGTCACTGTATTTTCCACACTTGGGATGATATCTGTAATGATATTTGCTGAATATATTGCGTACTGTTATTTGGAATTTTAAATATGACATTATTTTGTCTACATATATAATATACATATATAAATACATAAATAAATAAATGTATATATCAATTCCAAGAAACTGCTGGAGATGCCGTAGCATTAACTTTTGACGGAGTCATCCGCTAATATACATTACAATTCAACAATTTCAGAGTGTAAAAATCATTCGCAATCATCAATCATCCCGCTCAGAGAAATCATTTTTACACTCTGAAATTGTTTCAGTTTAAATGAATGAATAAATAAATATATATATATTTTTTTCATATATATATATATATATATCAGGGAAAGGCACTGGTCCCGCTTCCCCGATGTGTGAATTCCACAAGCCGTTGGACTTAGTACTAGGTGAACTCTACCGACCTTCGGGTTGATTACTGTGTTAATGTTTACGTACAATTGTATATTTATATTTATATATTTATATTTGTGTCTGTATGTGTGTACATATACACACACAGTAACTGATGGAATCAGTTATCTTACTTAACTGATCGAGCTTTTCTATGACTAATTGAGGGAGATTAAGTATTTAGATTAATAGTTTCGGTACGTTCCAACCATAAGACGGTCTCAAAAAGCCTTCCAATGGCCCGGTCGTTGGTGGCACCGGGTGCTTACCCGCATGCAGCAGGACAAACTGGGGCTCGTTGCCGGACCTTCGTTCGCTGCTCTTCGGACCCATCCACTCTTCTCCAGCCTCCACTCGGTCACCACCTCCCCCGCGCGCACGCGGGGTACGAATCGTATTCATCCCTAAGGGCTGTAATATCGAGAGATTCGAGTTTCTTTGCATGCAAATCCGGGGCTCAAGGGAGTGCGCATTTTTAGGAGACGAAAATGTGTGCAGCCCGGTGATGTAGGATAGGATCTAGGGAGCGGTTTGCGGGAGGCGGCCGAGAGGGAGAAATCGTGAGATGGGGACGTGGAGGAGAGGATGTGGGGGGGGGGGAGCGGGAGTGGATGGGGAAGAGTCGAGGCGGTGGGGGAGCCTCAGAAACCTCTCTCTCACACACACAGCAGCACAGGGTCTCGCCCGACTCTCGCACCCATGGAAGTTTTTAAAATTGCATTTCATTTTCCAAGGCGTCGAACGAGACATCACTCCTGGCTCCAGTATGGTAACGCTACCAGCCTTACAATGGCAAAGGGAAGGAAGCGACGACAAAGAGCAAGCAAGACTTTCGAGGGGGCAGTTCTTCAATAATGCATGCGCCAGAGGTCGTGCTGGGCCGACGGAGATGGCGCGTGGGGGGCGGGGGGAGACGGGAAAGGGGGAAAGGGGATCTAGAGGATACGGGTGGGTGGAGGCTGTGCCATTTTTGATGGGGAGATAGCCGGCCCTACTTCGGTGGCTCTGTGGCGGGACCTTATACCGAGGCGAAGGGACTCACAGACGCCAGTCAGTGCAACATCAGAGGCGTGCCCTTCCTTTGGCAGAGAAGTGATATGGAGAAGGCGGACCTTACAAGGATCCTAAAAAATGTCGCTCCCTTTGTTCTTTTATGTGATTCGGGAAAGCTATGCCGCGCCTTAATCCGAATGAGTTCACCTGAACACAAAAAAATTCTCTTTTAAATTTTATGAATCGGCAACGGGAGAAAATGTAAGGCTAACTGGCAAAGAAGCGAAAAAATCTGATCTAAACATAGTGTTTTTATTGATATTGCATATATCTCGAAGGTAAAATTTCGGGAAAAGATAGATTGCAAGAGCTGATACACTCGATATTTCGCACGCGCATACTGAATATAAGAATTTAATAATATATACTATTTTTTTACATGCCGAGCGATTTCACTTGCAAGCAAAAGCAATAATTATTATGCGTAGCATTGAGATTTAGGGGATATATAGTATCCTCTCACAAGCTCAAGAAAGTCTAATCGTTACCGTTTACATCTCCAATATTCTTCTAAATATTCCTAATTATTTTAGAAGTACAGAGAAGTATGCATACTTCATGATTGGTAACTTAGACCCTGAACATAAACATAACAAACATTTAAAAATAAAAAAATCAGGAATCGCTCAAAATCGTCGAAGAGAACAATTACGCAAAAAGAAACTTGTCTGGTGGACTTCGCTAAAGGAAACTTTCTCTCTAATAATATGTAAAGATATTTAATATTATAGACTGAAGTTAGAACTAAGTCATTCGAGTTACATATTTAAGCTGCTCCAATTTTTTCATAAACGCGACCACAAAAATGCCTAACTGATTTATTTGTACGAACAACAGTTATATCTTCCTAGAGGGTGTCATATATGTTGCTTCAAAATTGAGATAAATTTTTCATACCTGATACAATATCGCATTATGATTTATAGGCCAAATTTATGTTATGCCGTCAATAATGTATAGATTTTTTATTCATCAGAGGAAGGAATGCTCCCATTGATCTCTTGTCGGCAGTAAAATCATATGATAACATTCAGTCAATGTTTTTACACCAGTGTTTCTCCAACACAGTTGTTCTGCCACCGGCTTATGTGACCCAAATAAAAAAATCAAAATTTGGCCAATTTATACGTGAGTAATAACAGTGTTTAAAGAATTTTCTTAAAAGTTATGTGAGAGTAGTGAGTAACCTCAATGTCATTCTGTGAATCCTCTAATACCCTCGGATTTACGACTTAGATGGCCACTTCCACTGAGAAATGCTTTCCATTTAATTCAACGGGCCCATCAAATTCCAATGAAATGCTGAGGGTACACTTTTGAATTGCTAAAAAAATTCAGAACATGTAAGGGCGAAGATTCATTCTAGATTCAACCATTACAAACTAGAAACAATCTGTATGCGTTATAACGATTATAACAATATTTTGTAAACTAGATGGATTTAGCATATTTATAGACATTTCATTTTTTAGACGCCTAGGATCAAGAGTTAAAATGTGTCCTTTTCAATGACCATGCAGTAATTATTTTGGTTAGCATTACACTTTTTCCGATAAGAGTCTCAAATGCGCGATATGTCTCAATCAAATAATCTAAAATATTCCACTTAAATAACCCTTTCAGGAATTATTCTCACATTAGCGAGTTCAGAAGAGAAAGTTACGTCATGACGCATTATCATGGTTAGAAATATACTAGCTTTTGGACTACTGACTGCAGGGTCCGCGTTGGATTCCTGGGCACACTTCCGGGCACCCTCATATATAGGCTGCGTGATTTTTCGGACGCCAGATATGTTCCGTCCTCACACTCCGTTGGGCTTGTTAATAAGCAATCTATACCCTCACCTCAAACCGACCTTCGGGTTGGAAGCTGTGCTTAGTTAAAAAATGATATCATATCTCGCTTTTAACAAATGGTTCAAATTGCAGGAAATATTTATGCATTTATCTTAGTCTCACAATAGTCAGCAAGTTAGGACTCAAACGAATCACATTAAGGCAATAATGGCGCCAAAAACAGCCACAGAGTTTATAGAACGCGAAAGTATGTGTGTATTAAACAAAAATGTTCTCAAGAATTTTTTTACAGTATACTGAAGTAGAATTTCGTTGTTGGGTAAAAGTTAATCTTTCGTACCAACTTGATCACAGAATACATATGAACATCTCACTACCAGCGGGAATATAAAGTTTCACGTGTTACTAAAAATGAAAAATGAGCAGCGAAGATGTATCCAAGTCTTGGCTATCAGAGCCTCGGCAAACATGAATAATCATGAGGGTTGTGAGAATATAAGCCTTCTTTATGCGATGGAAGCTCTCATTAGTGTATTAATAATCCTGCCGACCTCAGCGCTCAGAGGAATATATATTAAAAACGCGGCTAATTCTTTCTTAGAAGAGGCCTTCTTTTTGCCGGTGAGGGGACGGGCCGTGGGGTTAGCCCTCGATGGGCTCTTCTTTTCTTCTTCCCACCCCTCTCGCACCACTCCCCTGGGCCCGGGGATTTGCCTGCCGCACGGCCGAAACCTCTTCCCCCACCACCGCACAGCCCCCACACCGCGCCCCGGCGCTCCCATCCGGTTCAGGCCTCTTCCACTTAACCTCCTCCATGACAGCCCGAATCTTCCCCCTCCTCCCGCCCCATCATCCCCCAGCGCCCCCGCCTCCGCACGCACCCCACCCAGCCCCTCGCCCCTTCACTTTATTTCTTGCTCCAAATCAAGCCTGCAATTTGGGAAATCACTCGGGCGTCTCTTCACCCTCCCATACAGGACCACCCTCCTTCGGCAACCCCCGCCTCCCCAATCCCCGCATTCGCCCTCCGCGCCACCCGACCGCCTCGCCACTACCACCGCCGCCACCTCGCCCTCCACCCCTCCCTCCACCCTTCTCCCCTATCTCCCCCTCCTCGCTCCGAGTGCCTCACCTCGAGCGTCCGCGCCCCCCACAACCCGCCTCCACAGGTCCCCCCGCCGACGCGTGTACTTCCACGGCCGAAGCACCGAACTCCGACGCCTCTCGCATTCCCCGGCACTCGGCCCTCGGGCCGGGGGAACGACAGAGCAGCCGCCGGGATGAAATGGGCCGCGGTGGGGACAAAGAGAGGAGGGCGGCGGGAAGAGGGCCGAAGAGCCAGGAGAACCCCGCGGAAGGAATCCCTCCGGGGGCTGAGGGAGAGGGAGGTGTGGAAACATTGGAAGTATTGCGGAGAGAGCGACTCCTTGCCGTCTAACGCGTTAAGTTTAACGCTGGAGAAGGGGTGCGATGCTCCGACACCTCGGCACCACCTACTCTCCCCTCCTTCCTTGCCCCAGGGGCCCTAATCCCGCTATTACTCCACCAGACGTCCGCCCCAAATCTCACCACAGTCCTCTCAATCAGCCGAGCCCGGTTGGCCGGTTATCAGTTTTTTTCTCTCTCTCTCTCTCTCACACACGACCGAAGTTGAGTTTGATGCAATTAAATCCGCCCGCATCCCACCAGTTTGCGATTGACAGGCGTGGCGTCCTCCTGACCCCCCCATTAAACCAACCCCCCTTTCATACTCTGTCACCCCTTCCCCGATCTCCGTACTTTTAACAGTCCCGGTAAATGAAAACCATTTTGAGGAGTGCACGTTAGGCGGCGCGGGTGGGCTGGGGGGCAGGGCTAGGGGGGTGCAGGGCGGACGCGGGGTTGCAGCCGAGGGGGTGGTGGGCCGAGTAGATAGGTGGGAGGGGGAGGAGAGGAGGGAAGAGGAGAGTGAGTGGAGGCTGCAGGCAAAAACGGAGACTGATGAAACTTTAATTTGGTAGTGAAACAAATGCAGGGGAGGGCGAGGAGGTTTTTTGAGAGGCTGTCCTGGGGAGAGACGGGGCCGGGGAAGGGGTCAGGGAGGAAAGCGAGGCAGTCATGAGGGGGTGTAAACAACGGAGCCTTCGCTCATCGCAACGGACGCCTTGTCCATGTGCCACCACTTTTAGTTTTGTATTAATTGAAGATCCTTGGTCTCGCCAAACAGAGCGTTACCATGAAAATTATACTCCTTCGGATTATATGTTCTCTAGTGCCTATGATTTTAAAGTATTTTCTTCATTCTCCAGCAAAATGGAGAGTTTTAGTTTTCTATTAAATTTACCTCTTAAATTTATATGAGCTCAAATAATGCTTTCGCTAAACCAATATTTAAATTTGGCCTTATTATCGTCTAAAACCCTGCTTGTATCTCCTGATAGATTTTAATCGACCTCTCAACAACATATGGATACAAGAATAATTTTAATGCACCACAAGAATTCAATCATTTGTAAGTAGAGGGGTTAATGGCAGTAACAAATGCAGGAAATATTTTAGTTGCCCAATCTTCCATCAGAAATACATCCAAAAGAATAAAACATAAGTTAGAACAAATACTCTTCCATCTTATACTCGTAATACTTCTAAATATATATCCATTCGAGCGACGACTACTGAAATAAGTTTAATAAATACACTATTAAGTTTTATGGTATTCTTAACTCTAACTCAAACTATTGCTACGAGTCAAAGAAAAGTTTGCTTTATCCAAATGCTAATGCTGCACTTATCTACACTTATTTTTCTCGTTCAACTGCCGCTGTCATTCGAACCTAACGTATGTTTAGCAAGCTTGAAGTTCCATAGGGAATGTTTTGCATTATTTCCGTCTGACCAAATATTTCAAAGCAATGAAATCAATCACACGACTGACTGGATAACTCAAATTATCATTGACAATTTCGATGAAACCGTAGGCAGAACTAGCCAGAAGGGAAGTTGACGATTAATTTTCCGGGAGTGTTGAAAATATTTTTTTAATTTTACCAGTGAATTAATACACACTCACATATGTACAGGTACAGGGAAGGAAAAACTGTGTAATACATTTCTTCCAGCTTAATATATGTGTAAATATAGAATTTTAAAAATAAATAAAAAAGTACGTCCAATTAAACCCGTAGAAATAAATTTTCAGTTTCCGTGAACGCGATACTAACAAAATAGATGAATGATTTAGAATGCGCGCTTCAGTTTTAATGAGTTAAGAGCCCACAAAAATAAAGGCTAAATTTTTAGCTTATAATTTTCATTCCCTTTATTAATTTATCGGATTTATATTATTTTAATATCCTAGGGCTCGAGAATCGCTCACTCACAGAGACAATTGACGCCTCCCGCACATTCCAAATCTAATCCCATTCATGCCTGTCACTCCTTTATTCATTATAATTTGTATAAGTGCATTGGGGCGTTCATAAAATAGGTTGTATCACACCCATACGTCTCCGACAATGGAAATTCCATATCAGCTACACTTATATAATTATGAAGATCGATGTTGAAATTGATATAACTCCTCTCCTTCTTCCTACTGCTACACACAACTTTCACTTTTTCTATAAAAATTTTTGACTCTAAAGAGTCTAAACTCTTCTCAAAATCCACACGAAATAAGGATTAGTGATTGCATTTAACGTTTTTATCATATTTATATAAGACTTACCTAAGAGAAGTCAATGCCTTTCTACCTAATCGAAAAATTTTTTTCACCTTAGTAGCTCTGTTTCCTTCTAATACATATCTTCTGATAATCTTATAAGCCGTATTTTAGCCGTACGCATAAATTCATAAAACCATATTGCTGAAAGATGTACAAACTTTTCCTTTGAGACTTTTGAAAACATAAAAAAAGTACTAAAGTCGTTTGAAACCTTACTAGCACACTCCGTCCTCATAAATGATATAACGCCAACTGAAAAAATATATGAATCACAAACGCTTGCTCTATTCTTTGGGGTAATAACATTTCCTTAATGTATTATTATTTCCTTGAGAGATTATTTTGCCTCAGTTGGTAACAATTTTATTATATTTAAACATTTTAACTACCATTACTTTCATGGCCTTTCGCATTATTTGTAAATTCACATAATAAGAGTTTTTAATAAATAGAACCACTAAATAAACTACAAAATTTCAATCAGAATCCAGGCTCTTTCTACAAGATGACAATATATTTTACAGAAATTTGTTACATCTTTCTGTAAGTGCTGGAATTTACAAGTATTCATCCCTATAATACTGTGTGCAGCACAGTATTATAGGTATGACTTTATTTTCACTTTATATTCATCATTAGGTGTACCCGTCCGGCTAGATTCGTAAATCATGATTATTACATCAGGTAAATCAGATTCTCTTCTTATAACTTTCTTTCGATAGCTACCTCTCTGAAGTAACAGCAGAATGATACCTAAACTTGCCCCTTTGTACACATATGTACTATTTGTACTTCATCACTCAATTCCTCCAACTCAACACATTTCCTGTCCAACTCCTTACTACCTGAGGCAACGGAAATTTTACTCCTTTTTAGCATTAAAAATTACTCTTCTACATCTACATAAATACCCTGCGAGCCACCAAAAGGTGTGTGGCAGGGGGTGTAGCACAATGAGGGAAGTGTAAGGGATGAGGGGGTTGGGGTTATCAAATAGGTGAGGAAAAGCGAGGGGAAACTGTAAGAAAAAACTATTAAAACATACATATATGTATATATTCATACATATTCACATAAATACATACATACATACATATAAATATTTTTTTCTTACAGGTATATATATATATATATATATACACACACCCACACATATCCTTGCGCAGTCCCTAACCTGTACGTTAATACTTATTGTAATGAACTAAGTAAGCAGAACAAACACAAACTTGTTTTAATACAACATACAACCGACAACCCTGGCATTGACGTAGAAAGACATTTGACATGCACTTCTCCACAAACGTGTCGTAATTTACGGTCAGACACAAACAAGGGCGTGATTCAAGAGAAAAACAATCTAAATATACTTGTATTAAATTGCAGAAGCCTCAAAAATAAAATAGCGGATCTCGAGCACATAATCCAATGTCATTCGGCTGATATAATATTAGGCACAGAGAGTTGGCTTTGTAATGACATCAATGACCAAGAAATTTTCCCAACAAACTTTACAGTTTACCGACATGATAGAGGTACAAGACCCGGAGGCGGAGTTTTCGTGGCTGTGAAAAGTAATCTTGAAAGCAGACAACTTGCATTTGAAAATAATAACATAGAAAGTGTTTGGTGCACCATACTGCGATCCAATCACCCCAACATTAATTTATGCTCTTTCTACAGACCCCCAGACTCAGATTTTCAAACACTTAATACCCTCAATGAACAAATAAATAGATTTACATGCAAAAATAATAAATGCATCAATATAATTGGTGGTGACTTCAACCTCCCTGGTATCGACTGGGATAGCAATAGCGTTAAATCTCGGACCCGTGATCGCGAATCTTGCAATTCCTTACTAAAATTGGTTCAAAGAAACTCGCTTCATCAAGCAGTACGCACTCCCACCCGTGGAAAGAACATATTGGACTTATTTCTTACGAATACACCGGAACGCATTAATAGTGTATCAACCGACGAGGGTATAAGTGACCATAAATCTGTAATTATCAACTTGAACGTAGAAATAAAAAAGAATGTCAAGCCAAAAAGAAAAATTTATAATTATCACAAAGCAGATTTTGAAACTTTTGCCAGCCATTTAAACTCTTCACTACACGATTTCAAAACGCGCTTAAGTCTTGCCACCGTGGAAGAAACTTGGACAAAGTTTGTCCAAATTATGCAAAAAGGAATAACAGATTTCATCCCTGTAAAATACGTTAAAGCAAATCTCGACCCAAGGTGGTACAACAAAGGCGTTAAAAAAGCCCTTCGAAAGCAAAGAATGTTACACTCTAGGGTAAAGAAAGCAGGTCTGAACTCATCACCCTTGGACAATAAACAGCTGTTGGACAAGTATAGATCCTCTAAAGTTGAAACTAAAACACAATTGCGTAGCGCTTTGCAAGATTTTAAACGTAAAGTACTCTGCGAGTATTTGAACACTGACCCCAAAGCTTTCTGGTCATATGTTAGGGAAATAAATGGGGGTCAACAAACCGTGGCTTGCTTAAGGGACTGCAACGATATCATTCATACTGACAGTGAGGCTAAAGCCAACATTCTAAACGAATTCTTCCAGTGCGTCTTCACGAACGATGTAGCCACCGCGTATCTCCAAGAAACAATATATACTGAACCCATGACAAAAATAACAGTGGACGAGCAAGGAATTGCCAAATTGCTCAAAGACATCAAACCAAACAAATCCCCGGGTCCCGAAAATATACCAGCTCGGGTGCTAAAACACTTAGCTCCTAACATCGCCCCGTATCTCGAATTTATATTTAACAAATCACTCACTGAGTGCAAAGTCCCTAAGAATTGGAAAACCGCGCAAATAACGCCTATTTTTAAAAGTGGTGACAGGGAGGACCCCAGCAATTACAGACCCATTTCTCTCACTTCAATAAGTTGCAAAATTTTAGAGCACATAATTGTCAGTTCCATAATGAGACATCTTGATAACATTAACTTTTTAAGTGACAATCAACACGGATTCAGAAAAACCCGCTCATGCGAGACCCAATTAGGATTGTTCACACATGACTTACTTTTATCGGGTGAAAGTGGTAGGCAAGTGGATGCGATCTTTTTAGACTTTCAAAAGGCATTTGATAAGGTTCCGCATGGTAAACTCATCCATAAATTAAAGGGCGCAGGTATACACAAGGGGGCAATAAATTGGGTTGAAGACTTCCTTTCAGACCGGGAACAGAGGGTAGTCCTTGACGGCGCTAGTTCTACCAGCGTAAGAGTCACCTCGGGGGTTCCTCAGGGAAGTGTTATCGGACCGTTACTATTCTTGATTTTTGTTAACGATCTGAACCGCAAAGTGAAAAGTAAGATAAGGATGTTCGCGGATGACACATTGATTTATCGGGAGATATCTAGGGATGAGGATCGTTTAACTCTAGCACGTGATTTAAATAGCATTAATGAATGGTGTTCAAAATGGGGATTGCCTTTAAATCTTAATAAATGTTCGGTGGTAAATTTCTTTAAAAGATCCACGGGATTAGTTTACAAATTAGCTGGAGTTGACCTTGAAGTAGTTGATACGGTGAAATAGCTAGGTGTTACATTCACTAAAGACTTAACTTGGGGGACCCATATACGTAAAGTCTGCGGGCAAGCATATAAAAAATTAGGATTTATTAGACGCATTGTCGGCAGAAGTGACTCCAAGGTCAAGGAACGTTGTTATCACGCTCTTGTAAGGCCCCATTTAGAATATGCATGTAGCGTATGGGATCCGTGTGAAAAAGGCCTCATTCGGGAAATTGAGAAGGTCCAACGCCGGGCAGCTCGTTTCGTGGAAAACTGTTACGATAAAACGAAAAGCGTCACTGAAATGCTTATGGAGTTGGGATGGGAATCATTGGAAGAAAGACGACTCAATGCTAGGTTAAACTTACTAAATAAATTCGGATCCGCATGTTTCAGCACCGAGGTCTCGAAAATTATTCGCTCTCCAACATATATAGGTCGCTTGGATCATGTGTACAAAATTCGGGAAATAGATGCCAGGACTAGCAGACTCAAGGACTCCTTCTTCCCACGGACAATACGGGATAACAACTCTAGGGTTACACTCGGAGATAACAAAAATGCCACTTGCCACCCTCCGCGTCTAGGTAACAATTAGTTGAACTCAATTGCATGCACTTTCACTAGCCTCCTGTGTGTTGTGTCAGAACCCTTCCCGCATGCCCGAGCGTCTTTACAAACTTCATGCTCCACCCTTCCATCCCTTGTCCCTCTCCGCGGGTGTGCCCTCCTCCCACCTGCAGCGTTGGGCCAGATTCCTCACCTTGGGTGGGAGAGAGTTTTGTGTGGAACGCTCTTGTGGTGGTGGTGTTTCGCCTGGCTACTTGCTATAAACTAGCTGGCACGTTCGTGATAGGTTTCTTGCTGCATCCTAGGGTGGAATTATTTGTTGTAGGTAAGCGTATGTACTTGCATGCTTTTGGAGTGAGGATAGGTAGATGTGTGGTTGCATGCGCGTCGAATGTATGGGTGTTGCAATGAATGTGTGCACTGTTGTGGATTGGGGTTTGCATGTGTGTGTCGGTTTTGAATGCGGTGTTTCTTTTTTTCCTTTTTCTTTTTTCCTTTTTTTGGGTGGTGGCCTAACACCCCCCGCCACACGTCCTTGCGGCGGCTTGCGGGGTATTATGTAGATGTAGATGTAGATGAAGTCCAGGGGAATTTCGGCTACAAGCATTCTGGTCCCTTATCGTTCTTGGAAAAAATGACATTTTAAACCAGTCAGTCTTGCATTCTATCTCTCTAGTCTTATATTAGTGATCCCTTCGACCGTAATACGATGAGGTTCGTAATATATCCTTGATGTCATCGGAAAAGAGCCCATCTTTAAATGTTTTTAATAAGTTTAATCTATATTGGAAACGCCGCTGTGTAAGAGAATCCCAACCTAAATTGTCAAGCAAAGTGGATATGCTGCTGAGTTGGTCATAACAATGTTTGACTAATCTAGCCCCCCTCCGCTGAACTCGATCTATTTCCGAAACCAAATTTATATTATGAGGATCCCATATACTGGCAGCATACTCTAGGTGAGGCCTGACCAAAGAAAGGAAACATCGTTCTTTCACCTTTTCGTCGCATTTACCTAGCACTCTTTTCACAAATCCCAATTTTTTATTAGCACGACCGCATATTTCTCGTATGTGTTTTCCCCAGGACAGATCGTGAGTAATTGCTACACCCAAGTACTTTAAAAAATCTACCCTCGCGATGTTGGTTTGTTTCACTTTGTAACTATAAGGGAGGGAATTACTCTTTTCCCGAAAATGTGTTACTACGCATTTTAAAAAATTTAATTCCAATTGCCATGTTTTATTTATTAGGTAATCTACCGGTTAAGGTAGGCTTTTGGATGGACACAACTATCAAATAAACATTTTGTGACTCCCCACCTAGCAAACTAATCTATATCAGGTCCCTCTTCATCTCGGTGTACTTCTTTCCTCCCTTCATCCCGTCCAACATCCCTATCCTGTTCCTACCCTTACCACGCTTGCCCAACATTCTCCCCTCTATTACCCTCTTCAACATTCCACTACCGCTCAATACGCCCTTCATCCATTTCTCCTGCCTCCATAGGATTTCTCTCAACAAACCCCTCTCCTCCCCCACCATTTTTAGTACTTCCTCATTTGTTTTCCTTTCGGTCTATTTCACCTTCTCCATTCATCTCCACACCCACATTTCAAAAGCCTCCAATCTACGTCTATCCTCCTGCTTCAGCGACCACGTTTCCGCGCCGTACATAGCTACGCTCCATATCATAGTTTTTACGAGTCTTGTCTTAACATCCCTACTCAACGTCCCCGTCATCAACTCCCTCCTCCTTGAGAAAGCCTCCTTGCCTAGCGCAATTATTCTCCTTACGTCCCTACCACCTTGACCGTATTGGTCCAAAACACTTCCGAGATATGTAAACTGCTCTACCTGCTCTATTCTTTCCCCGCCTATTTTAATAATTAGCTTAGCCTTTTCCTTTCTGGAAAATCGCATAACCTTTGTTTTATTAATATTGATTCTCATCCCATATTTATCGCACTGAACCTCCAATTCACTGAACAATGCTTGCAAACCCTTGGCTGACTGAGCAACTAATGTTTGGTCATCAGCAAACCTAACCGATTTTACGAATTCCCCTCCGAATTTCATTCCTACCTGCAATTCTTCCCATGCCTCTTTAATCATTTCCTCTACATATACGTTGAACAGTATCGGTGACAATGGGCAACCCTGCCTTACACCTCTTCCTAACACTGCCCATCCGGACTCTCCGTTCCCCACTCGCACCTGAGCAGTCTGAGACATGTACAGGTTGCGGATCAGTCTCCTGCCCCTCCAATCCATTCCTATTTTCTGCAATACACGCATTAATTTTTCCCAATTCACTCTATCAAACCCTTTTTCGAAATCTACAAAACAGGCAAAAACGTCCTGGTTGTATTCTATATTCCTCTCGACTAGTGATCTCATTACTGCAATGGCATCACGCGTACCTCTTCCTTTCCTGAACCCAAACTGTTCATCCCCTAAGTAATCATTTGCCTTACTCTCTATCCTTTTGTTGATGATCCTGAGAATAACTTTAGCTGCGTGGGATATCAAACTTATTGTTCTGTAATCCTCACATGACTAAACCTTTGCCTTTTTTGGAATAGGAACTAACACCGATCTCACAAAATCTTCCGGCCAGATTCCTTCCTAATAGATACTACGAATCAGTCCATATGTGGCCTTCTTCCCACCTTTCCCTAACCATTTCAACATTTCTACAGGAATATTGTCCACCCCCACAGCCTTATTTGCTTTCATCTACTTTAATGCCCTTTCTATTTCATCGTCGAGTATGCCTGGACCTAAGCTATCTTCTTCTACGTCATGTTCCTTTTCTATGTCTAACCTTGTCGGCCAATTCTTTACCAATGTATCGCACCAATTTTGAATTGCATCTAGGTCGTTGGCTAACACGGTTCTGTCTTCGTGACTTCGAATGTCCCCATAAATTACTGCAACATCGGCACAAAGACAGAGCTTGCTATCAACTACGGTACTGAGGTCATTTATGTATATAAGGAATATGAGGGGGCCTATGATACTTCCTTGTGATACACCCGACTTGACCTTGGCAGTATCGGATGATACACCGTCCAGGACCACTGTTTGGACACGATCACTTAAGAATTGTTTAGTCCAGTTAATATATCTCTTATGTATTCCATAAGTTTCCAATTTTGTGAGTAATTTTCAATGAGGGACTTTCTCGAAAGCTTTCTTAAAACCTAGGAATATTGCATCAACTGGAATATTACTTTCACCGGAGTCAATATAGCATGCAGAAAAAGTGCGAGTTGAATTTCGCAGGATCTACCCTTACGGAAGCCGTGTTTTTTATTAATCAATAAATCTTGGCTATCGAGGTGCATCATTATGGAACTAACAATTATGTGTTCAAGAATCTTACAGGAAATGGAAGTGAGCGATATTGGCCTATAATTACTGGGGTCCTCCCTGTCTTCGTTTTTAAATATGGGTTTTACCGAAGCTACCTTCCAGCCGTTTGGCACGCTTTCTTCTGATAATTATTTCCTAAATATTATATCAATATAAGGGGCAATTTCAGCCGACAGTTTTTTATACACGCGCGCCGGTATCTCATCACGTCCCGGAGATTTGTTGGGGTCTTTGTTTTTAAGGAGTAATTCTATTCCGTGGGTGGAAAAATTGATTGCTTGCATTGACTGCTGAAATGTTTTCGAAAGGTTCTCGGGTATATTCGGTGAGCAGAATCTTCAGTTGGTTGCAGCAGCAGTACAATCAAAACAATGGGTTCAAAAGGGAGAACTGGCTCCAAAGAAGTCGAAGACTGTTTCATCTGCAGGCAAGCGCATCAGTTTTTCGGGATGCGCGTGGGATAATGTTCATTGAATATCTTGCAAGAGGAAAAACTATTAATGGCGACTATTATGCGAACTTATTGCAATGTTTGAGCGAAGAAATCGAGTGAAATCGGCCACATTTGGCTAAGAAGGAAGAGTTATTTCATCAGGACAATATACCAGCTCAAAAATCCATTATTGCAATTGCCAAAATCCATGAAGTAAAGTTTGAATTCCTACCACATGTATACTTTTCGGCAGATTTAGCCCCCTCGGATTATTTTCTGTTCGCAAACTTGAAAAATGGCTCGGTGGTAAAAGAGTTTCCAATCGTGACGTGAGATTGGCAGTTAATGGCTATGTTGAGGAGCAAGACTGTTCTTATTGTTAAAAGGGTATCGAAATTTTTGAACATCGCTGGTAAAAGTGTATAGAGCTGAAAGGAGATTATGTTGAAAAATAAATAGTTTTTTTTTAAGATTTTAGATTTTATTGTTGGGTTGGGTACTTGTAGGATTACCCTCGTATTGGAGGGTATCTCTCTCAATTCACAACAGCAGACTTTGTCACACCTCAACTTGGTACTGCCAATTCCTTTCTCACATTTAAACAATATCGATCAGTGGTCTTATTTTTACCCATTTTCACGATTTCCATCAAGTTGCCGTTTCATGGTTTCTGATACTGATGCTGTGTTGAGCATGTAATTATAATCCAGTTGTAATGGAAATTCATTTCTACTTTGCTTTGGGGAATAGCTTTCTCTTTTTCTCCCACTTAACTCAGCAAAGATACCAGGAATGACAACGTTAAATGTAATCCAAGGAGTGTAAATGGAGAGGCTCTTATTTGTCCTCGCCAATATATGATGAGTCACCGGCGTTCCTCGACTCACTTGACCACCGGGCACTGGGATCAATCGACCTTGGACATTTCATACTGATTAAGTTAATTATTTAAAAAAACATTAAGTAACTTTAGCTTGGCCATTGTAACACTAGTAGGGAAAAACGTAATTCTTCGTCTACCAGGTAATTTTTTGGAATGTAAAGGAAGAACAAGGTAGCTTCCGAAGCAATTTTGGAATATATGCAGTGAAGTTCCATGTCAAAATATGTCTATTTTTACATACATAAACACAGCAATCAACCCAAAGGTCGGTTTGGTAGGAAATAGTAGAGTTTACCTAGTGCTAAGCCTGATGGAGGGTGATATTCACACATGGGGGTAGTGGGGCCAGTTCCTTTCCATGTGCCTTTTATTGTTTCCCGAGAAGATCTGGTATCCGAAAAATAAAATCGCCATGAAATAAATATTCGTTAAAGATTTCATCTTAACCTATCTTCACTTCTTGTCTAGTGTTTCTCCTGTCGCAGCGTCTGAAACTAGTGTAACTTGAGATAATATTTATGGAGAAATTGTCATCAAGTTTCTTTCAGTGCTAACAAATCGATTGGTGGACATTATTTGTTACCCATTGCCTTCCTCGTACAATTAATTTAAACAGTCAAGTGTAGTCTTTAACATAACGTTATTATGCTAGTATAATTACGGTTTCGACATTCCCCTCGCTCTCCAATTTCACTCTCACACATGCACAGAAATACAGGGAACTTGTCTTCTATTATTCTACTATCGCGGCACACTGTAGCTCATAAAACATCTGACCTTTTTCCGTTCGAGCTGAGACCGTTATTTTTTTACGACTGTTTCTTTATTCAGTACTTTCACTCATCTCGCACCAAATTCTGATATTAGGTTCCACAGCTATTATGTGACGTGGCTTGGAGCTCAACGTGTTAACCATTAAGGAAACAGATAAAATGTTTTGATCATCATCATCATTTTATATCGGGGCATAATTCGAATTTTTAGCGCAAAAATGGAGTTTTCTTAGAAGCTTGATCAGATTCTTAAAGTTCATATGATTTGAGACGAGCCCCTGAAACCGAGGAAGGTTACATAGAATTCCTTGACAAAAAGGGGGTTATTTCTCGTTTCAATTTAGCTATTCAGTTTTCTCTTTCTAAATATTAAAGTATATTATCTACATGCCAATTTAAATATAAAGTACAACTCACAAAGAACAAAAGGTCTCTATTTTACAAGTAATAACAAACATATGCGTCAATAGTAGCGGTTTGATACGTAAACATATGGAGAAGGCTACTGTTTTGCAGAAAAATATGTGCGCTCTAATCTTCCCTATCTACTTTCTAATGCACGAAAAACACATGAGATAAGTCCAAAATTTTTATCTGAAACTCTACTTTCATCAATCTCAATTTGTCTCGAGATTTCATTTTTATCCATACACATGTCGAAATTGAAAGAACACCCTGACAGGTATTTTCACGCAAATCAAAAACCAAGTAATTACCATTTAACATTCTGCGGGATAAAAAGGCAAGGCAGAACCGACCATGGGGTTCTGACATTGGAGCGGGAGTGGATACTACCTCAACGGTTACTCTCGGCTCGTGGGCGAAAGTAATCATGGGGACACACAGGCTTAGGATGTGTTTCAACACCACTCCGGTTAGCTACGGTCGGATGGTATTTGCGAGGGGAAGCACCCCCCACCATATACTGCACTGCACCTCACCGGGAGGAAGAAGGGATGCCGCACGGGGGGAGAGAAGTGGAGAGGCGGAGGGAAAGGGCGAGGGAGGGAGGGTGGCTGCGGAGCAAGTGCCGATCTCGTCCGCGGAAGGCGGAAGCAGGCAAGGAGCCGCCACCCGGGGAGCGGGTCCGGAGGCGGGAGCAACCAATGCCCTCCGCGCCCGCCCCTTGCCGCGCCACTCCCCCACCCCCGCACCCGGGTGGACCGCCCCCAGACCGCAACGCCTACCCGCCTGCGCCCCGGAGAGGTTCCGACGGGTCCCGCCCCCGCAACCCTTACCCCTTTCCAACGCTCCCCCTCCACCCAGTCCCTCTCCGCTCGTCCCCCCGCCCCCGCCCGGCCCCCGAAAGGTCCCGAAAGGAATCCCTCGTCGAGGGGGAAGGGGCGGCGTGTTGTGCGGGGGAAGGGCGGGGGCGGAGAGCGGAGAGAAGAAGAGGGGGCGAGGGCCTCCTTGCAAGGAGCTCGCTTTCTTACGTCAACCTTCTTAAAGTAACTCACCCCGCCTCCAGACGAAGGCGCCCCAGGCCGGCATTTCTTTTCACAGGGGCATTTATTAGTTTCAGGGGACGCCGAAGGATGGCGTGGGCAACGTTAAGAAGGAATAAAAAAGGTTGGGGCGCGCGGTAACTTCAACTGCTGCTAAGAAAGAATGGCGAGACGTGAAGGTTGGAGTTGGTGAGGGGATTGGACGCGTGTGATGGCAGCCCGTGAGGCAGCTCCGCAAGGATGGTCACCAGAGACCCATTAGTGCCTTAGATGCTTTGAAATCTTTAAAGGAGAACTTTCCGTAAGGTTAGCCACGAGGACGCTCGATTCAATACTAAAACACTGAATAAGCGCTCGTGTGAAAATAATGGAATGGAAAATTAAAAAAAGGTTAAATCAAAATTAACATGACACTGTGTCACAGTGAACTTAAGATGAACCAATGTAGTCAAGATGAACTTAGATAATGGAGCGAATAAATATGAATTTTTGAGCAGGCGAAAAGATAAAACTTCCATTGTTCTTGGTGCCTTTCCTTGGTAGATGTGCGTGTGTGTGTGTGTATATATATATATATATATATATATATATATATACACACACTTGAATATTGATGTGATATATTAAATATTTTGATAGTTGTGTCCATCCAAAAAACCTACCTTAACCGGTAGATTACCTAATAATAATAAATTTTATATATATATATATATATATATATATATATATATATGAAACTATACAGGCACAGGGAAAGAAGCTAGCCCCCATACCCTGATGTGATTTTCACACGCCGTCGTGCTTAGTATTGGGTGAACTCTACCATCACCTACCATACTGACCTTAGGGTTGAATACCGTGTTTATTGTTTGTATATATATATATATTATAAAAACATTTTAATTGGAATTTTTTTAAGGTTTTTCTACCAGTTCTTTCTTTGGTTAAATACCGCATTAGAATTATTATGTATGAGGTTCTTCTATTCACTTACATAATGATTCTCCAAAGATCTATTCGCAAGTGCTGTATTTGCTAAATCATCGATATATTCCATGTATGAAACAACATTGAAAAGGGTAAATTTTTCACTGATTTACTTTTGGTGAGAAGATTTCCGCATTGACAAAATACTTTTGGAAAATTATCATAAATCTTAAACTACAAATTCTACGATGAATATGATAATATTAAAGGTAGTAAAATTGTTAACGCTCTTATCTAATGAGTTTTACAAGCATAGGGCTACGTTTGGCAAAAGGTAACAAAGAAGTTAGCATGAAATTTTATGACCCCTGACGAATAAATTTTTATCGATTGAAATTAATTGATATAACATATAGCCAAAAACATGCCAAGAGCAGAGAATCCATAAATGCTCTATTAGAAGGCATTCTAGTAGGTTTGTTAATATTGGTCTTTATTAAAATGAAAATTTAACATTTTTGAAGAGAGAATATTAGGCCAAAATGAAAATAATTTACTTTAATTTTATTTGATATGAAATGTATACTGCCTTCGTTCATTTGTATGCAATATTAATAATAAACATTTGTTGTTAAGGTCAAAGAAGAATCTGGGTAAGAGATCACTGAGGTGGCCAAGAGAGTATAAAAAATGGGTAGAAATCATTTCGAGTGTCACGGACATTGGGTCTGACTTTTCCGTCTTTTTTGGAATGGTATTTCCCAAATGATCCAACGAATGCTAAATACCCTATATATTTCTGGTAAGGCGCTTTCCAACCGGATCCTTAACAGATTTAGAATTCAATTTAGGAAACCAAACTTCTCCTGCAAAAATCTATTACATTATTCTGACAAAATAATTTAAATATGCATAATGCACTAAATATAAACCCTGATGAATAAAGAATTTTTGTATATTTTTGTATTTGCGTTGAGTCGCGGTGGTCCAGGGGGTAGAGCCTTGGACCACTGACCGGAGGGTCCGGGTTCGACTCCCGGGAAACTCTAGGCACCTACACCTCCACACAAACTATGTGATTTTTCGGGTACCAGATGTTCCTGGAAAACCATAACCCGCACAGGGTAAGAAACTGGCCCCCCTATCCTGACGTGTGAATTTCACACGTCGTCGGGCTTAGCACTGGGTACTGGACACATCATCTACCAAACCGAACTTCGGGTTAAATATTACGTTTATGGTTGTGTGTTTGCATATTTAATTTTGTAAATTTAATTTTATGTTAAATTATTAGATCACCTACCCATGACCTACAGCCTTGACGTAGTGGAAAGGCTTGTACCTTCCGATAATTGGAGTTGTGCTGGCTGCAGCAATGATAATTGCTCCAGGTATGGTTGTTGATGCCAGATATGTCGAAGGTTACAAGCCAGACGAAAGGTAGTCCACGCACCGTCTGTTCCTGAGTGAGGTGGCCGCCAAGGTCTCAGACCCCAGTGGTGCGGCTATTGAGTGATGCTGCCACGTTGAAAAACCTATTGAGGAAGGCGACGGGAGCCCACCTAAATTGTGATTCCCAAGAATATAGTTGCAGAAACTCATGTAATCGGAACTCAGGGACTCGGCTTAATCGATCGTGTGTCGTGCTTGGTAGCTGGAGAGGCAAGGCTTCCGCGGTCGTCATCTCACGAAACCACTGGAAGAAGAACCGACAGCAGCAGGACGGGAGACGCAAAAGAAGAGGACCAAATTAGTTAGAATAAGAACTTGGAATGTTAGGAAAATGATGAGGATAGGACAATTGGAGAATATTAAGCGAGAGATAGAATGAAGAAATATAGATATTTTAGGTTTAGGTGAGGGTGAGATGGAAGGATAGCGGGGATTACTGGAGTGATAGTTATAGAATAATATACAGCGGCGGGGACAAGAGCCGACGAGGGGTTGCCGTAATATTAAATAAAGGGGTAGGAAGAAGCGTAATAAACATTGAGAAAGCACTGATGGAATCTTACTCGTAGAGATTAAAGCAGAGCCGACGAACTTGGTCATTGTTCAGGTACACATGCCACCGAACAACCACAAGGAGGAAGAAGTCGATAGGATGTACGAAGAGTTAGAGGATATAATCGCGTGTGTTCCTGCAGGGAAATATTTGATAGTGATGGGGGATTGGAATGCGACGGTAGGCGATGGAAGAGATGGAGATTAGGTGAGGGACTACGGTTTAGGCTCAAGGAATGAGGGAAAAAGCAATTGAGTTCATCACCAATATTTTGCTTTGGTGATGGTTTAGACACCATAAAAGGCGTAGGTAGACATTAGAAATGCCAGGTGACTCAGAAAGGTATCAGTTACATTATATTATGGTTAGGCACAGGTTTAGGAACAGTGTGATAAATTCGCAGTCTCCCGGGAGCGGATGCGGACTCTGACTACAATTTAGTTGTTATGAAGGGGAGCGTCCGTTTCAAAAAGATAAGGCAAGGGCAACGGGTTAGGAAATGAAATGTAGAAGCATTAAATGAAATGACAATGAAGAAGCATCAGCAGGCTGTAGAAAAGTCATGAATGACGGTGAAGGGCTAAGTACTGTCAAAATACAATGGGAATGTATCAAGAAAGGGATATTGAAAGCCGGAAAAGGAGAAGGAAACATGGATCACGGATGAGATAAAAAGAAAGTTAGATGAAAGAAACAATTGAAGAAGGTAAATACGGAGTTAGGCAAAATAAACTACAAAAAGTTAAATAATAAGTTGAGACGAGAAACAAATAAAGCAAAAGTAGCATGATGGAAGGCGCAGAGCGAGGATATGGAAAGTTTGCAGCGAAAGGGTAAAATTGGTGCGCTCTTCAGCAAGGTTAAATCACTATCGGAAAGTAAGAAGGGAAAATCTGTGTTAACAGTAGATAAGTTGAGAAACATAATATTTGACACGGAAAAGGTAAAAGAGAAATGGCAGTTTAAAAATTTAAAAATCCCCCGCCTAAATGTTCCCCTCCAAACTCTTGCCCTCGCATACTTTTCCCCACCTTCCTCCATCCAATGCTTGCGGACCCTCCTTTGCCTCAGTTCCTTCCTTCCTTCTCTTGAGAAAGATGGTTAGACCACCGAAAATTCTATGCCTAGTGAATTCTCTTTTTTTGTGTGTTACTCTTTCTGTGAACTAACCACCTTTCTCAAGAGGAGGAAGGAACGAAACTCAGTTTCGTTTGTTCCTCCTCTTGAGAAAGGTGGTTAGACCACCGAAAATTCGATATCCAGTGAGTTTCTCTTTTACATGTGTTTCTGTGTTTTTGTCTTTGTCTACTAGTGCTAATTGCAGTTATGTTATTATTCACGTCCGTGAGACTTAAAACGGTCAAAAACACACATATATATATATATATTATATAGAAAACATGTATATATATATTTATTTATATTTTCACACACACATATATACAGGGTTCGTCCGGAAAATAAGTGTACTGATTTTCCCGCCGCTCCGGGCGCGTCCAGCACCGCTCTGACGGGCTGCGATTGGAGGGGGGTATGTTGGCAAGCGACGGTGAAAAAGGATGTCGGCTCTGAGCTGTGGTGTAGTGAGGAGTTCTGTTAACGCGAACCTCCACGCTCGGCCCACGTCACGGAACGCGATGCCGAAGTTTTTGGAGCAGCGTTATTCCATCAAATTTGCGGTAAAGCTTGGGAAATCGTCTACCGAAACTGTCGGTATGATTAACCAGGCTTACGGGGAGTCAGCCATGTCCAGAAACATGATCTTTCGGTGGCACAAGATGTTCGTGGAGGGCAGAAAAGAGGTCGACGACGAACCACGACCTGGACGCCCATCAACGACACTCACCGACGAAAATGTGCAAAAAGTTCGCGATGTACTGAACTCTGATCGTTGTCTTAGTGTTCGGATGATAGCAGAGCAGTGCAATGTGCCAAAAACAATAGTGCACGAGATTATTAGGGACCAATTACAGATGCGAAAAATTTGTGCAAAGTTGGTGCTGAAAGTGCTCAGTGATGATCAAAGACTCAATCGTTTGGAAATCGCGACACAACTTGCGGATAACTGCAAAAATGATCCACATTTTTTAGAGAACGTTGTTTCGGGTGACGAGACGTGGGTCTTTGAGTAAGACCCGGAGTCGATGACACAAAGTGCGGAGTGACACATCCCATCATCACCCCGTCAAAAGAAAGCTCGCATGAGCAAATCTCGGATCAAGGCGATGCTATTTGTCTTTTTTGACAAAAGGGGAGTCGTCCACTACGAATTTGTACCTGAACGACAAACTGTAAATGCTGCATTTTACGTCCAAGTGCTCGACAGGCTTCGAAAACAAGTCGCCCGCGTCCGGCCAGCGATCAAAAACATCTGGCGGCTGCATCACGACAATGCGCCGTCTCACACCGCGCTTGTCGTGTCGGACTTCTTGGCCAAGCACGGCGTGGCAACGCTGCCGCACCCGCCCTACAGCCCGGACTTGGCACCACCGGACTTCTTTCTGTTCCCGAAGATAAAGAGGAGTTTGAAAGGAACGCGATACGGGACTTTGGACGCCGTCAAAGAGGACGTGACGACGTGTCTTCGAGAGGTTCCCGATGATGCCTTCGCGGGAGCGTTCCAGGAATGGGAACGCCGCTGGAACAAGTGTATCGACTCACAAGGGTCCTATTTTGAGGAATATTAGCTTAAGATATGTAAAAGTGTAATAAATTTATTTTCCTGAGCTCAGTACACTTATTTTCCGGACGAACCCTGTATATAACATGTATATGTTTTATATATACGTACATAGGCATATATTCTTAGATGGTGTGTTTATTTTGCAATGAGATTTTGTTAAACCTCTCACAATTTCATCAACTAAACATTTTGGCATACTGCTAATTCTAATGCGCATTGAGAGAATGAAGTTACTAATTTACTGATCATGGCGCGTGCTGTCAACAAGCTAGCCATGTGTTTACTTGGTCATGCATGATATTTATTCGGTGAACCGCATCGTTTCAATATTTCAGCTGAGATACAAAAACTAATGTGTAAACTACCAAATTGAATTCAATTAGAAATACTAAACTTCTGCTTTTATTTCTCTATCTCGGTAACGCACAATCCTTATCTTTTAACTGGTGACAAAACAGATATTTCAGGTTCTCTCGAGTCACATTAGAACAATTATATTGAGTAAATTATTACAAGTTACCTTATGCGTATAAATATTATTACTTAAATAACAAAAAATATTTTGTAATAAATTGAAGAGACAAGTGAATTTTTTAATACTAAAAATAAAACTATAAAATTAAATTTCAAGCAGAATGAATTTCAAGTCCATAAAAATTGTTCATAGTGCGTCGCTAAAACTTCAATATCTATGTACGATGCACAATCTATGTACGATGTACTCGTATCTATGTACCCAGGGTGCGGCAGCATCTCTTCCTTTTTTCAAACGCAAAACGCTTTTAAAAAAGGAAGTTTTGCTGCCGCAGCCTGCAGTAGCCTCATACTCAAAGAGTGTGCGCGTGTTAAAAACTATTACTAATTAAAACTAATTTTTTCTGAATGTAAAATATTATATCATTTGAAAGAAGAAGTTTTTTTACGGAAGAGTTCGCGAATAATTTAGAATACTTTTTCACATCAAACAAATTGTTTCTTCCTAAATTTTAATAAGCCTTTTTCAAAGCGTGTTTTAGCTTTTATATTTACAGACACCAAATGTGATACGTATACGTATGTAAAATGTGCGTGAAATTACATTTTGCAGAACTGGTCATTATATTTAATGGCTAATTAATTGTTAGTATAATTTACCACTTTAATGTGATGATACGTCTCTGATTACCACGTTTATTCTGCAAAAATCGTTTAAAACTATTTCGCAACTTTTAACGGCTTTTGGACGGCCATCATTTTTTTCACATGCTCTTAGTTATGATTGCACCGTTTGACCGTGAACTGTTCGAGTTTTCTGTAGCTGTGAAATACTTTGACATATCATGGTGAAGAAAAAAATCAGGCATGAATAAAATAATTACTTTCAATAAAAATCCAGGCCACATATTCTATGCGTACATCCATTTTTCTAAAACATACGCGGCAGCTCCACTTATCATACCAAAGGTCATCGAATTTTGCCATTCTAACACACTTATTCACATTATAAATCCCTGACCAATTCACTTCACTTATGGAGCTCTTGCCAAGGATTATCTAAGGTTTAATATTGCCTTCCTGCTTTACCTAGGGTCCTAAGTGGAGCCAACTTGTACCCCCGATGACTCTTAGTGGTTGTATGGAATAAACAGCTAAATAAACGAAAGTTCAAATTTCAACCACTCCAAGCTTTTATCGGCTCCAAGTATTTAATGTCTGCATTCTTCATAGGTGAAAAGTGATCTTATTCACCGAAAAATTTCATCTTCCTTGGGTTCGGACTAAAAACGATATCTAAGAAACTGTTTCATCTGCTTGAATTGGTGTATTTACGGTTTTATACACTAATAACAAATGAAAGGGGCTTATGGTTGTTATATTTTTCTAGAAATTGCCCTTTCTGAAACTGGAATGTCCGATTTTTCCTACTCTTATTCAAAACAAAAACAAAAAGAGATGTTCCAGAGAGGGGTTAAAATTGGTCATGTTGTGAAAAATTCTAAATATTAATGCAGCGTGTTTTAGAAAGTATAATCCATCAATATTCTCTTTTTATTTACAGTTTACACGTAAATTTTATCATGATAAACTTTTCAGTAGAAATAAAAATAATCCACTGGGATTTAGTTCATGATGCCCAGATTAGCAGAAGAATTATCCTCACTGAAACTGATTTTCGTAAAAAAATGGAATCTGTCATATTATTTCATATAAATTTTTAAAAAATAAGAAAAAATGGAAAGGCGGTATCAATCGTGCTATATTAATTAATTTAGAAAAGAGTTATTTATTTATACTTTTGCTATTTATCCATCGTCATTCTGTAAAAGCCTACGGTTTCAATAGTTAATTATTTTTAAAAAATATGGTGTACGAAAGCGTTAAATCACTTTTTCGAATATTTCATCTTATTGTGCTATTTAAAATATAAGACATTGTGTTCTTTGGAATCCCCTTCACGGATAATATTTAAAATAATGAATGCACTGCTTTCCCATTGTTAAAGCCCTATCTAGTCTATTGCTAAAACTTGTACTGTTGCTCAGTAGTACATAACAAATTAATAAATCGACTACCATTTCCGATTACATTCCTTCCACGGTGAAGGAGCTTTAAAAAATCTGCCGTTTCTTCCTTTCTCTTCCTTTAATAAATGTGCTTTGTATTATATGGTTACCCTCCTGGTTCCCTAGATTTTTCCTATTCACATTACAAGGTGAAAAAGATTGATTGCGAAATATTTTACGTTGCCACGGTCAATGTCAAACTGCAATTGGCAACCACAAAGTGCGGAATCAAATTCTCAGACTTTTGTGAAAATGAAAAAATTATATGAAAATTAATGAATGACTAACGAGAAAATGATCTTTGAATAATGTGATTTTTAGACGGTTTATTTATGTGTATAAAATTGAAAAATATAGAAATATATATTTTCCGAAAATGAAATGAACGAAATACAAAAACCTAAAAAATAACTGATTTATTTTTATTAAGATGAAATATTTGTAGACTAAATAACATTATGTTCATTAAATTCAATATGGAAGGAAGAAAATCACTCATATTTTATAGTGGAAACTGATTGACCGAAACCGATGTACACGATATAAGCTTTATTTCGATATTTTGAAAGCGAAATTAAAAGAAATAAGATGATTCAATATTTTCCCATGATGAACACAGTGGCAAGCGATGATTTTTCATTGCAACTTTGAAGTTATTTTTTACATTTAAATTTTTATAAGAAAAGCATTATATTATATATTATTATTATAGACAAAATATAATATTAAACTAATATATAAAAATGAATAAGCAGTTTAATGAACGATAATTTTCTATGACATTTGACGTAATTTAATAACTGAACAACTATTTATGTGACAAAGGAACGGGATTATTATTATTAATTAGGACCATAATAAATAAAATAAATATATAAATAACTGCATTCAAAAATTTTTGATTAATATCTACCCCACTAAAAATTATGGACTTACTGTGTTTATTTAGTGGGAAGAACCAAATGGTCATGCAGATTTTTAATAACCTAAAGGTTTACTTTCAATGGAATTTGTTGTTCGTGGCCTATGATCGGAAAGAAAGTAACTACATCAGACTGCCATCGATAGCACATTCAATTTATAAATTTGTTAGGTTTGGCTCTACATTACAAGAAAGATAAGAAAAATGTTCAATAGCGAACTATTCGTCATCCTGTAGAAGTGATTATGCCATTTTCTAGTGCACAAAGAAAAACCTCAATATTCCCTTCATATATCAATTGCATTTACACAAATATACTCATGTTTCCGCCTTTTACTTTACATATGTGTAAAGTAAATGATGCATAAGGTACCCAAGCCTTTATCCATTTTGGAAATAATTGTATTTATTCACTTTTGTGCACATAGTGTTGCACAGTTTTGTCAAAAGGTTAACAAAACAGTCAAAACATTGCGATTTGAACTATATTCACAATCGTATTACGTAGTACAGAGACATGGATAAGTTGACACACCGCATGGGTAAATGAGTAGTTCAGGGGGAGAAGTACACAACATACATTTGTTTCACTATCTCCTTTTAGTACAAAAGGTCTGAATTTGATCACGTGCACGGTGGATCAAATAATATACAATTGTATGCATAGGCAACCGGAAATCTACACTCCACGAAATCAATAAATGAGCCTAGTCGTAATATGAAACAGACTTGTATGGCCTCCAGTCCCTCTTTCTCGGCAAAGAGGGAGCAGATCCGTGGCTAAACAATCGCTTCAGGCTTCGAGTATGAGCTCAAGCTCCCTCCCTGGCACGCCGGCGCGTTTGCAGGAGGTCGCCGCCACACCTTTGACACTCTGCTCGAGCGCTTCGCCTTCCCCCACGCTGTGTTTGCACCTTCCGCGACTCCCATGTCATTTGCTCCGGGTCCTTGAGAGCGGGGAGCGGGCGGGTGGGTGGAAGGGTGACATGAAGGCGTCTTCGGATGAAGTTGACAGTTTCGCAGAGGGGGACGGGGCGTACTTGGAAGCGGGCCAGGAATCCATCCAGTGGTGAGAGCGACGTGGGAATTAGAGGGTGAAGGCGAGAGGGTAGAGGTGGGTAGGGTGGAGTAGGCGTTTGATGGGTCGACACGATTTCATTCCCTGGTCACATCCGTGGGAAGACTCTTACATCGCCGCGTTTGCTTTACTGAGTAGAATTTTAACATCATCGAACCCATAGGTATCTTTAGTAATATCCATTAGACTAGCCAGTTATCATTTATTGTGCCAAAAGATGTCCATATTCAACATCATGCACTAATGATCCATTTTCTCTCAATACGTCTAATAAATCAGGTAAAAATGATTCTATTTCATTGACGGAATGTGTGGGCATGCATCATATCGTACCATATTTATAGATAATCAATAAAATCACAGATTAATGGCATGAGATATCGCTTTTAAACTTTATTCTTGTCACTTGATGCTGGATTTATGAAATTTTGAGCGAGACGAGTGAAAGGTAAAATTCCACACAACTTGCTTACATTCGAACATGTATATGCAGATCTACATATCCACAGTCTGCCTCGAAAATATTTTTTTAAATTTCTTATGAAAAGGAGAACAGTTCATTTTGCACATACCGTAAAAATCTATACATATACTGAATGCATTTACTGCCTTTTTTAACATCTTTTAAGAGTATGATTGAAATTGACTTACAAAGTGAGAGTTGCTGAAGTGATACAATTTCGAGTTCATCGGTCACTCATACATATACCGTGATATAGAATAAAATTTAAAGTAATGAAAACATTTTGGAGAGCGTTAAAATGACTTCAAAAACTTTCCGAAGAGTCGTAAAATTACATAAACGGATTTTTGACGGTAAATGAGATTGAAATACCTGAAGTAGGATGAGGGTAAGGAGAGGATTAAACAAGGAAATGCTTATTCACGCCGCTAGTTGGAGAACGGAATTTGAAGGCAACAGTCCGCATTGTCGAGAGATTCTCCAGCCAGCGATCAATTCCCGGCAGTAACGTGTAGCTTGAGGCAAGGTTTCATTCCCTTCTTGTAGTGGATAGTGACTTATTTCTTCTCTGCAAGCTATCTTGTCCGTAAATCGCAATATATTTATTCCTTCTCCGTTTATTCGCTTGCCTTTCGTGTCAGCTAATATGGACAATTTGATTACTAAAACAACAATGGTAGTCACAAATATTCAGTAAAATAAAATATCAACTGGACAAGAAATAACAAATACCACTTAATGATACGTATTACGTTTATGAATGATAGGTACATTTTCAATTCCACTTAGACTTGGTAAAGGGTTTTCTATGAAAGACCCATACCGATATGATCATGCTAGGTGTATATCATAGCATATGCATATAATAACAGAGCCTTGAGTTTTGTTTAACACATTACATTTCAAAGTGTAAAAACCATTCACATCCGTCAGGGTGAATAATTTTTACTTTGAAATTTCAGCATTTTAACACTAAATATAAATAAATAAATGTATTTATATACTATACCTATCTATAGTTATACTTATACCTAATAAACTAACCTTCGGGTTGATTATTGTGTTCATGGTTTTTTATATATTTATCCTATATCATCAGTATTTTCAATCCTAGGATTGGTTTATTGTAGCCCTCCATTCACCTCTATTTAATGTCAATTCCCTCATTCCCCGATACCTTTCCTGTTTTATGTCTTTCTTAATTTGTCCTATGTACTCGTGTATGTAAGTCTACGTACATGTGCAGTCTATCAATTTCTTCTTTGACGTAGAGTTCTCCAAATGGTTCTATCCTCTTCTGCCCTTCTATATACTTCGTTATCATTCTTTACTTTGTCTGTCCATTTTATCTTCAGCATTCTCCTCCAGCACCATGTTTCAAAGACTTCTATTCTTCGCTGGTTCACTTTTCCAATTTTCCAAGTCTCGGAACCATAGAGCGCCATGCTCCACACGAAAGTCTTGACGAATTGTTTCCTTGTTTCCAGCCTTAGGTTCTTTGAACATATAATTGCCTCTACTTCATGAATGCGTTCTTAGTTTGGGCTATTCTTCGCTTGATGTCGGTCAAACTTCTTCCATCCCATGATATGCTGCTGCCCAGGTAGTTGAAGGATTCCACTTGTTCTAGTTTCGCTCCTCGAATTGTGATATCTGCATTCAGCCTTTTTCTTCCGCACCTTAGGATTTTAGTTTTCTTCTTGTTAATGTTCATATTATATTCCCCCAGCAATTGATCCTTAGCACTTAAGAGTTTCCTGCAGGTCCTTTCGCGTTTCCCCCTCTATTGCCACGTTATCTACAAACCAGAGCATGTTGATTTCTTCTACATTTACCTTAACTCCTTTGATACCCAATTCTTGAGTTTGTTTTATTGAGGCAGGTATACGTTGAAAATTGCTGGCGAGAGGTTGCATCCTTGTCTTACCCATTTTTCGTTTGCATTCTTGTAACCTGACTCTTGTATAGGTTATGGATAATTCTTCTGTCATTGTAATCCAGTTCAAGCGCACCTAGTATCTTGAACATCTTTTTCCACTCGACGTTGACGGTCGAAGACCTTCTCCAAGTCCACGAATGCCACGTATAATGGCTTATTTACTTGTCTCATTTTTTTCGCCAGAACTCTCAAGCTGAGAATGACCTCTCTTGCTCCTCGGTTTTTCCTCAATCTTAATTCGTGTTTCAAAAGTTTCTTTCTTTCCTTTCTTCTATTATTTAGTTAATTATCCAAGCATGGATTTTTGATGGTTGAGTCACCAGGGTCAATATTCTGTGTTCTTCGCATTTATCTGTTTTCGGTTTCGGTATTGCAATCATTATACTATTCTCTAAGTCTTCTGGTATCTTTCCGCTGTCGTAGCTATTTTTTATTATTCCAAAGAGGGCATCCTTCACTTTGACTCCGAATGCCTTGATTATTTCTCCATTTATTTTGTCAACTCCTGGTGCCTTGTTGTTTCTCAGGTCTGCCACGGCTCTCTCGATTTCACTTCTTAGTATCTGAGGGCCCCGATCGTCTTTACTGATGATGCTTTCATCTTTAATTAAGCCATCTTCTAGTGGTTTGGGAGCTTGATAGAGTACTTCAATATATTCTTTCAATCTATTACCAATGTCGTCATCATCTATGAGTATTTTTTCATTAGCGGCTGGGATGTTTTGCAACTTTTTTTCCTTTCTCCGAATTGCCTCTTCATTTGTTTATAAGCTATCTAGTTGAAATGTAAATTTCAAGTTTACCTTAATAACAGATCTTGGAGTACACATTGGAAAGATTTGAATTGTGCGAATAAATTCAAGATATTTGTGTGGAATGAATATGGGTACTACGACCTAATAATCTCTCAATCTCTAACAATCAATGCATCTGCGCGGTCCATGAATCCAAGTTTAATCTCCCCCAACTAATTTCATATAACTGACAATAAAAGGTATGAAGTAATGTTCTTATCCTTCGACTCTCTCGGCCATCCTTTTACACATGCGTAGTACCTTGAGAGGACCTTGCAGCTGCTCTATGCCCAATGGGTCAATGCGAGTGCTCGTCGAGTTTGCCCCGCTCGTCTTCCCTTGGCCACGCAAGTTGTACTCCGTACTGGGTCCTTTCCATCGCATCGATAAATCATCCTCACAGAACGTAGATTCACGATATCACGAGTTTTGAACGAGCTCATTTATTGTAATTAACACTTATATTGGCGATTTTCACCGCTCCTATTGACAACAAACTCTCATGGACGACTTACTCTTATAAAAGGGCTTATTTTTGTTTATTCTACCACAAGTCCCTCATATTCAACAAACATGTGCTGGTTCTACCATTGGATGAATGTGCAGTTCTCTTATCTATCTGATAAAATTTCAATGCCAATGCTGAAAAAATATGACGCCTATTCGCCAAACCGAAGTTGCCGACGAATGTGGTCAAAAAAATTCTAACGTGTTCCCTTTTATATGTTCTCAAAGAAGCCTTGTAATCTCCAACGAATTTTTTAATGGATTAATTGGAAAAATATTTTCGTAGATTTCATTCTAATGTATACCGCATGATTCTGTAAAAATACGAAAGTAATAATTTGTGGATATCGATTGTATCAAAGTTTTAGCTGAAAACATTGAACATCTAACACCTGCAATAATCAATCATACACTCCTAAAACTTTAAGTATACTAGATGGAGCATCATAAAATGCATATTTTCACTGGAAGAAATAGTGGCCTGATCATACACAATTGATCTCCTCTTTCAAATTTATTATTATTCCTGCATGGAAGATTGTAGTGGTCTTAAAATTCATTTTTGTATGTGAAGTGAAACTTCTAATTAAATAGAATGGAAACTACCTCGAGCAGAAAAATAGTCGCCTTAAAAATTTTATTTTACTAAGCAAATCTCAAGGTTACAGAATCACAGCTCTAAGGAAAGCGAAATCACCGCCGATAGTTTCCACAATAAGATACGTTGGAGTCTATGGCATTACGCATTAATTCTTATTGTCTACATTAAAAAAGATAAATTTTATATAATTTTTCCATTTTACCTTTAAACACTTAAAGAAAAGCCTACTTAGGATTGAAATGAAATTCATCTAAGTATAGTATTTTCACAAAGTGATTTTTCTGTAAATACAAATGAGAAACGAATAAAATTAGTTTTGAAAATATAAACAAAGGAGAATGACTGTGAGATCAATTAGAAGTGAAAAAATGATTATGAAATCATTTGACACTTGCACTAACACCGCCCTAAAAGGACAAATTCTGCGATATTGAGCTTCAAATACGATCGGAATTTAGTATACATAAATCCTCCATGACATTCAATTGCTAACAACTCTGAATAGTATGAACTACGGTCACACAAATATGTTTCTTCTTTTTCAATATGACTAAATCAATGACATAGTTATTCCTTAATAATTTAGAATAATAAATATTAAGTAAAATAAATATATCAACTTCAGATAATGGCAAAACTAAAATTCACATAAATGGCAAAGTGAAATCCGTCATTATCCCTACTCGGCTAACTGTTTAGCATATAAGAGAAAAAAAAATATAATATAGTATTCCAAGTGTACTGATAAAATATTTTGACAAAAAAACTGCTAAATTATGACTACAAACACGTACCAACTGCTTTTGAAAAAGTCGGGAATTTAATGCAATTTAAAAAGATCCAGAATATTTGCGATTGTTAAAAGATACAGTTATGCAAGAGTGTTGTTTGTGTTATGCAGGAGTGAAAGGAATAAAAACTAGTAAAAGGAATATGAGGAAGGTGAAAGCAGAAGTATTTGAAACAGTAAAATTGAGACCAAGCGATAGAAGAGAATGGCGTAGTGTGAATAAGATACTGTTATTAGAAAATCACAGTAATAAAGCGAAGTTTTGATAAGTGAGGGTAGATATACCCTATTACTATGTACAGTGACGTGTGAAATTTATGAATCCGAGTAGGGTGGCCAGTTCCGTTCTTTGTGCCGTCAGTGTCACAGGAAGATCTGGTATCTGACACATTACACGAACTGAGTGATGCTGAGGGTGCCCAGTGCCCAGTGAAACAAACTGGGACACTACGGTTAATAGTGAAATATTGTACCATACGTATAAAGTCCCATCTGGTAAAAAATATCTTTGAATTAATATTTTAAGCGTTAATGCAATCCAAATCTTCTCCTTTTAATATTAATGAATGTGTTCTCATGTTGATTGGAGTGCCTTTTGATTGACCGCATATTCAAGCCCATGAGAAACCATTCCCATTTATGCCTCGGAGTGCCGAACGTCTCCAAAAATTTAGTGAAGATCGACAAATATGTCACCATTTTATTGAACACGTGTTAACTAAAATAGTTTTGAAGATTTTTCCTTCACAGGCGCACGATTATGAAGAAGTCTACATGATTTTACCAGTGGGTAACGTTTTCAGCTGCAGGCGTTTCGATGGCTATCTCCACCATCGTCCTCGGGACGTTGATTATGAGTATATTTCACTAATGTAAATCAATGTCCTGAGGATGACAGCAGACCTTCACTAGCTTTAATAAAAATTCACTAGTTAATCATTCAAACAAATTTAACGGACTATCAATGCTTTTAAAAACGTGGACTGAATATTTGCCAGTAACAGTTCCCCAGTGGTGAGGGTATATTTTTCATGGTTCTAGTAATTACTCAGTTCTTGATGCACATCAAAGATTTGATAGGATTCAAAATAGATGTCCTTCAATCTTTTATTGCATAATATAATAAATTATCTTGGGATAGTTTTTATTTATCTCTGCATATATTTGACCGCCACTAATTCAATCCAAAATGTTTAATAGTTTTCTCCTCCTACCTCACTTACCCATAACTCTATTCCCTATGATTGAGTAACATATTTTCGTTTATTTTCTGTTTATATTATAATTTTTTGTTCATTCTTGTTTGACGTAATTTCATTCCAATTAATTTTGTATTCAAACAATTGTTTTTCAAAGCTATGAACTGTGAGTCTGCAGCAATTTGAAAAGAAAAATGTATTTCTAACCTTCCCTGATGTTTTGCCTGAATAAGCATAGCTATGGATATCCCACTGGACGTTTTGCGTAATTTTCATCAATTTTATTAAATATATGCTGTAAACTATCATTAAGTCAAACTTTTAAGTTATGTGTCAAAAGAAATTTAAATATACACGTTATTTGCATATTTTGAGTCAAGAACATAAATAAAAACGGGACGGTAACGTAATCTTTGGAGATTTTTGTGTTAGAAATACGGGAATTATTTTTTAAGGAGGAGAAGTTTGGATGTTTACTATATTAATAATTATGATCAGAAGCCTAGGAGACTTACAATGATTATAATCAGGTAAGGGGTATCATGAATATCAAATGTGCATGGTTATGGTATAAAGAGCATCCCTTGTAGCAGGTGAATAGAATGATACAAAATGACTCCATTTCGTCTATTTTTGAACATTTAATTCATCATTTAAAAACATTATACTTTTTACCAATTCAATAGTGACTATTCCAGATGAGATTAAAATATAGTTGTGAAACCGCAAAATGAAAATATTAGGCATGATTCGGAGAAGGGAAATTCTAAAGAAAATATTTGGTCTTTTATGTGTGTCATTACGAACTCATTACTCCACGGAGCGTTGCATTACATTGCATGATAAAACGTACAAGTTATCCATGTATTAGGGCAAAGGTAAAAATATTTAATACAGCAGGATTTACAATACACAGAAAACCATCCCACTTGATATTTCAACTGAGATGAAGCAAATTTATTTGTTGAAATGTTTACCCAAGATTTGGTTTGCATAATTTTTCATTCGTATTGCTACCCTCAACTCGTTTTTTACCCATACGTTCTGATCTTGCCTGTTACGTGAGTGTCGGGCAGTCGGTGTAAGCAAAAGCAAGTGAGAGGCTCAGAAGGGATCTATCTACCATCTTATATTCTGGCCACTTACGTGTCAGGTTTTGCGCAGCCGTAATTACTTCCCTCCGTTTAACACATACTTTATTCAATATAATAAAGACACACAAACGGACTCGATTAGTTGTGAACATATTATTTCATATTAGAGGAATTCACATTGCTGATTATTACGATGACTACTGCATGGATATCTTAATAATATTTCAAATTTTGCAAATTTCTTCATATTTAAATTAATTTCAATGGATTAAAATGGACCAAGTCAATCCGTTAAGGCTATTTCGTGGTCTTTTGACATGCAAGAGGACTTGATTTCTAGATTAAGGCTGGTTTTATCCAATTGTTGGTTGATTATCCACTTAAAAGGCCAATACAAGGCCTGCACTCTTTGGTGGTCTGTTCCTTGTATTTCTCAATTGCCAAATTCCCCACACGAAAAGAAACATTAGTAAAAACAAGAGTAAAACCTTTTCTGCTGTTGATCAAAATTGTCCATAAGCTATGGATGTCTACATATTAATCCCAAAAAAAGTGTCGTCAAATGGGTTAGCGTCAAAATACTAAGGAGTGACACAAAATGAAACGTTACAACATTGTATCCGATCCAAATAACAAATAAATTTCAGGAAACAGGTAAGATAAAGAATATAAACTAATTACTAAATCATCTAGGTTAAATACACAACAGTTATTAATGAAATTTAAGACGAATGAAAATTATAACCGGAATCTCAAATCAATTGTAATACATCAGTGCTCTGAAATATGGTTTCAATTTTGACAGCTCTCAATATTTGAAACAATGTATACGTGAACAAGTTTTGAAAACAGGTAAGGTATAATCAAAGACGCATTCGATTTTATCTTTTCGGATGACTAAGTTGATTAAGCAAAACGATTCTATTTCAAACACCGTCATCATTGCAGTTTTATAATCAAGTGGCTGCAAAGGAAATTATTGAACGTTTTCTTGATAATGTGGTCATTATTTCGTAGCTATCATCAGCGTTCAAAGTTTTAAGTTTCTTTAAGATTATACTTCATTAAAAGAATCCCTATTAGATATTCATGTTTTACCCCATTTGAGTAACAGTTTGGTGGAATACATGCCCTTTGGAATTACATCAGAAAAAGATTTTTCCGGATAATCGACACAACGACTGTAGAAATATATTACGATCACTTGTGATTTGGAAAGCCAAATATTTCAATTCTTTTCTTAATTTTATTCAATTCCTTATGTAATTGAGAAGAAAGTAACATTCAAAAAGATTCACAAAATTCACGTGTGAACGACGCCAAACGATGTGGCTTAAGTGTAAAAACGGCCTCTTACCATTGCGGCCCATCTTTTGGTCTTTCATCGGGCACATGAGAGTGAATTTATCGCTCAGATTATTTTCCGCCAAGTGCTTTAGAGGATGCTTTTTCATCATTCGAGCGACCCACATGCTTATACTAAAGCATCCCTCGAAAACGATCGCTGACCACTGGCGTTTAAACAGCACGCTCACGCACTCATACGCTTGGATATTGCTCTCCATCTGGCATCGAGTCGAGCTTGGGAATATTGATGAGATAACTAAGCCGTGCACATCCCCACTCATCCTTCTTCACTCTCGCTCGCTTCGAGAACCCAGGATTGCCTGATCTAAACAATATTGTGGAGCACCTTCGGAGATCGTGTTTCATCAAGGAAACATTGAGGAAATAATCCGAAGAGCAATTGAATACGCTGCATTGTCTTATAAAATAAGTCAAATTTGTAATTACAATTAAGGTTATGCCCTCTTGTCAGGTTTATTAAGAAGGGCGGATGGTATGGTAGCTTCAAAACTTAAAGTCAAGGAATGGTTTGAAAATCGAATAGGGTGTAAACTATTGGCAGTGAATTTGTAAGGTGTCAATAAAATCAATATTTGCTATTGTATTAACACCTTGCAAATTGGTTTGAAAGTTTTCAGCAACATTCATTCCAATTGTAGTATGAAGATTGAAAATCAGTTTTGGTAATCGTACTTCGCAAGGGTGTGTGAATGACTGTGAATAGCTTCCTGCGTCAAAAGGAAAGGAGAGTAAAGTTCACATCGGAAAGGAAACCAAACGGATAAAATATTTGACCAAGTACCTTGGTCAAATATTTTGTATGCCCGGCTTGCCTGCATTGGATTAAGATCTCTACGAAATCACGTGTATTTGAAAGAAAATCAGGACTAATGTCTTTTTGCGATGAGGAACTATCATATCCCAAGTGAACGCAATCTGGTTACCATCAAGAGTGATTGGGAAATCATGGATTGGTTTAGTAACATCAATAGAAATAAAAATTTCTTGATTTGGGCACATAATAAAAAGCCCTAAAGATAAGGGCGTTTTTTTGGAAACCGTAGTTCAGAAACAAATTTAATATGAGGTGAAGTCACTGGGAAACATATTGGGAAAAACATAATGTCAAACACGCTTCAGTTGTACATAATTTTAGTATAATCGGAAACATTTTGAAATAATGGATATTTCTCACAATATATTGACCGGCATGATTTCAGTACATTAAAGAGGCATTGAAAAATGATCGGCTGAGGGATAAAGTAGGGCGATTAAGAGTGCAATGGAAAAGCATTTAGAGTATGTAACTAGAATGGATTTAACTGAAGTTAGGGAGTCAGGACGAAATACTAAAACCAACCCAATATAGATTGGGAAATTAGAATATTTTAGAGGATTCTCATGTTCATAGAGTAACCAATACGATTTTGAAATATTATTACTTTTCACTCAAGTCTAATTAATATTACTTAAGCGTTCAGCCAAGGAAAACAAGTACAAAACAAGGGTAAACAAAACAAGTAAAAAACTTAAATGTTTTTGTGCCTGAATGGTATATCGATGGATAAAGGGAATAAAAATACAAATAAAAGAATAGTTTTTGGACTATCATAGGGAATAAAATATAACATGAAACTTAAACCACTAAAAATGGTGTATGGCAGAGGTTTTGCGTCCATTTGAAGACAATTTATATGCTACGGGACGAGCAAAAAAGATATGGCGACCAAAATGGCGTGAGGAAAAAAAAGAGATACTGCCAAAAGAAAAGTCGCTTAGAGCAACAAAATGCTAAAAGTAAATCAATGCTTCATAAAAGGATTGTGCGGGCTCTATAGTGATAGTACGTATTGACATTAAATGGATTTCAACATAATGTTCACGGCACAAAGTTTAGCGTCTCCCGAAATTCCGTCGGAATTAAGCATAGCAAAGATAGGAAAAGCATGCAAGAGCGCTATAGATCGACACAGAGCGTTATACTATTTTACTCAAAGAGCCAATCAAAGAGGAACTACCAAGGCATCTTGTAGCGGAATATACTCGTGTGTGCTGAAAATCTGAAACGGAAAATACCTATTAAGTAGCAACCAAATGATAATAAAGGAAAACAAAAGCCGTAACAATCAGGTAATTGCTTTGATTCTAGAATATTATTTAGAATCCATGATCCCCCAATCAAATTACACCTAATATTTTCCGATCATTACGGTGGGGAAATTAATTTCTCGCGAGCTGCATGCTATCACTTGAGAGTGTAAGCGCTATTTAACCGTGATCTAGGCTGTGATGAGGCCTAGACTATTTGCACGGCGGGAGGGGGCGCGTGAGTGCGGCTCAAAGAGCGTCGGTGCAAGGAGAGGAGGGCGGCGGGTGCGGGTGGCGGGATTCGGAGGTTGGGTAGCCGTGGGGGCGGGTGGGGTTCGGGGGCCGTCGGATGCGTGGTGAGCAGGGGGCTCATGGATCGAGGAGGAGGTGGATATGACAGATGGGATTGGATGTGTGGGATATAACGCGCGGAGGGTATGAGGCGGGTGGATGGGCGGGCGGATGGGACGGTGGCGGCGGCGACGCGGGCGGGCGTCGGGGAGGGTGTGTGGCGGAGGTTGGGCGTGGGAGAAGAGCATTACGATGGCCGCGCACACTTGCATCCACGGCCACCGCGGCGTATGCCCGGCTGAGTCATGGCGACCCTTAATGTGGGGGGGCGGCGGCGCTTGTTTACGACGGGATTCGTGCGGCCCGTGTACGGACGAGGTGCAGCGGGGTGTGTGTCTGGGGAGAAGGACGGGGAGGGCGCCCCGCCGGCCGGCACCTGTGCCCCTCCCACCCGCCGAACGGCACTTAATATTCACGGTAAATAAAAAACACCTGGCTGTTGGGGTGAGGCCGTGGAGCTGTGTGCGGCGGTTTGTTAAGTATCGGAAGGTGAGCGCTTTTTACTCCCTCCGTGGAAACGGTTGGTGACTTCATGAAGTTGAGAGCGTAACTCACCCAAAATACGGCCCAATTTAATGCTATTTTACACTGCTTGGGGAAACGATACTTTTCCTGCTCCGAGTGTGCCAATGAAAATGCGATGATTTGGAATATGAACTGAAAATGGCAACGGATAAATTATATTGCTCCTGATAGAGAATTACACCGAATGGCTCAGCGTGCTACTATTTTAACTTCTGCAGGTAGTTGGAGCAGGGGTATGACGGCCGATACGGCTAAAATGGCGATCATAAAACATGTAAAAGCTCAAACAGAATGGAATAGAGCTATTTGTATGGAGACTCATTTGCTATCTTCTATAATGACACCACCCTCACGAACTGATCATGCCCCATATATGGTCGAATTTTGTATTCTCTGACACGTCTTCTAATCAAAAATATTATTTTATTAATTTCTTATGAACTTCTTTCGTATTCCATTTAACTTTTTATATGTTATTCTTAGTAGTGCCATTGCAGCACGGACACATCTTTCCATGGGGCCAAACCTACTCTTAACCGCTTAATAGTTTTCCATTTATCATCAACCGTTTTTTACACAGACTAAGCAAATAATTCTCTGTACTATTAAATCATTTATTATTCAAGAGAAGTAATCCCCACTTGACCATTCGTATACATTATCCTCTTTACATTTTCAGCAAGAAATTGCAAATTTTTCTTCAATTATATTCTACCTGATTGCCTGCGTAGGAGAAATTTTCCTCCTTCTCATAATTGCCGTCCCTTTTATTCCATGTCTATTATATATTACATAAAATTACTAAATCCCACAGATTGATATCAGGCATACACCGCACTTGTTCCATTATATTGGACGGTATTTATAAAACTTGAAAATGTATATAAAATATATTTAATATATTCTAACGCATTATATTAAATATAACATAATGTGTGATGAACCTTGATCACGTATTCCACTCTAGAGATAGGTAAACAGAATTTTTACAATGCCAATTAACGTAGTGAGATATACTAGATTTGCTTTGGGGGTGTGTCCATGATTTCTACTTCAGCATTCTAATGAAGCTTCTAATATTCAAATTATTTTTTTGAAATTTTAGAAGAGTCGTTAGCTTTTAAAGAATTATTTTATGTTTTAGCATACAAAGAGAGGGTATGTATTTGATTTTTGATGATGATAAGGGCCGTACCATCGAAACTTCAAAACTACATATGTGGGTGTCTTTTCTTTGTGTCCTATATTTTAAACATTTATATCAGTGTTTATATAGTTATATATATATATATATATATATATATATATATATATAGACATATATACTATATTTTCGGTTACCAGATCAACCAGTGAAACCTTAATTGGCACAGGGAAAGAACTGGCCCCCCTTATCCTGATGTGTAAATTTCACACGGCGTCGGGCTTTGTACTCGGTGAACTCTATCATCAACTACCAAACCAACCATCAGGTTCATTACCATGTTTATGATTTATACATGCTAATTAATATGTATATCTTGAAGGATAATTTCTCCTAGGAGGCATTAATAATATAATCGGTGAAGCGAGAGCAAATACACATAAAAAATAGAACTCAAAATTATTCCAATTTTTCGGTTACCTCTACGGAATGTAGGGGCTCTGGAGGAAGGTGGTTTGGTAACCAAAGATTCCAAACACTTACGAGTTTTACTGTGTTTTTGTTCGCTAGCGCTTTCTCGTTTCTTCGTTTTAACCGTATATATAATAATAGGGGAAAAAATGGAGCAGGTAGAACAGTTTACATATCTCGGAATTGTGAGGGAGTTAATGACGAGGACGTTGAGTAGGGATGTTAAGACAAGTCTCGTAAAAACTCTGATATGGAGCGTAGCTATGTACGGCGCGGAAACGTGGTCACTGAAGCAGGAGGATAGCCGTAGGTTGGAGGCTTTAGAAATGTGGGTGTGGAGAAGAATGGAGAAGGTGAAATGGACCGAAAGGAAAACAAATGAGGAAGTACTGAAGAGGGTGGGTGAGGAGAGGGGTTTGTTGAGAGAAATCCTATGGAGGCAGGAAAAATGGATAAAAGGCGTATTGAGCGGTAGTGGAATGTTGAAGAAGGTAATGGAGGGGAGAATGTTGGGCAAGCGAGGAAAGGGCAGGAACAGGTTAGGGATGTTGGACGGGATGAAGGGAGGAAAGAAGTACACCGAGATGAAGAGGGACCTGATTTAGGTTAGGTTGCTGGAATGGGTTTTGTTTGCAGTTACAAAATGTTTATTTGATAGTTGTGTCCACCCAAAAACCTACCTTAACCGGTAGATTGCCTAATAATAATATAATCATAGGTGTGAGTAGTGCTATCTTCTTTCTTTCAGCAAGGTCTTTGAAAATAATATAGAATTGGGAAAAATAAAAGAATACTAATAGAATACCCTATTATATACTATTATACATAGATAAGCTAAAAAAAGAGTTCAAGTAAAGTTTCCTTTTGTTGTAACCACTTCAAAAATAAATACAGTGTTAGCTCTCTTGAAAAGGTATAATCAGTGCGCACCCTTCGATAAATATATATCATCACTTTCCCGCGAAGTCGTCCGATACGTCGTCCGAAACGTCCGTTTCCTCTATCTCCGAGGTGTTGGGGCTTACGGCACCGTCGCCGTGTGCTGCGCGTTCCCGCCGGCCGTTGAAACGACCCTTCCACCAACGGTACTGGTGCATGGCGTTGTTTAGGTACACTGAGTAGTGGGACGAATTGTAAAAGATTCCGCTGAGGCCGACGGTGTCGCGGAACCCTTTCCCGTGGTGGTGGATGGCATGGTATCGAAGTTTACGGTCGCGCCTGCCGCCTCCGAATGCCCCTTTGCGCCACGACCATCGACCCCTAGTGGTGTATGTGAAACCTGATGAGACCTACTATCCAGAGGTGGTGCGGGTGCTGTTGACTCCTGCCCCTCTTGGGGTTCTCCTCCCCGATCATCTTTTATTCTTGTTCCTGAGCCGCATCCGGGGAACCAGCGCATCCACGTCTTCCGAGTCCTCTAACTTCGAAGAGAGGGAGAATCCACGGAAGTGCTCGTGGCCCCCGTGTGTCTTGAGGCGCCGGTAGTGCCGCTGCTTGTCCACGGCCTCCAGAGCCTCATTCTCATACTCCTCGAGGCCCGTCATTTAAAAAGGTGGAGCTTTCTCTTCGCCGATACTTTATTACCACCGGGAGTGCTGTGGAACAATCTCGAAGAAGTAGTTTTTGGCTCACTAACTTATTTTTTCCTGCCATACACAGCAAGTAGAGAAAGGGTGTACCTTGATATTCTCTTGAATGCGGAACAAATTGGAGCTACTTTCATCTCAGAAGACTACCTTCTGAACTGAGACTACAGTCCACCCAGAGGCACGCGTAACATACTCTGACATAAAATATAATACAGACACACAAAATAATTTTCTGGTGACCTGGCTTTAGCATCGCTTTCCATTAGCCATATATTTCTCAATCATGGAATCCTCCTGAATATATTTTTTTCCCCTTGCGGAATCTCGAAGCCTCTTGAGCCGATTTGGCTCCCGAAGCCTAGTGAGATATTATTCACTGACACAAGGGGAAGTTTACGAATGTTATCATCATCCGCTCTAGAAATATTGGAAAAATTTTCAATAAAAATCTGCGGTGAAGGTTGTTTGCGAAACTCTCATAGCTTTCCAAGGTGTGAGGGTAAGTGGTAACATACTCCGAAGCGGTGCCACTGATTCTAACCGAGTTATACTTAGGGATTGGACTTGCGTTCAGACGCTGAGATGTTTAACCGTTTTCATGCAGTCTAAGAAATTAACAGCTTAGTGTCATCGAGCCCTGTAAATAGTTGAAGGCTGGATTGGATGGGGGAGAGGTATAATGGGTACCGCTTGGCTCAGAACAGCGGATTACCTATTTGATGTGAGGACAGTGGCCGCGGGAACAAATTCAGATTGACCAAGATAGAGGATTGGGCAGTGTTTGGGAAGGAGGGTAATACGAGGGATTTGAGAGGAATTGGTTTGAAGAAGCCATGACAGCGGTCGCTTATTATACACAATACAAGAAAAAGGATAATTTATTACATGTGGTTGCCAAGAATTTTAACTGTATAGCGATTAAAAATGGAAGGCACTACATTTCAGCAAGCTCGAGATAATTACCTTGGAGTGCAATGTGAAAAGTAAAATAATACAAAGAAAGTCCAAAAATAGACATAGCGAGTACAACAAGAAAAAATCTATGAATCATAAAAAACTCCTTTTCTTCTTCTTCGAAAAAAGAACAAGATTTTATAAGCACCTAGCCTAGATTATATAGGTATGAGGATGGATCATCTTACACACCTAACAACAAACAATGTCGTCGAGCCCACCCCACACCTGAAACCACATAATGTCGTCTTGATATTTAAGCAGAAGGAAAGGCAGTACATGGCTCTACAATTAGTTTATTGATAAGTTACATGGTAATGACACGAGATCGACATAAAGGCTACGTGGTGGAAGGTCGGAGAGGACAAGTCTTGCGGGGTCGCAGACTCGAGGGCACGGTTAGGATCGGTCTCTCGGACCATCGCTGCTGCGATCAAGTCATCCTTCGAGTCCGTAGCAGGGTGGGGCTAAAGGGCTACAGTAGGGGGTGAGTGGACTCGCATCCACGTCCCTGCTCCCTCGTCCCCCGACCAGAACATCCTAATTCAATGATTCAGACTCCGCATACCCCGAAGAAGTTGGTTAGGAAAACCGAAATATTGAAGTGACTGTTTTTTTTGTTCAAATTTTAATCCTTACTTGACTATGCTAGTTGAATGGCACCAAGAATTTATGAACACTGTACAGGCTCTTTCTTTACTACACAATATATATTTACTACAAATTTATATGCACTTTTTTACATAATTGTAATAATAATTTATATATATAGAAAACTTAGACAGTAACACACAGCACGAGAACACATAAAAAGAACACTCACAATAATATCTTGATAATTTCGACGGACTCGAGCTCCGTCTTCTTCGGAAGAGTCATATCTTATCTTCCGAAGAAGACGGAGCTCGAGTCCGTCGAAATTATCAAGATATTATTGTGATTGTTCTTTTTATGTGTTCTCGTGCTGTGTGTTACTGTCTAAGTTTTTTATTCAACACTTCCGTGTTACTTCGAAGAATTCATCTATATATATATATATATATATATATATATATATATATATATATATATATATATATATATATATATATATATATATATATATATATATATACGCGGGTCGCGGTGGTCTAGAGGGTAGAGCGTTGGACTACTGACCGGAGGGTCCCGGGTTCGATTCCCGGGCAAGGCACTTTGGGCACCTGCAGCTCCACCCAAGCTAGTCCATTTTTCGGGTACCAGGTCTTCCTGGCTACAGTTACCTAATAATAATAAATAAATAAAATATATATATGAGTCGCGGTGGTCTAGCGGGTAGAACGTTGGACTGCTGACCAGAGGGTCCCGGGTTCGATTCCCGGGCAAGGCACTTTGGGCACCTGTAGCTCCACCCAAGCTAGTCCATTTTTCGGGTACCAGGTCTTCCTGGGAAACCATAACCGGCACAGGGAAAGGAACTGGCCCCCCTACCCTGATGTGTGAATATTCACACGCCGTCGGGCTTGGTACATGGGTAAGCTCACCTACTAAACCGACCTTCGAGTTGATTACTGTGTTTATGGTTTTTTTATATATATATGCATTCATTGAGCCTGGACACGTGTGGAATTATGGTTGACTAAATAAATATTTTCTTATTTGTAACAAGGATAATAAAGCTTATAATTCCTTAAATACAACCTTAGTGCAAAAACCTTTAGTAGAGCCAAGTGATTAATTTTCCTATTTCACATAATTACCGATGTCATAAATATAACACCAATTGAAAAGTTTTGACAAAAGGTTTAATCTGAGATTCAAACGCTGGAAAATGGTAAATATCACTTAAGTATTTAACGTGAGACAATTATAAATTACAATTGTCATGATAATTAAAGAATGAAATATTATCACTTATAAAATAAATTAAAAAATAAAATGTTACGAATCCGTAGAAATCTTACGCGTAAAATAAGAGTACGTGTATGTCTACAGTTCATTTTACAACAAAAAACTTATAATACACACGTAGCGGATGACTCCGTTAATAGTTACTGTTGCGGCATCTCCCGCAGTTTCTTGGAACAAAAACTTGCTAATCCCAACATTTGATAACGAGATATAGAAATTCAACATTACATTAAAATGAAGGAAATTCAAAATGGATAGAAAGTTGCCTGAGCATAGCTTCAGGAGTTGATGCTTTGTGCTAGGCGGCCGTCGCACTGTTCCCGAAGGAATTTCCTTCCGTATACCGTTAAAAATTATGCCTTAAATAAATGAAAACCGAATTTCCGTTACTACGTATTTGGATAAAACATTGGAAAAGAGGTAAAAGAGACAGTTGTAAGTGGAATGTAAAATTCTTTCTATGTTTTGTTTCAATGATATGGTATAATAGAATCAACTCCTGCGTACTTCAAAAATAGCTGCGTAACTAAACAACTAAAAACTCCTGCGAAAATACTCAATAATTTTAATAAAGTTACGTATATTGAGAAGTCTGTGCCGAGAAAGGTGATGGTTGAGTCTGAAATGGAATAAGTGAAATAATGAATGAAAATGAAAAAGTTAAAGGTGAATTTAGAGACGATAAGTAATTGTTAAGGGATTCCGATGTGTCCAAAAGACAAAAATTTCTTCAAGGCAGCGGGCCCAGAAAAGTGGCTGGGATGGCGTTGCTGCGGTAGGAAAGTCTCTTCAAGGTGACTCATGAAGATATTGCTTCATGATGTTGCCCTCCTCGTTCCGTTAGCTTTGAATTTGGTTTTTAGATGAAAATCCCTTTGGAAAAAAGGGCATTTTTTCAGGACGAAGTGACTTGGTCTAGGAAAAGTTGAGTTGAAGAGCGTTGGGTTGAGGGGAGTAGAGAGATAATGTCGGAGGGGGGATACGCCTTCGTCATGGGAAATGGAGGTGTAGATAGAAGACACGTCGATGGTGACCATAAATAGTTTGGAAGGGGGGGGGGTATATATACTGAAGTTCGAATTAAATCTCTCCAATCTATATTCTCAATATAAAATATAGAGAGAAAACCCAAAAATCAGTCCTTTCCATTTGAGTAAAAATAATCTTTCAACTTTGTTTCGCACAAAACAGTGGCTCTTATTCACATTTCTGTTTTTACACGCATATTTTGGTATGGATGAATCGTACTTGGCTCCTTATTGGCTTTCATTCCTCAAGGTTTGTTTAATCTTTTAGAGACATATATTTTATATAGTTACAACTCTAAAGACAAAATCTACACAATAAAAAGTAGCACAAAATAAGTTTCGAGGAATTTGTCAACATAGATATTTCTGTTCCAAAAGTTCTTGAAGAAATTTAAATTTACGTGATGTACTCTGGATGTTTCTATATTGGTATCATTTTTGCTTTTTCCTAGATTATAAGAGACTATATGAATTATTTTAAAAAGCATGAATATTATGGTCAAAAATTGAGAAAGAGGATAAGTAGTGAGCAAATATTTTTCAGTTGCTAAAATTTTATATTTTCTGAAGTCGGTAGAGTGATGTTTAGCTGTTTAAAGAGAATGGAAATTTGAATTTCAAATAAGTTTCAATGAGGACATTAGAGCGAAACGTACCTGAGATAAATTAACTGTTAAATGTTTAATTTTAGTCTTTAAACGGACACTTTTAGAAGTTGGAATTTATATGAAGTGTATCCGCTTATTAATAACTAATATTCTTCTTCAAACTTTTTTAACCATTAGGAAAATCCCATGTAAAATAATTTGATACCTATATTTTGAAAAGGCTTTTTTAAAAAGTTTCTTATCAATAAAAATATTTGTTAAATGATTGTACCAAGGAGTATCGAAAATTTTTAATTATTTCCAAAATATAATCGAGATAGAAACTTAATTTTTATTTGTCATTCTTAAGACTTCTGTGCATTGGCACCCTCAAGATCTATACATACTAGAATTCCAAAATTCAGAATCGGAATATTTGAAATTTCGAAGGATGTCATGGTAGAACTCTGCAAATTGCGTCGAAAATCATTACTCCACCTCCAGAGCAAAGCAATTTTCTATTCCAAAGACCAATGATTTTTTAGTTTTGGGAAGAAAAAGTCGTCTACGGCGAGATCGAGAGAATAGGGTGGATATGCAAAAATTTCAAAGCCATATCGCATCGATTCCCTAACCACACCTCTAAAGCTCAGAAGCAGGAATTTTATTCGCAAGGAGGTCAAACCGAACCGCCTCTTTTTCAGAGAATATTGCAATTTGTTCAAAAGTGTGCATTAATGAAAGCAATCGTGATGCCCTGAACCCTCTCCAGGTAGCCTGTTAAGATGATTCCGTAAGAGTTCCAAAAAGCAGGCAGCATAACCTTCTCTGCATACTTGTGCACCTTAGCCTTCCTGAGGGAGGTGAACCGTTGTGCTTCGACTACTTAAGCATCCCATTGGTCTCGGGATCAAGCAAGTAGAGTGTGGTCATAACTGAATATTTGTTAATGGTTTTCCGGATATTCTTCACAAATTCCATTGCCACGGTATTTTGCATAATATTAGGGAAAATAACTTCTCGTTATAATTTAGTTAACAATATTTGCAAAAATACTATTTCTCAAAATTTTCAGACGTATAAGCCTTGGATAACTGCGAACAATAATTTATAAATATTTGAAATTGATTTTTCAAGGTTTTGGTGTTTGTCGGTGAATATAACGTAGTTTTTTATTTAATATGTTCCAGTATGCCCTAATTAGGGTGCTCGCCTCCAACATGAAATTTTGGGAAAATGTTATAGAAGTGGTACCAATGATTAGAAGCTGAAGTCTACGGTCGGCTATAAAGAGCAATACTATTATTAATGAAAAATCTGCATTACGATAATATTAGATATGAGATAACTATCATCGCCGAAGAGAAAACAATGTTAATTTAAATGTAGTTCCATATCTGAAGAATTAAAACGAGTTTTTTCAGCATTTATTTTAAAACCTTTGCGCTGCTTATTGAAACAAAAAATGTTTAGCAGAAAAATTAAAATTCCTAATTAATTTCCAATTTTAAACATACTTTTATGTAAAATTCAGTGAACTTGATATTGTATTTCAGCGAGCAACGCGTAAAATTACCTTAGAAATCGTAATTTCTAGGAGTAAACCTTTTACTAAGGTGTTAAATAAATATCTGCGTTTTTGAATGGGTTCCCTAAATTATAAGATGTTTTAAATAGATTAGCACTGTGAGCTTCTCAAGTGTATCTTAAAGAAAAACCCTTTGGTTTGTCATGTTAAAAACATCGAACGTTGCATTCGAGAGTAACTCAATAAGTATCTGCCTTAGTTGTGACGACGTAAAGCCGCCTGGCGCTGAGTAGCCCAGAGCGAATGGCAGGCGTTAATGTCGGAACGTTACCCATCGTCCGCTTCGTTACCCACCGTCCGAATTCGTGTCCTCTGCAAGAGAGGAGGTAAGTTGCATATTTGCGAGGAAAAGTGGTGAGCGTGGGTCTTGTTTGAGCGGTGCAGGGGGTGGGGGAGGAGTGAGCTGTGTGCTGGGGTGAGGTCAAGGTGGATATACTTGCGAGGGGGAAGAGAGAGGCGTGGGAGGTAGGTAGCCGGACGGAGGTCGGGGCAGGGTGCGAGCGCTGTTGGATTCGGGGGTGGCTGGAAGATGGTGGAGGGAGCAGCTGGCAACATTCACAGCATACCTTCATCCTCAATTTTGTGGCCCACTGTGTGTTTGTGACGGCCGCACACCACGGCGACTGTAAAGAAAGACTTGGGTATTCGGGCGAAAAGGACTGCGTGGTATGTGCTTATCATATCGTTGTTGGCTCTTCAAATTGCATGGCCCCTGAAGAAGGGGGAATGCTTAGGGGAACTATTCTTTTGAAGAATCCAACGAATGACTCCAGATTTTACGAGTTTATATTCCCGGGAAAATTTTTTTACACGCTTGGCATTCCTGACAAATTCCTCCTTATTTTGTACGTAGAAACTGGACATCAATATATGAGAGCTCGCTTATTTGAACTCTGTTTAAAGTATGAGTTACGCCCTGCTTCAAGAAATGTGAACACCATTGAGTTTCCTAGAGGGGCAGTTGGAAATTTTTCTGGGGCAGTAATATGCTAAAAGCCTAGTTTTCCTGCTACTGGGGTTGAATTCCTGATATGTCATTCGATTCCCCGTTCCCTTTACTGTATGGAAGAAAAAGGGTCGGCGGAAAAGACCTGCATCCTCCCCTACATTCTTGTATGGTAATTTATGCAAACGCCACTGGAATATTATTCGGAGTAAATAGCAAATGCCACTAATACGTATAGTTTAAATTTCAGGTTCTACTAAAAAGCTGGTTATTATGGAAGATTTTTAAAAACAAGATTAAACGAAACAAGCCGTCGAAGAGTAAACGTATTTGAGACGAATCGATGCTACTCAAAATTACCATACTTTATATTTTGTAGTTTAAGAAACAGGTGCTGAGTTAACAATCATTACAGTGGTGACGGTAGGTCAGTCAAATCTTTTGAAATATACACTTGTATAAAGGGGCGCATTAGTCAGGGGTAGAGTTTTGGACTGACCCAAGCCCGGAGTCCAGCTTAGTAGTCCAACACTTATGTATGTATACCTATATCAATATACAGATGATATCGTCGAAGTAACAAGGAAGTGTTGAATAAGAAACTTTGACAGCGACAAACAATATAAGAACACATAAAAGGAACACTCACATGTTATTTCTTGATAATCTCGACGGGTCGAGATTATCAAGAAATAACGTGTCAGTGTGGTGGGGATGGCGGATGTGAGCAGATCACGAATGTAAAAATATTTTCCTCGACCGGAACTTGAATACCGGCTCTCTCCACTTGCCGGGCGGATGCTCTAAACCACCTGAGCTATCGAGGAACGATACTTTTACACTGAAATCTGCGATCTTATAAAGCGCCAAAGTGCTCCGAATCATAACCCAGAAGATGGCGTTAGGGAGCTGTTACACCTTTATATATATATACATATATATATATATATATATATATATACATCGACATAAAAAACTTTGACATATATATTGAACCAGTAAAATTCCAAGAGAAATCGAAGACATATGCAGCAACTCTATGGTATAAAAAGTAGGCCAGAAAGGTTAGAAATTAAGTAAGGATATGACGTAGATGAGTATTTCTGAGGTCCCTACTTGCATGATAGCGCGACATAAAGGGCATTAAGGGGATTGAAATTTAATAGGGCCGTGGGGGTTGCCAATATTCCCGCCCAACTACTTAAAGTTTAAGGGAAAGTCAAGAGGAGGAGTTTTTATGCCCTTATTCGTAGCAGGGAGAGTAATTTGGCTGTAGCATGTCGTAGGATCAGTGTTAATTCAATCCAAAAAAAGGAGAGCACTAATTTGTGGGAACTGCAGAACGATAAATCGGATTTCGCACGCAGCTGAAGTGGTTTTAAGGATCATCAACAAGCGGGCGGAAAGTGGTTACTTAGGGGATGGGGAGATAAGATATAGTAGAGTTTGAAAAGGAATTTGATTGGGTAAACTGGGTAGAATAAATATTTTGTATTAAATGGTAGTACATTAGAGGGAAAGAAGACGTATCCGCACACTGTACATGTCTCAGAGAGCTCAGCAAAGACTGGCGAATTGAGATTTCGGATGGGTATTTTTAGGTAAGACAGGGGTGTCCATTATCACCTGTGCTATTCAACGTTTACTGGATGCGGAGGAAATTGTGTGGCATGGGAAGGACTGGAGATGGAAATAAAAGTCGGTTGGGAATTCATAAAATCAGTTTGATTTGCTGATGATCAAGCAATAGTTTGTTCGTTAGGCAAGGGTTTTTCAAATCTGCTGGGTACATTGAAAGGTCAGTAAGATAGGTACGAGAAAAATGTTAATACATAATGTTTATGCGGTTTCCAAGGTGTAGGAAATCTAAGCTTAATCTTAAAATAAGGAGAAAAAAACTGGAGCAGTACGAATTGTTTACCTATCTCAGAAAACCTATGAGCAATATGATCAAACTAGTAGAGACATTAGAAAAATAATTGCACCAGAAAAAGAAGGTGGAGCGTAGCAATGTATGATGCACAAACCAGGTAATTGAAGCAGGATGATGGGCGTAGATTGGACGTCTTTATAATGCGGGTGTGGGGAAGGATGATGAAGATGAAGTGGAGAGAGAGGAAAACAGACGAGAAAGTGCAGGCATGGTGATAGAGGAGAGGGGATTTTTGGGAGGAATAATAAGGAGTCAGGAAAAATGGGTGCAGAGCGAAATATTTATTGGCAACGTAACTTTGAAAACATTGATGTAGAAGAGAATGTTAGAAGAGCGAGGTAAAGGCATGAGTTTGGGTTTTGAAGGGAATGGAGGGATGAAGGAAGTAGGCAGAATTGAAGATGAGCGTATTTGTTGTAAGTTTGGATGTCGGGTTGTGCTTTCTTAAGAGAGACAATGGAATTATCGCTGTCCCCTTTGGTAATTTGAGTCCATTGAAAACCTACCTTAATCGGTAGATTACTTATAATAATTTATATTTGTTTAATAATAATAATTTATGTACAATACTCAAGTGGTGGGTGGGAACTATGGGAGAATACTAAGGATCATCAGTAACATCATGTGGGCTGTTTTGTTGAGTAGAGTATCAAATATCAATTCAACGTAAACGCATTGCTTTACTGAAATTTCGAAGGCAACGAGGGGATGTGTAATGTTGATAATACTGATGATATTTTCTGTATTAATTATATACAGTGGTATGAGTGTGACAGTCGACTGGATAGAATGCTGGGCTATTAAACGGTTCGATTTTGATTCCAACTGACGCGTCTGCGCACCGTAAAATTCCCAAACTTTGAGATTTTTGAACACCATAACTTCTTTGGAAATTGCAGGCGGCGTATCTAAAGGAACAGGGGAACATAACTTCCTTTTTTATAAAGCAAAATCCCTTTAAAAGGGAAGATAGATTGCCACTTATATAGTTCACGGGCCATATACTATATGGCGAGTCGAGTTCTACTCTCACCTATTGTACCAACCTTCGAGAAATTTTGTTCTGTGGTGGTGGTGATTCATTGATAACATACGCCACAATAGAACAGCATTTCACATTGGCAGATTTCAAAGACGTTGAATAGTGAATTACAGGAGCACAGAAGAAAGAATTTCCTTTTTAGCCACAATTCAAATAATTTTAAAGTTGGTATGACATTTTATATTACAGTCATTTTTTCAAGTGGATAGTTACCTGAGAGAATGATAAATATGAATTTCTACTTGTACTTAAATGTAAACTATATAATAAATAATCATTTAATGCTTACACGTTGCCCTATTTAATACATCTAAGTAAATGCATAATCATGCGGCAATAACATAAACAAAACATTCATTATTACGTAACATAATATCACTCAACATATAATGAAAATGTATTGAAATTATTAAGTGAAAACTTCCATTAATTAGCGTAGATTTTAGTTCTTAAAAATGGAAATGTATTTTTGAAAATATCAATGAAGATATCAACACTTTTAAAAAATTATATAGTTTTCCCACCAACTGCTTCACTGGGAATAATTAAAACCTCTTCTCCTCGTAGTTTCCTTTGGAATTCGAGTACGTAAATCTCACATTGATTAATTGAAATCGATAATAATGAATGTGTACCAGTAAATCGATGCAATGTAAACTATTCAAACATTACGAACAAAAAGTTAGCGATAGCCAAACGTCAGTTGTCTATTTGAAGCTGTCTGTATATGAAGCACATATTGACATGGTCTACTCAACGTTACGTAATTTTCTTCCGCATAAAATGCCATTTCAATAAACGTATTTATACTTTTAAATGCATCAAGTTGTCTTTTATCATAGGGACTCCAGAATATCATTGCATATTTCAAAATAGGACATTCAGTAGCGCAGTTTGACTATAAAAGCTGATTGTTTGTGACAAATTTATTGAATATACGTATGACGTCTCAAGAAGCTCGAGTCTTTATGCCTTAGAAAATATGGCAACAGCGTTATCATCAAATTTTAACCTAAGTAATCTATGTACGGGGGCAGTCAAACATGAAGCCGGACACCCACTACATGGTGACCGTGAAATGGTTTTATTTAAAACTAATGACCAAAGCGTTAATGCGTTTATCCCACTGGGAGACGAGACGATCAATTGCAGTTTCTTAGAAAGAGGTAGGTCGCTGACGGATTCACAACTCTCGCAATTCCTCGTCTGGACGAAACCGACGCCCACGAATGTCTTTCTTTAGGTCGCCAAAGATGTGAAAATAACAAGGTGAAATATTTGCTGAAATGTTTCCCATCCAAACCGCTGAAGCGCAGCTTTAGTCAGATTGGCAGTATGGAGACGAGCAGTATCATGCAACAGAATGATTCCGTTCGACAGCATTCCGGGGCGTTTTGGCTTCGTGACACGTCGCAGTTTCTACAAGGTCTCTTCAAAGCGCTGAGCATTAATTGTGGTTCCACGCTGGAGGAATTTGACAAACAGAGGGCCCCTGCAGTCAAAGAATAAAGTCATCATGACTTAACTGGAAATTGTGTGAACAGCTTTGGATTTCTGTGGCGGGGGAGAATTTGGAGAAACTTTGTGGAAATACAAGTCAATGATATTTGATAATGACTTGCACGAAGCCATGGCTAATACCGACCTGAACACGAATTTCTTCCTCAATGATTCCTCGGTTTTCCCGGATAAGGCCATCGATCCGCCCTATCACATCAGGGGTAATGGCTCGAAGGGTCTGTCTTGGGAGCGCATCGTCTTGCGGTGATGTGCGCCCTTATCGAAGTCTCCTATGCCTCTTATGCACACTCGTCATGCAGACATGTAGTGCTCACCACACACAGCAGACATGTGACGATGAATTTCGCGTACTTCAGCACTCTCAACTACCAGAAAACGAACCACGGCTCTTCTTCCCTTGCCTCCATTCCTACAGCTGGACGAACACACTAGACCAATCCACGCACCACCAAGGACGTCACCAAAAAACTGCTTGTGTCTGTGAGTTGTCACTATGCAGTTCTCGTACCAAAACGATGGCAGGATGGATACGTAACAAAAGTGTTACCACCTTTCTCGCAAGCTGTGTGTTATGGTGGGTGTTCAGTTTTCATTTGATTACCCCTCATATATTACTAAATCATTGCTTGGAGTGACTCGATCTATGAAAGGTTACAAATTTGAAAGTAGTAAATTGATGAATGATGCAAGCCTAAAGACGAATGTAGCACAAATCGCCCCTGAATGAATCAATGATGATTCTTTCTTCTTTGATGATGATTCTCAATGATCTTTGGATCATACTTTTTTATTGTAGATACTTTTATCGGCCTAGGTATTGTCATTTACTGAATATGTGACAAATTTCCAGTGATAATTATTTAAAAATTCTTATTCTTTAGCTCTTTTCTAACAACTGCATTCGACATACTTAATCAAAGTATTCAAATTTCCACTTTTGAAGCATCTTAACATCTACGTTCCCCAAGGGGCATAAAAATTCAAGTCCCAATCATAAATTCTTTGCCAATGGCTTCGGATGTTCCTTATAGAGAAAGATGATGATGTGGTCTCATATGTCTGTGAGAAAGTTGATGTGGTCTCATATGTCTATCGAAATCTAGTTGTATCTCTAAATTTTAGGGAACCAAGATTTTTTAGGCATCATCTGCTATGTGCTCTTCGTTCTGCTTATCTTTACAACTAAATTGTTCATTTCATCTATTAAAATCGCGATCTCATGTATTTTTATTTGATTGTAGAGGCTAAATGCAAACATGTTATCTAATATTTACGAAGAAAATTATCAAGGAGTGTTTTTAGAGCGGGAAGAGCGTACTCCTTCAGAAAAAAAATGAAAGTCTTCATCAAAGATATATGGGATCAAGAACAAGTGGAATTCATTTTTGATAAACGTAAATTACCAAAAATAAAAATTAAGTTCTACTAAAAATTATATAAAAAAATCATTCCATTATTTTTTCTGTACTGTACTGTATTTTTATCTTCGGGCGCTACTTTTCTAAAGATGCTATAGTGTAATTACCATAGCTGATAAATAGATATATTGTTACATGGAACCCCATGTCCGTATATTGAGTTACATTACAGTTATAAATAAAATATTATTTAGGATTGCGAATTTCGCGATGCATTTTTTCCTAAGGTGAATCCACACCACTCTATACATCTCATGTTACTATGTTGTAATGAATATACGTATTTCGAACTAAATATCAATTTTTCGGAAAGCCTAAGGAAGGCGGCGGCAAACTTCGTGACAATCATTGTTAGTGCCTTCATTGTTGAAATCACCCATTAGCACGTGATTAATATCGGGCGCAGTTGGAAAATATTTGCTTGATTCCCAAGAGTTTATTCGCATTGCTGGTGCATTCATTGGAGTTCGCCCTCCGCTCATCTCCCGTCCCCCGTCCCCTGGGTAACTGGAATGCGAGCAAGCGGTGGAAGAGGAGAAAGGTGCCAATCAATCCCGTGAGTGATTCACCACAGCATGGAGGTACATTATTGATTGGCTAATGCTGAAGGGGGCGGGGGAATCACTTCTCCTCGGGACTAAGTGAGGGAAGGCCTGAATAGCGAATGTGGCTAGCGGAGCTCGGATAATAATTAGTGAGGAGTGTGGGTGGAAATAAGACCGGGCGGGCCAGGGCAGACGTAAGCTTCCTGATGGCGGGGAATCCGTTCCTTTCCCCTCCCCATCTCGGATCGCATCCTTTGAAGCCGTTGTACGGATGCCTAAGAGGAGGGTGCGGCCCTGCGACCACGCCATGTCGGGGGTGGCGCGCTCAAGGCGAGAGGAAGCGATGCTCTTCCCCGAAAATACCTGCCACCCCTTTTAATCCTCCCTCCAACCCCCGCCCGCTCGTCTCACGCCCTCCTCGTCCCACCCCACGCACACCCTCGTGCCCCCTCTCTCCATGCCCACATACCAGTCCATCTCTCCACTCCGCTTCCTTCTCATTCACGCTCCCATTCCACCCTGACTTGTACTCCTGCTTCGAATCCCTAGCTGAGAAGCGATTTCAGCGGGTGAAGAATAAAGTATCCGTGAGTACATTAGAATCGGCTTTTATAACACCAATTCCCATAAGATTCATTAGAATTTGCAGTCATACGTGCATTTTATGAGTTTTCCCGTAAATTCTAAAATCTAAAGCGTAGATCCTCTAATGCTTGCATCCGTGTTCGTCTTCCGAGCTTTGAAAAGTTGAACTGAGATTCGGTGTTACCTTGTGAGAGTCTTCCATTGTAGTTGAGCAACACGGAGACCATCTTTATAATATGTCGTCCGATTTCGTACATCATGAAAGCCGATTGGTTTACAACATTACCCTTTTCGACTCTCTTTACCATAGCTTCCTGCTTACTTCAGCGGCTTTCGGAATTTCTTTTCTATATCTCTTTCCTCCTCGATGACGAGCAGAAGCTCTCATCTATCGCGCTGCCCTAAATATCGTAACTTTTAAGAAATACTTCATCCACTCTTTTCACTACTCCCAGAATTCCGTTTTGCGCTGCTTTACTGGATGGTTGCCCTCTTTCTTAGTACGGATGTTGGCAGGTTACGGATTTTGTGCCGCGATTCTTGAAGCTCTTCATTTATTTTCTTCTCTTGGCACTGAAAACAAATTTTATCACAAAAATTTCCATTGTTTTCGAGCAGAAAAAATATGGATTTTCGGAGAACACGATCACAAAATCCGATGAGTGAGATAATAATAAATATTTTATCATGCATTCTGTTTTTTCGTATTCAAGTACACTTAACACAGATAACGAACCTATTCGTTAACCTTGCTGATTACAACTTGTCCGGATTGAATCCTTATACGTGATTTTCTCTTAAGTTAAACGGGAAAATATCCTGCTAAAGTTATTGTTTATTCCAGGACATAAACCGTCATAATTAGCCAGAAAATAATCATACGAGTATTTCTCATCTGAAATGGGGAGAACTACTCTTATTCCCGTAAATTCGATTTTCTGATACAAAATGTACATTATTGTTAGAAATAATTGATATAATGCACCTGATAAAATATATAGGTAGCATAGAACTATAATGGCACACTTGTTTACGAAAGTAGCTGCATAAAATCAACGTTAACATAAAAGAAAAAATATTTATTACAGAATAATACGCTCCATTATTTGCGCAGTATTTCACAAAGAAGACACGTTTTTCGTGCAGAATGATAGCATAATCTAGATAGAAAATAGCGATAATACCAATCATCGCTCTGATTGCATATCGTATTGATTCTAATATATTGTCGGCTTACTCTTCAGTCTGATTAGTTGGATGATAGGTCACTTGAATATAAAAAATATATATATACATGTATGTATGTATGTATATATATATATATATATATATATATATATATATATATATATAATGATTTCTTCGAAGTAACACGGAAGTGTTGAATAAAAAACTTAGACAGTAACACACAGCACGAGAACACATAAAAAGAACACTCACAATAATATCTTGATAATTTCGACGGAGCTCGAGTCCGTCGAAATTATCAAGATATTATTGTGAGTGTTCTTTTTATGTGTTCTCGTGCTGTGTGTTACTGTCTAAGTTATATATATATATATATATATATACATATATATATATATACATAATCTTATTAGTGCTTATGGTCTTACCATATATAGACTTAAAGCATTTCCCATATAACGTTGAACAATGGAGATTTTCATGATTTTTGCCAAAATTTTCAGGTACTTATCTGGTATTTTACCCCTAAGAATTCCTTCAGGAAGAAACAATTTTGTTTACACTTTAAATTCACCCTGTCATTTTAGGTATGCCGTCCAAATTCCATTGCAACACATCGTTTTCCAGGAGACGTCAGACTTTTACTTGTCATTTCAATACTATGACTGAATTATAAATTTTTTAAGTGACAACACTCTCTAGGTTACCCTAAAACACTAGAAGGCTGCGAAGTCAGTACACATATAATGGATTGCACTTATAATATCGTGTTCATGGAAAGTCTATTGATACAATTATCGAAAGGACCAGAGAGCAATACTAAAAATGGAATAAATAAAGCCAAATAAGGGATATCCAATATTTCGAGAAAGGAAAAAATAAATATAAAATCTAAGAGGGCAATCTAATCAAGAGCTTAAATATATGTGGATTACTAACAATCGATGAATGGCCTCACAAATCCAAGCACTAACTTACCGATACTATCATGCAAACAGCTAAGAACATTAGAGTTTCCCCTGCCTCGGAAGTATTAAATATAAAAAATAAGCACAGAATTTTTAGACAGAAACCATATCAACAGAAGACAAACGTTATGCTCAACTAAGACATGTTTACAAACTAGGACGCTTGAAATTAAAGCATTTCTGCAGATTTAGTGACCCTACGCATCAGCGATTAAGTCAACAAATGAAAGAATGAATCATACGGGTTGGGTGCAAGCGGAGAAACAACGAAATTGTCAGAAAAATAAGCGTCGGGAGAAACACGGAATTTGAGCAAAACATTATGACAGAAGATGTTAAATTTAGTGAAGCTTTCTCGGGTCTTCAACCGGGTCAGGGTTCAATGATGACCGACGTTTCGATGCTCGACTCGTGCATCGTCGTCAGGGATGAGGACGAGTGCACGAGTCGAGCATCGAAACGTCGGTCATCATGGAACCCCTGACCCGGTTGAAGACCCGAGAAAACTTCACCAAGCTCATACGCCGGGAAAGCACCAGATCTTCCTTCATATTAAATTTAGTTTTCATTTGACGGTAAAGAGTGAATGGTTGCTCTCAACACCCTCGCGGGCACTAAGGTCAAAAGGATTCGAAGGTTATTCGGCGTCGTACGCGTCCGGTTTAACTGACAATCGCTAGGAGTATTAGTCCAAAACAATTTTAGTCTTTTCCGTTGCAGGCAAGAGAACGCGTTGGCAGGGGGTAGCACTTTCTTGCTTCGTTTTCCGATAAGACAGCCAACCTTCGAAGACACGATATATTGGACGCATTTAGAAGCATTTCGATCATTTGATGCACTGCATGAAGTATAATGATGGTATTCGTTATTATTGTTATAAATATCATCAATTGCATGTACATGGAGAAATTAATATGAGTAAAATATCTTATACACCAGAACGTATAATTTGGAAACGATATTTGAAATATGTTCATTAACCCAACGTTAGCATATTTGATTATCAAGGACTTAATAATGCTTTTCATAAAATTATTTCATTTGAAATATTGAATTTGTAGTATCGGGACTGTTGATTTTACTAAATTCAGGAAAAATTTGAAAATGGATGTTTTTTTCGGAGCATTGTCACACGTAAACAATTGTTAACATTTCAGTAATTTCTTGATAAGTGTTACCGCTTCACCAAGTACTTGCTGTTGGTTCGTTGCTTCGTGATTTCGTCAATTTCCATTTTTGACAAACCGTAAAAACAAGGACAACAGAAACTAACATTACTGGCATCATGCGCACTGCTCGACGATCCGCCAAGCACAGACGGCTCATCGGGTCTCAGTCAGCAAGCACCGTTAGTGGGCGGGTTATGGTCCGCGCCATGGCCGTCATATTGCACTAGTTCGCGGATTTATTGCACATATATTATTATAGTATTACCGTCTTCATCCGGGTGGTCATCGAGATTTCGTCGAGTGAGAAACAAGCTTCGTCTCAGAAAACTTAGTCAAATGATATATCGGAAGAAAATTTCAATTTTGAGATATGAATCGCATGTTTCCATGCAGGTCAATTTTTATCATAATTTGGTAGAAGGCTGACTGACTTAAATGAGTAGCCTTGATTGGAGTCGGAAAGATTTATGTGAAAGTTATTAAACATTTATGATTTTTCGTGTTCTTTTGAAATAGTGTTTATGTCATCATCAATAGGAGAATTTTATTTCCTTGGTAAGGGTAGATAGCTTGTAAATCATTTGTTAACCCTTCGACAAATAATAATAAAATTCCTGTTGTGCTAGATGGTGTGAAAATGCTTCTCACGGGGAAGAAGCCGTATGCTTGGTTTGCTAAATTTATCTCCCTAGACTTTGACTCTCCCTAGTTTTTGAAGAAGTGTCTAACAAGGTTCCTTATAGTATCGTTATTGACGGTTATAGGGCAGTGGATAATTAGAGCTCTGTTTGAAGATTAAATCTATTGATGACTTTAAAATCTGGTTTCAAAATATATTTGAAATGTAGTGATTACTGGCTTGTAAATGATGAAAATTTGTTAAAAAATGTTTCAAATGATGCATCATTCAGGGTCTGTAAAATCCATTCCTAGAGCTTATGTCGGTTGTATTCCTCCCGTTTCAATCGATGCTCTTCATGCATCAAATTTTATAAAAGCCTCAAAGCGATATGAGTGTTCTGTAATATTTTATGTCACTCTCTGTGGTCGCTCATTGGAAATAAAACTGTGAATCTTTCAGACTCTATTTTTGCTTCATTTTCAGCGCGAGAGAATGGCATACCCTTCACTTTAAGAATAAAGAGGGAAACCATTTCCTGCCGACCCACACGTGCTGCGTGACGCAAATCCCGATGAAACATACGTTTGGCTCATTTGCTCAAGTTGCGGATACATATTTTGCAGCGGCTGTATTTTTTACTCGGAATATATGAACTGCAGTTCATTCGTGAGCTGGAAAGGGTGTTGAGTGGACCTCTTTTTACCACCTGGTTAGTGTTCATTTCTGACGGAACATGTTGTGGAGGGCAACGATGTACAACACTTAGGTACATAACTGTTTTTTGTAATATAATAAAATTGTATTAAAGGTTTGCATTTTATTTTATACTTTGAGAAAGAGCTTTATGAATGTAAGACACTTGGTAAATGTGGTGCATATTTATGAATGCGTGCAACACATAATCGAAAAATAGGGTCGGTTTTCTTATATTTAAACAATGACGCGTAAAATCAAAGTTATACGCATAAAACTCTATTTTCTGATCGTTTCCAAAGCCATGTAAGATATTGGATTGAGCAAGTAGCTGTTTACCTTTCGATGAATGCGGATAGCATTGTCCGCGAAAGTCTTCGATCCCATCAGACACGAAGTGTGAGGTATAATTCGATTTTTGGGTACAAACGTAACATACGCAGCCCATATTCATTTGGAGGTGCATGCTATAGAAATGTATGGATATGAATTTATTTACAGGAGTTTACAGAGTCTACAGAAAACAGTGAAGTGACGGAAAGGTTAGACAATGGTGTCAATTCTTCCAAAATGGCCGCACAAATGTTCATGACGAAGAGCGGAGTGGCTCTCCCAGGATTCACACCGATGACATCGTTCAACGAATGGAAACAGAACAGCAATTTGATCAACAATTGACAACAGGTGAGCTGGCTAATTTATTTACTCGTCTTAAAATAAACACTGTTTACAGGATCGTTACTGAAAGGCTCGCTATTACTAATTGCGTGCAAGATGAGTACCAAAAAATCGGCTAACACATGGGGACAGAATTTTATGTGGATGAGCAATATGTTTCACAAGATATATTAAACTAATTTTGTGGGGTTTATGCCTACATCTAAAACAATTAAGTATGAATTATCAATAATAGCACCATCAATAGAAGTTCATTCAAACCAAAATATATTTTTCATGACCAAAAGATCCTTCATTTTAAATTTACCTCACGCATTCATGCTACCTCTCAAAGTCTTCAAAGGTATACACACATTTCGAAGGACTCTGTCGTAGAAAGCTTTTTGTCTGGTTCTGCATCTCAATTGGCCGGTTTAATCTTCCATGATTTGGAATCAGCTTCTTCCTCAAATGTATAAATATTGGCCCAAAAAGATAACACGTCGGTGAAACTTCTAACTGAATGCGTCAGCACATTATCATCGGTTTTGCTGAAACTATTAGGATAAAGTTAAATTTTTGAAACGACTCTCTTGAAAAAACAATTGCGTTCAATGGACAGGAATTAGTGGCAAATGTCGTTATAATATCAACAAGATTATTTCTTAAATGTGCTGGAGTTGACCTTGAAGTGGTTCATATGGTAAAGTACCTAGGTGTTACTATAAATGTAAATATAAGGTCAAGGAATGTTGCTACCACATTCTTGTAAAGCGTAATTTATAATATACATGCAGTGCATAGGATCCAACTGAAGAACTTGGAAAATTGAGAGGGTTCCACCCCTGCAGCCCGTTTCCTTAAAACAAATAGAAAAGCGTCACAGAAATGCTTCTAGAGTTGGGTTGGGAATCATTAGAACAAGGACGAATTCATGCTTGGTTCAACTTATTAAAATTAATTCAGAGCCGCTTCTTACAACGCCAAAATCTTTTTAATTATTCAGAAGCCAACATACATTCATCGCTTTGATCATAAATATAAATTCGAGAAACAGAAACTAACAGATTCAAGGACTCCTACTCGCGGGCATCAAGGGATAGCCACTGTAAGATTAAAATAGCATAATCCCACTTGACACTCACTGGGTCTAGGGAATATGAGGCTTAAATTCATGCACTTTCACTAATCTCGTGTATTTTGTTATCAAATCCCTTCCCGCATGGCCGCGTGGGACTGTAATGTAATGAACGTAGTGCCTGCTACAATACCGCCAACCTTTCTTTGTGGTTTTCAAACTCCCCCTTCGATCCTTCGTTCCTCTCCGTGGCGGTGATGACTCGCGCCGTCCGCTGCCGAGAGTGGGCTGTCAATATTTCAACCTATAAATATAGCAGCGGGCAACATATCCATAGATTAATAGAATTTCCGCTTCTTACATTGCAGTTGTGCACCTGTGTTGACATGGCGGAGGTTTGTCTTGTAAATGGCTGGGGTCATTTTTATTCCCTTCTTTTTCATGTAACAAAAATCTTATTGGGTAACATCGCCAATTCTTTTGAAATATGTTCTCCGCTAGCATTTATTTCAAGATGCACGTTTTTGGAAATTTTTTCGTCATTTTTCCCCCTTTTCGCTTCCTCTTTCATATTATCCGCTATCCCAGCTGGTATTTGTACCCCCTGCCACATCTCTTTTTGGTCGATCGAGGGGTATTCATTTAGATGTATATTATTTTTAAAATGTTCATTTCATCAAACAAATTCGTTTCTGCGTGGGAAACCGACGGGAAAAATGTTTCCCTTCCTTCGCGAACGAGCCGGGTGTTGGCCTCTTAAATCCGACTTTATATCAAGCGGGTGCTCCATGAAATTCCGCTGACACTTAACCCCTAAAATACGCTTTCACACTATTCTCCAGCAAGGGTTTTAACTAGTTGAAACGTCCAAATTCTTTCTTATATCCAAAGCTGTCAATGACATTTCTTAAAGTAACAATATTTCCGAAATATTTACAGCGCTTACTTTCGAATCTAGAGTTAGGCTAATTTAATAGAAAAAGAAGGCATTTAAATGAAGGGGAAAAACTTGACTCATTTTCTAATAGAAAAATGAAACTAAGGCACAACAAATTTGGCTAACAACGGTGATGACAGAATTGAGTAGATCAGGAAGACACTAAGTACTCCCATTTTTCTAAACTATTTTAATATATTTCTACATTGTTTCCATTCAGCCTTGAATCACTTCTTCAAGTAATAGTTATTTATTTTTCTCTGTTCCTTACACTTGAAATATATGTCCGTTATAATCAATGCCTTTTTATGCAAATAACTCGTAACAGTTTATGAACGAGACATCAATTGCAATAGCGAGAAATCCCTACAATAGTTACAGGCTGTATTACTTTAGAATTAAGGAGTGTGCTATTATCTATGCTGATTGTCATTCACTGACTACATCAAATAGGTAGATCAGAAAGACATTATTTGAAAATTAAAATAGTATCTGTTAAGTGAAAGCAATTATCAGAAATAATGCTATTGTATTTACCAAAATAGTAATTTTACCCCGTGTACAAAATAATTTAATATAAAATTAACACAGAACTAATTAATTAAGAATATTCCACTCTGTTACGTTGAGTTTGAAAACTCATCCTATTGGGTATTTTTAATGGCATAGGTGCTGGATATCAAACGCACTACTCATGGAATGATATCCAATACCTTCCTAAGATATATTTTTTCATTATATAAAGTATAAACGCTAATAGGTGCAAATTGTGATGAGATTATACTCTTGAAGCTACATTTTCAACAATGGCCACCATGAATATTACCGACATACGATCCAAGTCTGCTTTATCAACTCACCCAAACATAGGACGAGTAATTTCAAGAGACTGTAACAGTAACTTTAACGGAGTCACCCGCTATGTGTGCATTATATGACGAGTAAATAGTTGGTTACGTTCCGCAAGCTTGATTAACTAAATGGAATTAGCAATGCAGGAAGAGTTTTGTTGATTAATTTGAACACTCCTTAGGAGCTTAATACTAAGTGATACCTCCGTTGTAAAGGTAAAACACTTCATTTCTTTGGCCATTTTTTCGTTAATTCTGTTCACGCCTTTTAGAAACATACAAAATAAACAGGAAATACATTCTGATTGAGACGTAAAGAGGGTCTAAATGAAAGATTGAGGAGATTTGGTCGAGTCGAACACTTCATGGATTTGAGGTCGGTCCTCTAAACGTGTCGGGTACCCCTCCATCGCTCCGGGGTTCATCATGCCGCCGAAGCATCGCAGTTGGTAGCGCGTAGGATACACGAACACGGTTCCAGTATTTAACACAGTTGGTAGGAAAGGGTTTCACTCACATATTCGGGAAAATAGAGTACGATCAAGCAATTTAGTCACACCAGACCACTCTTTTCTCACATCGCCAAGATTAGATTGCCGCAAGGACATGTGCCTTACGGGATCATCCCACTTGCATGATCCATGAGGCCCAGGCAATCACCCCCTCCCCTTTCCGTATCAATGTTCGGCTCGAAAATTCTCAGAGTCACGTAACCCTTCCATTGTGCTTCATCCTTGGGTAAGTCACACCCTCCGAGGACGTTGATCGCTCGAAATGATCAACCAACCGTAGTTGCTCCTCGGGGATGGCGGGCGCCAGCCAACCATTGCAGGATAAAAACTGTATGTAAGCGCCAGCCATTTCTTAGGAGAGTCCACTACTTCAGGGATTTTCGGTTAGTTCGGATCATTCCTATGGCGTCACATTACCCAGCGCCGACCGGTGGAGTGACCAGATGGAGTCGAGTCCCGGTCTCCCGTCAGACAGGATCTTCCTATTTTGTCGCTGCAGCGACCTTTAGGTTGGCGGTCAAGAACGTGATCCGCAATCTAAGAATAGTGCCCCCTTCTGCAGGCTAGTCATGCACATAAGTGTCTCTGTCATAAAGTTCTCGCACAATTTGTGGGATCCCCGGTTGGCGGCCTCGTATTGTGCATTCTGATGTAAATACATACATGCGCATAAATCAACCTCGGCTTCTCATTAGTTAGATCCAACACTCCTATGTTTAGCGACAATAGAATAAACTAGCAATTTCACAAATAAAACCCTTTATTCAAGCAGAAACAATAAAAATTATGCCTCGGAAAATGAGAGAGATAGTCATGTAAGTGAATATAAAACTTGTCCATTTTAGTAACGAATCTTCGCAAAATAGTTTTGTTAGGGACATGTGAATGTGTATGTTTGTTAATCGTATACATAATTAGGTGCGTGTAATTTAAAAGTTCTTTGCATGAATATACACGCCTCTGTGGGTGTAAATTGGCATGGATTTGCTGGAATTGGATTATTTTACTGGTGGTAACCTAGCACTCCCCGCCTCACGACCTTGCGCAGCTTGCAGGGTAGTATGTAGATGTACGAGATTGATAGTTATACTCATAGAGCTACCACATCGGATTAGTATAAGAGATGAAGATTAGAACTAAACATAGGAAAATGCGCAGTTTTGAAATTTTGGAACCAACGAAGTGAAGAGCAGAACATAAATTTTGAAACAGAGGGTTCAATGGCATTTACGGTAGATCAAGTTAAACATTTAGGAGTAGATCTAGCACCACGCTAGATCTACTCCTAAATGTTTAACTAAATTCGGTGCATAGACGTTGCGTTCCATAAGTAATGCTTTTATTTTTTAAGTAATATTTGAACAGATTTGCACAGACACTTTAAATTTTTCGAAGTATTGTCCTTGAGCCTCATCACATTTTTTCCAGCGAATCTGCCATTACCGGTACGCGCTCCGAAGGGGTCTTCGGGAACCTCTCGCAAGGTCTTCGTCACGACTGAATGGATCTCTTCTATGGGCGAAAAATGGGTCCCTTTCAAAGCTGTCTTAATCCGAGGGGGACGAAAAGAACTCTTCTGGGGCGACGTCAGGACTAAAGGGGGGGGGGGTGGGGCAACGTTGGCACCTGGTGTTTAGTTAGGAACTCGTGGACTCTTACCACGTTGTGCCAAGGCGCGTTGCCGTGATGGAGTTGCCAGGGAGCGGAAATAATAAAGATTCGATTTATAAGTCAGGACAAGGTTAAACGTTGCGTAGTCATAAGTACTTTTTTAGGTGATTGTGCATGTTAGCTTCTGCTATATACAGGGTTCGTCCGGAAAATAAGTTTATGATGCTCATTGTCTTTTTTGACAAAGAGGAGTCGTCCACTACGAATTTGTACCTGAACGACAAACTGTAAATGCTGCATTTTACGTCCAAGTGCGACAGGCTTCGAAAACGAGTCGCCCACGTCCGGCCAGCGATCAAAAACATCTGGCGGCTGCATCACGACAATGCGCCGTCTCACACCGCGCTTGTCGTGTCGGACTTCTTGGCCAAGCACGGCGTGGCAACGCTGCCGCACCCGCCCTACAGCCCGGACTTGGCACCACCGGACTTCTTTCTGTTCCCGAAGATAAAGAGGAGTTTGAAAGGAACGCGATACGGGACTTTGGACGCCGTCAAAGAGGCCGTGACGACGTGTCTTCGAGAGGTTCCCGATGATGTCTTCGCGGGAGCGTTCCAGGAATGGGAACGCCGCTGGAACAAGTGTATCGACTCACAAGGGTCCTATTTTGAGGAATATTAGCTTAAGATATGTAAAAGTGTAATAATTTTTTTTCCTGAGCTCAGTACACTTATTTTCCGGATGAACCCTGTATGTTTACATTTCAAAAATATATTTTGCAAAAATAAATACGCCCGCATATGTATTTGTTAGTTTTCCGAGTGGTTTTATTCTGTTTTACGGGTGGTTCAAATTCCTCCCTCGTCTCCCTTTCCTTCCATTGTATTTTACTCAATGCCCACCGCTCAATCCATTTACTCGTAATCTAAGAATCTCACCTTAAACAGCCATAAAATATTTATATTTCTCCTCCTCATTTCTCGCTCGATATTTTCTAATTATTCATCCTTAGCATGGTCATAGCATTTTCTTGCGTCCCAATTCTGGTTTCGGTTTGCGTCCCACTTGTAAATAGTTCGGCCTTTTACTGTACCTTCACTCTTAATGCTGTCTCTTTCGGTTTATAAGGATTTCGTGAGATGATGGCCGCTGAAGCCTTGCTACTCCCAAGACTGAGCAAGACAAGGCCAACCGCGGCTGTTCCATTAGTTAACAGGAATCATTGTCTCCATAACACCAACATAAAATTTTTGGGAAAAGTCATGTGGATGATTTCCCACTGCCTACCACAAATGTGTTTTTGAAATGGCCCCTCTGGGATCAAACGCCTTTGGAGTCACCTCTGATTGTCACTGATAAACAGACGCTGCGTAGGCTACCTGGCACCTAACCCTCGACCTATTTGGCATGGGTGACCTTACCAAGAACAAGTATCATTTCTCTTGACGGTTGAGTTTTAGGGATGATCAGAACTCACAAGGTATTCAACCAAGTTAAAAGTCTTGTACATGGGTACACTATATGTTTGCATTGCAAATTTTTCAAGCCATATAGATCGCAAAATATCAAATTTTAATAAGATAACGGCTTTTTTCCGGCGTGACTTCTTGGAGCTTCGTTACGATTTAAAGGAATTGAAATCTTTGCTTGTCTCGCAGAGCAATCTTATATTGCGACCGAAAACGAAAGGAGACGAAAACTTTCTCGATAGAACCATATCCAAATTTAACCGAAAACTAGAATTTACCGCATTTAGAAAAAATACATACTCGGATAAAATCATCCGCCGCTTTTCATTAAATCATTTATTACAACTAATGGCAGTCTTTTATTCCAAACATAGGCTGCTAACCATACCCATGTCAAAATCCAACATAAACAAAGAAATACATAGTAATTAAACAAATTTCCTCAAACATCGGTAATATTGCCAAAATCATGGACTATACAATGGAAAACTCATAAAACTAGCCATCACAGTCATCTACAGAACGCTCTCTGTAGATTATGTTTTTGTAGAAAACCGCGGAATATCCTAGGAAACCAACTTTTATTCAAAACTGGAAAAAACCCTCATTAAACAATAAATACTCAGTACGGCGCAGCGCGCTTTCACCACGTAAGCTCGGTTGCGGGAGGTCTGACCTTCAACATTCGCCAGGCGCCAATCACCAGCGAGCGTTTGTTCTGGGTATATCGTGGTTTAAACTTCGTCCAGACTATTTAGGCAATATGAAATTCGCTTTTTGGTTCCTATGTGTTATGCACCTAATGAAAATGCAGCTTGAGTTTGGACTCTTCTGTTGATCCATTAACCTGCCAAAACTCCCGACGAATTTGGGCTACGTATGATCCTTTTGCTCACAAAATTCGACTCACAGCACGCACTTCGCAACTGGCGGTAGCAACGACTTTCGAGGACAATATTCTTAAATACTGATTCAAATATATAGCTTGATTGACTTTAGAAACAATTAATGTATGGTACTGTATAAGTACAACTTTGTTCTACCCGGAAAATATCTAAACATGAAAATGATCCTTAATTTTTGAATATACGCTATTTCTCATTAACTTTTCTTCAATACGTATATGACTCTCCCAACTTTCCCCAACAAATGTTTCTTATTTATTCATTTGTGGCATTTTATATTATTCCACCTATACTCTTCTTTATCCACCCTCTTGGAAATTTTTTGCCTGCCTCTTCGCACTCCTACCTCTTCGTCCCGACTTAAAATTTAACATTTCATTTTACCTTATCTTTTCTCTTTTATATCCCCATGATTTTGAGATGAAAATATGATTTCAATAAATAACTCTCCAATTCCGAATTCTCCCATAAAATGTGCGGATTGATGATGCTGTCCCTAAATATGCGCGTAGTCATTATATCAACAAAATAAAGGTAAATAAAATATAATAGTAATGTCAGAATTTTCCGGGAATTTTCCATATCCTTTTATGGATATTCAAACCAAATGGAGGTATTATTCAACCATTTCCTATGAAAACACATTTAGAGGAGTTTTGGAAAGAAAACACATGGGGAGTTCCTACACATCCGTGTAGGAACTTCTCATTCCTAAACCGTTCCTCCGAATCTCAATTCCATTTCTCCTCTCCCTTACCATCACGTTCCCAACCTCAATCACTTTCCAGTTACTTTCAGCGGAAACATTTCAGTAATACACGCAATAGCAGCCTCCATTTGTCCGCATATACTCTATATATCTTTCACCCTACGATTACTGTCCGTCATTTTGAAAAAAACGAGTTCGATTACTCAGCTTTTAACTCTACTCATTATAGTCTATCAAAAATATGCTCTATGTCTACCACTCATTTTCCTTACTTCACCAACCAATCTATCAACCAATTCTCTTCCTTCCTGTGTTTTACATCGTAACTTTCGCCCCAAAAATACCCGCTTTCCCACTATCTCACCTCGTCCAGCAGGAACTGTTCAATTTTTGCTCTCTCTATCTAATGATTTAGGCTTTTAGAGTGAACCCTGTCCTCAGCATCACCACAACTTTCCCAATCGCTCTTCTAACCGTTGCGGTGCTCTTCTGTTTCTTCCCTATTGATACTGCAGTGGATTTAAAATTGTAAATATTTATTATGGTGACGCTTGCAGGAGACTTCCTTCCCATGTTGCTGTGCAAGACAGCCTCCTCTGTGGGTTGAGCCCCCTTTCCCAGATTCAGTGACATTTTTCTGTACAACATAGTTTCGCGGGATAAAGGATCTATCTATAGAAAGGACTATCACCTGTAATAATCAACGTGTACAAGGTTTACATAAAACGTATCCTAGAAATATTATCATGTTGCGCGCGTGAAGTGCTCAGTACAAACCGTCAGTTAAGCGTATGCAAGATCGTAGATCGTACTGGCATCGATTAAATGATATTGCAACCATTGAGATTAAAAATTTGGCGATATGAAAGATCAACCATAATCAAGTCCCAAGGTCTTGAGGAACGACCAAAAGCAGAGTCGAGTGTCTGCTTGGAAAGGCCTATTACGTGACGCGACGATACCCCAACCCCATTACAGTCCCGAATTGGTACCACCAGACTATTTACTAATCCCATAAGTGAACTTCCCCCTCAAAGAACATCAACTTGTGACCCTAAGTGACGTCAAAAAAGCTTGTATGCGTACCCTTACGGATCTTCCGAAACCCACCTACCAGGGAACCTCCGAGTCGTGGAAAAGTCGCTGGCAATAATGCGTCGACGCTAAAGAGGTGTACTTAGAAGAATTTTGAGGCATTATTGCATTTACAAATAATTTTTTTTGAGAAACTTTTCCGATACTTTTTAAACAAATCATGCATGTGGAGGTAATGGTAAAATAGGCATGGGAGGAACTGGAAGTAGGTGAAAATGAGTGGAGTATTCGTAGAATCATTTGCGGATAACCAAGCTTTAGTGTTTTGTCAGCGAAGGGGTTGCAAAATCTGCTGATTGCATCATCAGAGTCATACGAAGGGGATAAGAATAAATTCAAATTAAAGAACGATTATGCGGTTTTTGAGGCAGAGAAATGCTATGCTTAAAGCTAAAATAAGATGGCAAAAACTAGAGCAGGTGGAACGGCTTACGTATCACGGAAGTCTTGACTTTTTTCAATTAAACAACTTTGCTTTTCCTCATAAAATAAATTTTATTTGGAAAAGCAAAGTTGTTTAAATGAAAAACGTCAATATGAAGATTTTCCACCAAGTTACGCCAGACACTGTTTTATTTATCTGGGAAGTGGTCTGGATCACAATGGTCAAAGCAGTGAGGAAATAAGGGGGAGAGTTGCATTAGGAAAAAATGCTTTCAAAAGGAGGTGGGAATTGGAGACGGGAACAAGGAGTATGCACGTTAAAACTGGCATATGGAGCGTGATTTTTGCGACACGGAAACGTGGTCATTAAAGCAGGATGATAAGCGTAGATAGGAGGCGTTTAAAATGTGAGAGTGGATAAGGTTGGATAAGATGAAGCAAACGGAAATGGAAAAACACGAAGTGCTATGCCTGGTGGAGGAGTAGAGTGGATTGGAAGAAGTGAAATGGAGGCAGAAAAGATGGATCCAGGGCGTTTTGAATGGCAATAGCATGTCGAAGACTGAAATAGAGGAGAGAAATTCGGGCAAACGAGGAAGAGGAAGGAATAGGAGAGACATGTTTGACAAAGTGACGGGAGGAAATGCGGGGAGTTGAACACGGTGAAGGGAGGAAGTATGCAAATAAGAGGCGTGCTCGCTGAATCCCCCGATTTGAGGTTGGGCTTTTTGTAGGGAGAGGCAAGTAAATATATTTTTGTACAATTGTTTAGGCAGTATCCATTCTACTCTAACCGGTAAAATAATAATAATACCTATTCGTTACAAAAAAGGCAAATAAAGATTAAAAATATTAAGTTAGAGAACCATAAAATATGAAAAGCTAATCAGCACAATAATTGGTTTCCCAAAAACGAAAACATTCTTTTACGATTCCTTAATTTTCAATGGCTGAACATTATTAAGTGCAACGATTTCACTATAACTTATTCATTATATTTTTTTAAGTTTACTCGGTAGCATGTTTTCGTGTACTGATGTAACAAACCAGTGTAAAAATATCCAAAATTAAACACTCAAATTTTCGCTGCATTAATAAAGAACTTAAATACAGTTTGATAAATCAACTACAATTCTCACTAAATCTCATTAATTTAATAAAAATGTAGTACGTAGAATGGATGAATAAAAGAAAAATTAGAAGATGCATGTACAGGTATGCACGATATGCTATTAGCGAAAAAAGGGATGGAATCACTTTTTTACTTTTCGTTACCCAAAATAAAATTTAAAATATGATTTTACGATTTTATTCAAATTATAATTTCTGTTTAACTGTGTCACAACGTAATTGGCTAATCTAAATGAACAAAAATACCTTCCGAACAGGTTGACATTATTGGTTAGTAACACGGACGTTATATTATTAAATTAACACTTTTCCCAAATATATTTTGGAAGCCATTGACATTTTGAATAAGACTGAAATGCGACAAACGATTCAAAGTTTCTTATTCTGCCTATTTTTAATCATCGCTCAGCATTTTGTAAAAATACTTTTACACAGTTTTTGAAATTTTTCTTTCTCTCATTTGACTTATCTTCGTCAAAATGATGCTCTTGTCCGTTGCCTAAACAATCGTCAATTGAGTATTAACTGCTACGCTTAAAAGAATTAATTTATAATTGTTAACATTCCATTATTACCTTGCACATATAATACGAAATGTGATGACAAATATTGTGCCGCATTTAGTTCTTATTTAAAAAAATTATGTTGCCATCTTTAACATTCCCAATGAATCAATCAACAAAGCTACCATTGTTTAATGTTTAAAACGCAAGCCTACCGAACATAGACCATAAAATGATTCAGCCAACCGATCGGCCAGCGTATGAGCCAACATTTAGGAAACCAGAACTTATTCCTTTAAACGACAAATTTAATACCGCATGCCAAATTCATTTTGAGTGCATCTTAACACGTGGCACTCAAAAGAAAAGCAATTCAGTACCTCTTTCTAATTATGAGAAACGGACATTAAATTCAGGACCCGTAAGGGCATTTATTTGAAATGTGTCTATAATTTAATGCAGGTAAATGATATTTGTTCAAACACGATCTTTGGGAAAATTGTGATATTCACTTACGGGGAAAAGAGAATTATACCCGCATAAAAAGAAACCACACAGAAAAAGTGGACAGGGAGATGAGAGGAGATAGATGTCCCTTCGATTTGAGAATTTTAATCAAATTACTGTTCAAGGTGCAAGCAACTCTTTAAGAGAGTGCCATCAAGAAAAGCAAGGGCTGGCGGTCAGGGAGCAGTTGCTAGGTAGGCAGAGGAAAGGGTTTTAATGCCTGTAAGGGCCATGGAATAACTATGGGGTTGACTAGTAAAAATGAGGGGTGGAAGCTAAACATTTGGGGTCCAGCTCGGGTTCAGCTAAAAACAATCACAAACAGATGCCACAGTGCAGTTACGTTGGGCACTACCGAGGACCGCTTCAAAATATCATTGCCCCCTTTCGATTTTAGGGCTAGCTGAGAAAATTCAAGCCACAATGATGACGCTTTTTAGTGAAAATACTTCTATATATTTATTAAAATGTTTAAATCCATAATTGTTTTAGGAGTGGTGATTTTTCATCGCAAAATTAAATTGTAATAGTAATTTTGATACACTTGTGAGATTTTATCATAAGGCTATCAGCTGACTAACTCAACAAATTTCAACAGAGTTTTGATGAAACTTTGAATGTCCGAGAAATTTTTGATTCCTATTTGCGTAAACATTTTAAATAGAAAATTAATCTTTAATTTTTCTAGGGAGTTAATGATTTACTTGGTAAATCAAACATTGAGAGACTACTTCGTGTATTTAAATGAGATAGAGAGAATTTCCAATAGTCCAAAACACAGCAATCGACCAGAAGTTAGGTATACCTAATGGCTTTCCCGGCACTAATTTCCAAGGATCGTGAAAATCACGCATTAAGGTAGAGGGGCTAATTTCTTTTTCTGTGTCTTCTCATATTTTTAGAAGGATCTGACGCTCGAAACAAGCAATGCTTTAGGGAAGCGGATGGTAAAGTGACGAAACAAAGATTTCAAGCTGTACTCTCTGAGCAAGTAACCGAACAATACCCATCACTACGTCCGCTTATCTTGTGGGGCATAAAACATTTCCGCAGCAACACATATCAATACAAAAATACAGATATCAATATGGTTAATTTAATTTCTCAAAAAAAATTTTTTTAATTCAAAACAAACCGAAAAATAAATCGAAATGGGGAAAAATGAGAAGCAAGGTCTTATCTTACTCTTAGCTTTTAGAAAATATAATTGTATGTGTCATGTCTTTATACGTGAGGAATCATCGGAGATTTCATATTGGTTTCGTCATATGGAATTATTATCCAAAACTTGGAATTGGTATGCAAATCATTAAATTTATATTTTACTCTTTTGACCTACCCTTGACATTACCCTTGACATTATTAGAATACTTTAATTTTTTATATTTTTGTAAATTTTTTAGCATTGTATCGAAATATTTTGATTGATTTCTGCAGTTTATTGAAGTTAAATACCGCATCATCTACTTGCATTAGCGCATCTTGTAAAATAAAAACATCCCAAGTGGTGAAACTATAGAGCGACAGAAATGCGTAGGCAAAGGGAAAAACATAAAATGATCAATGGGTAGAGGGACTTGGAAGAAAAAAATATTAGTCAAAGCGTAAAATGGACAAAAATTATCCGGTTGTACCAATATCGACGAATAAATTTACTACGGCTTCTTACAATCGGATTTTTAAATTTACTCGGTGCTTCAAGCTACCAAAATATCCTTCATAAAACTGCTCCTCCGACTTCATTTAGGGGGATTAAAGAGAGAGATATTGCACAGTTATATCAATTCCACTCCTTCGAGCAAACAGGTTGTGGAGCCTTACAAATTATTTTGACTTATTCATTTTGTGGAAAGCAGTTTAACATTATCCAGATTACAAACCAATTTCAGTTCTTCCGAAGAAAATGTCCAATTGAAGCTGTGAAATAAATATTAATTACATAAATGACCAAGGATATACGAACACATAAGAAGTAGATTAAATTTCTTGAGAGGATTCAATGGTTTATTTGGTCTGAGAGCATTGGACCCTGAAACAATACAAATGAAACTACTACTAAGCATCCGTTTAAGAAGATGTTACAACCAACAGTAAATTTTAACCCAACTATAATTTCATTTAGAAAGGGTAATAAAAAACAATATCGAAAGAACAGGTAACGATACGGGCGAATGACCGAATCGTTCACTTCCTCTTCATAGTTTTGCGAGACCAGCTTTATGAAGTAGTGTCGACAATACTGGTAAATTATCTTTGGTAACATGGAAAACCAACTCACTAAAGCCGGTGATGGAACTTACGATCACTTAGCATCCATTAACGATAATGTAGAAATCCTTAGGTGAACTTTTCACATAAGAGTCGCAATTCCTAAAAACAAATCCATGTTTACCTACTCATGTTCGAGTTTAAAACACCATGCTTAACAATTCTTTTTACATCTTTCTGTATTCTTTGGTCTGGAGCTCTTCTATTAATAGATAAACAGCAAATCTTAATCAGAAGTAAGTCAAAGAAATAATAATTAAAGCGGCGAGAGAAACATTTTAAACAACTGCAATATCCCATATGCTCTCCTAACCAACAGGAGAGACAGTTCCTTGGTTTCACGCACTGCCAGAGGTAAATATGACACACTCGGAATATTGCTTCCGCCTCAAAATGTACGTAGTTGTAGCTATACAAACAAGGCGCCTTAAGCAATTCGACCGTCCACCAGAGTGTCACAAAACTAGACGGGCATACGACCACAGACGGGCCTTCCAACTCTCCCGCCAGTCCGACATGCCGATGCCGGCAACCAAAATTGCAGCATCCACGGAGCGTAAGGGTTCCGGAGGTCGTCCCATGCCAGGGTTACACCCACTCGGGGCGTCGACGTGATCGTGGAGAGGGGCGGGAGGCTGTCAGTACGGCCTCCACACCCCAGCATCCGTGTGCGTCCTACTCTGCTGCCCCATCGCTCCCAGCCTTTGAGCCGCGGCCACCCCGCCCCCCTGCACTGCCGAGTGCTGCGTGGGATCCGCTTCGTTCTGCCCCATGGGGGGCAGGGACCTCCCGACCCCCTGACCCACGGCCCCCAGGATATCCCCCCTCTGTGCGGCCCCCGTGCCTCCGTTTATCTGCTCCATGGCGCTCTGGAGCTCGCCCCCATGCAAGTGTAACTGGTTTTGGCTCACACTGGTGTACAGCTGAGAATAGAGCAGCGAAGCGGGGAGCACGGGCGTGCTAAGGTAGAGACCGGCGTTGGGAGCCGACGAGGCGCCGTACGTCCCCTGCCCCACGAGAGAGAAGTTGCCGTTGGGTGGGAGGTGGCCGGAGGCGGAGGGCGTGCTGGAGTTGGCTAGTAGCGCCGACGCCCCTTGCTGGCCGACGGCCGCACCGCCCGCGGCAGCGCTCCCGCCACCGCCCCCGCCGCCGCCGCCCCCACTTCCACCGGACATGGGAGACCCAACGGAGTCCGAGAGGGAACGGGAGAGGGCGAAGTCGTTAGCGGAGTTGGAATACCGCGCGGCGGGCGGCGGGGTGGGCGAGCGGTCTTGATGCGGCCCAGCCAGCGACTCCACCGCCGCGCCGCCGCTGCCTTTGAGTCGGGAGTCGCCGGTGGAGGAGGCAGCGAAGTCTGCGGGGGTACCGGAGGAAACGCCGTTGTCTGGGATCACTGCGGGCACACAAATATTTTCATTTCTAGTTCCCTGTGAGCTTCAGAGTCAATGCTCAGGCCATGCAGGTGGTGACAAGCCATAATTGATGGTGCTCAATAAGGTCATGCAAATTTGGTTTGGATGTCAAGGTTCAAGCTCAAAGATCCTTCATGCTTTCAGCATTATCTAAGCATCCCAACTTACGTTAGCAACTGTATGGCAAGGCGAGAAGCGACACCACATTCCACAACGCAGTTGGTCAAGATGGAGAAGTAAAAAACTAGAAGAAGAAGTAACTCGTCGCTTCGTCGAGCGACGAAGTCGTCGCTCTTCCGTCTAAAGTATGCATGTATTTATTCAAACACACTATAACTCTGATAAAATTTTTATCGCAATATTTCAAAAGTTCATAAATGTATGAAGAAAGTTAATAATATTTGGTCACTAGTGGAAAATCTTTCTCCAAAACATTAGTTCTACAAATAGTGTTATAATACCGGCATGCTTATACTCAATATGGCAATATAAAAAATGGGTAAGCTAAAACAATTTTCTATGCTAAACTACCCATAAATGCACTGCAATCCATTGATGCAATACACTACATTTCGTCTACTTCTTTACTCATAACCAGCCACTCCAATTTGAAAAACAAATGCGTAATTGGAAATCATTAAAAAATATGGTTGTCTTGCGTAGAGAATACCAATGGTGCAAATATTTTCTGCCACGCTGTGTCAAGGCGAATTTCAAATATGTTTCTTAATATGCATTATTCTCGATGATCTCCTGGATGACGGGATGATTCGTGCAAGCTTAGAAGAGATGCCCGAAGCGCTTCTCGGAAGACTTATAAACCAATGTCCATGCCTTAACTGTAAGACGACAGGTACATAATCTCAAAATAAAACAAGAAGAATGGTAATCAATCAAGCGTCCAGTTTTAGTAACAGATATCGTTTATCTGAATTTCCATAAATGTATTTTTCTGCTCTATTGCAGAGATTGTCTCAACCCGAAGTGTATGGACGTCCTTTCAAGATTAGTCAATATGGGCATAAGAATTTATGTCATCTTGCTGAGATGTCCTAATTAAGTATCATGTGCTTTATGTAAATAAGTACCATTTGCTTAATGACAAATGTATTTATTTTCCTTCTATTCACGCGCATGTTGGATAAAGAATGCACTTCCACCATGCGTGATATTGAAGAAATTGCGCAAGGAAGATGAAAGATTCTATCAATCTATGATCGCAAACAAATGCATATTCAATTCAAGCTCAAGCATAAAACCTTAAGAATAAATTAAGGGTAGGAATGCAGTAGCGTGGCGGAAATATGCTTCAGTCGTTTCTATAAAACAACGATGCACCAACATGCAGAATTGTAAGAAATGAAAAGGCATCATGCAATATAACCATTGGAAAAGTTGGTCTGACTTACGCGAGGAAATGGTGCTCCCCGAGTTGAAAGCGTCTTGCGTGGAAGTGCCAGCTGCCGAGGCTGCGGCCGTGCCTTGGCCGTTGAGGTCTGCGGCGGGGAAGCCAAGAGTGGGCGCGTTGAAGCCGCCAGATGGCGCTGCACAACTCCCCAGGCCTCCGCTCAAGTACGAGGAGTACGGACTGGTGCCGTAAGTTCCCCAATGGTGACTGTTGGAAGCGCTCAGTCCAAACGCTTGGCCCATATCTGTTGAGGGGAAATGGAGCAGTTCTATAAAATCATATTGTTCAATGGAACTGTTATTCATTGTTAGCTACGACGAACACGTCCTGCGTGGAGGGAAAAACGCGGCTATTTTTTGTTGAAAATTTAAGAAAATATTAGGACTACTTAATTTTAAAACAAAAATAAAAATGAAAAAGTTTTTACTTTGCTTTGGGGGAGTTAAAAGAAAAAAGCTTGATCACACTTTAATTACTGAAATTTCTGCAATGAGATAAGTTAACGTGGTGTGGCGAATTTTAATTTTCGAATATCGCTTAAACATTTCCACAAAAATGTTTTTAATGCTGAAGAGATTTCATGGTGTACATTTTCGTATTCGTTCATATGCTCGGCATAAACTATGTGTCTGCCTTATACGGATAAAAGTGGAAAGTATGGAACATCCGGGGACTGAAAAAACGATTCCATCCCAGACAAGATCCAATTGGTGATAAAAATGACGATTATCGATATATAGGCTTCTTGCGATCTTGCTCCTCTTCACCTGCAAATATATACTACACTAACCGTGTTTAATTCATTTCATCTCGTGGAACACTGACTACCTTAGCTCATTCACCGACCAAATTTTGCTCTTTTGGCAAAACAAAGAGTTTGACCGTAAAAAGTAGTTTTTATGGGAGGCGACCAATAGCTAAGGTCATTTACGCCATTAAGGATGGATTGGAAAGGAAATATGGAGAGGAACCCGTTATAGGTATCAACCTACTCCTGTCAAAAGGCCCCAAGGGGTCCGCAGTTTAACGTCCCCTCCGACGCACGTCGCACTCACTCACAGTGCTCCCCACAAAACACCTGAAGTAGGGATCGGGATACCACTAAAATATTTGTTGTCTTCGGTTTTGAATCCGGGCCATCTCGGTGGGAAACCTGCACGTTATCCACTGAACGCAAAAATTTAGTGGCTAAGTACGCATGGCCTTTCAATATTATTTGTGTGAAGAGTGTGCATGCGGGGATAGAACCACCCGGAATAAATCAATATTTACATGTTCTTGCTTCAGGTTACTTTTTTATTCTGAGTTTCGTTGTCAAATGGCTCCACGAATCAAACGATCGGAATGTTATTATCAAAGTAACCGCCAGCAAATGGACAAAGAGCAGGCAAAATATGTCCAACACAAAGAAAATGGTATCATTTTTTAGGAGAGAAATTTTAAAGTATCGAAATATGCCTGGGCGTATACGAGACATCTCGTATAGAAATCTGCTGCTCCAAGTGAGCAGCTCAGTGAATCCATGGCCAATTTTTTTACTATGCAGCATGTTATATAGTGAAAATACGAAAAGGAACGAATAAGGGCGGCTCTTAACAAGAATAAGATATGCATTTACTTGTGGATGCGATAAAAGGGCGTAAAAAAAGTAAAAAAATGAAATGTAAGATGCAAGAGAGGGGGGGCTTGAGTGATTGAGCGCATGATAAAATGGACCGGTGATGAGGCGGATGTGGAGAAAGGTTAAATATATTTAAGAGCCATTCTCTTAGTGTCTAATTACATGTTTATATTCAGTGCCAAAAAGTTGTTTAGAGGGCAAATGGAAAAACTCTGGTAAAAGAAGCATATAAATTCAAGGGCTTAGTTTTCGAGAGAGAGAATATGATGAAGTCATATGGATAGATGCAGTTTGAAATGTACATACGTATTAGAAGAATCATGAATTTTTAAAAAATAAAAAAACGTTAAAAAGGTACCCACAACATACTTGTATATGTTAATATAATTGGTATATTTGCAATGAATATTTGAAAAAACCATCAAAATGGGTATCAAAAATCAGTAAAGTATAAATTAAAATCACTCAATTTTTTAAATTCACAAAATATCCGTTTGCAAGAGAACTGTTTTATTCATGCCTGGAATTTCTCCCTCAAAAGATAACACTGAAGGAAAACATATGTCACCTATTGTCCGTAGTACAGAAATCTAGTTCACCTGAGTGAATGTAATTTCTAAACTCATAACAATGCATCAATTGCAAAACTTAAAAATCCCTAGGTCAGGCCGGGTACTTCTGGGACTACTCGTACTCCGGGCCAATCCGACCCACTGACAACTATAGTATACTCATTCTATGTGGGCTGCGCATGCGTGAGCTACATGCAGACCGCAGTGATCTGCATGTAGCTTCCGTACGCAGATCGATGTAGGAAAAATTGAGCGTTCCCAAGGGAATGAAACATTTATTGACAGTGTCGTATAGTTTGAAATAACGAAAGAATCTATTACCGAAAGAAATATATAGCTATTTTAATTCTATTTAGTTTTTTTATTTTACGATCCAGGTTTCAATGCATAGTATCATCATCAGGTACTCTTTTGAGCTTTACCCTTACTATTTAATGAAATGATAATTTCATTAAATAGTACTGACTCCATCCCCTCAACTCTGAAAATTTCTCTGTTCAAGATTAATACTTTATCGCTTCCACTAAAAAATCGGCATTTATTCATTCCATTGTGATAACTGATTAGAAAAATATATTGTTAAGAAAAAATAAAATTCAGTTTTCGAGTTAGCAAACACAAAAAGTGTTTCGAGAAACAGAATTTTAATTCAATGTTTGCCAGGCATCTATCTCCTGGAATGCCACCCTCAAAGTGACTTTGTGCCAGATATCCTCCACTCGGAAGACAGCAGAAGAAGACTTGATGCTTTGGAGAGTCAAGAAATCGTTCGGTATTTCTTGAATAACGATCAATTAGCTGATAAACAAGTGCTTTAAACCCACTTCTTTCTTCCTCTGCAACATCATTTTCATTTAATGCACTCGATACCAACTAATGGAAGCATGAGGAATACATTTTCTTTTCCATAATCAACCAACCAATTAATTGGATCTCTATTACCCAGTTATTTCACCTCCCCTCCCCTCTCTTCCCTTCATCTTTCCTTTCCAGGAACACAATGCCGTTACTTGGGATTATGACCGCAGTGGAAACATTTTTAGAAGAAAATTTATTATAAAGACTCGAGATATATATTGAATACTTAAAATGATAATGCAGTAGAGAGACTCATGCGGACAACGTAACATGTTTTTCTATTATATTTGATTTGAAAATCCATTTTTCTTCGGAAAGGCCGCCCCTCATTCGGCGATATCTTAGTCCCCATTAAGAAGATGGGATTCAGTGTTTAATCTTGCTGAATGAATAGGTTTAGTTTTATTTTCGTGAAATAACGGAAATAACAGATTTTTTGTTTTCTTACCAATACCATAGCACAATGGAAATTTCCTTGGTTGCAGATGTGAAATTCATAGGAAATGTGGAAAACGCCCATCGTGAAGTTCCTGAAGGTAGCATTTTTCGATGCTTTCTATGATCAGGATAAATTTATACAATTAATTAAGAACTGAATTTATTTATTCAGATGTTTAAAAACTTAAGTAACGAATTGGAACCAGAGACCCAGCCGATCCTCACCTTGATTCTTTTATGGAGACAAAGCTTTTGGAACATTGCAAGGATACAGAAGATCCTCAGGAGCACAGGGAAATTTGCACTAGAGCTCGCTTTTTCCTCAAAGAAAAATTTTAAATAGATATCTATTATCTATTATATAGATATCTATCTATATCTATATAGATATCTGTTGTATATTTTAAATAGATATATTGCCACTTTCATGTGGCCTTGATTTGAGCAGCTAAAAATGTTGGTTGACAAAAATCAAGAAAATCTGGGCCTCTGTCGCTCATGGATGAAGATCTTATAAGTAGGCGTTGCGTTTTAGATAAGGTGACTTTTCTGAGACACGCGTGTAGCTTTTGTTTAAACTTCTTCTAAACTATGGTGTAATTTTTCATTTAGTTTCTCAGCTAAAATATAATCATCGCACACTTACTTGAACTATTCAATATTTACAACTTTCCTCTCTCGAGGTTGGGCGAATGCTATCCCATGGCCCCGAAAAGAAATTAATGGAACGTCTGAAGAATCATTCACAGAGAGGTAAAAAGTCGGTCATAAATCACCGTGTGAGATGGACGCAGCCACAAGGCATGTACAGAGAGTTGTTAGGTTTGACGAGTGGATAAATTCAAAGGAAAATATCGTTTGAGAATATGACGAAATATCACCTTACCCTGGATTATCTACTGAATTGGTGACATGCAAGTACTCGTACATAACCACTGGGTGGAACGAGCATTCGTTTGTGATTCCCGGATTCTCTCCACTAGCTAGACGGGTGCTCGCGATTCCAGCTACTAGCTTAGCTTTTGATCGAAATTTTAGCTCAGCAGGTTTCGTTATAAGTGCAAGAAGAGCCCAATTAAAACCAAAAAATGTGAATAGAATAATTTTTTGCATGAAAATGCATGAAGAGTGCCGGCTATTTGGCATTTTTGAGCTTGTAATTTGTGTTATAGCTTTTTCAGAGTTGATATTTATTTAGAAATTACATTGCGTTCCATTTATTAATTAAAGCATATGTTTGAAAAACGTCTCGGTAAAAATGTTTTAAAATGCATTCCAGAGTGTTTTTATTTTATTAGTAATAAATTTACCTGTAAAAAATAAAACCGGAAAATATTGTCAACGAATTTCAATCGCGTTATGTGTGACCTAATTAAATATTTTTTGTGTTGATGAAGAGCATATCGATGGCAATTAAATGTAAAATGATTGAGGAGATATTTTTGGTCAGCGATACCGTGGAAGGAAAGGTATAACTGTAATGATTTAAATAAAAGCATATTAACAAGACGTGTGCAATTGAAAATTGTTATTTGATATCTAGGGTACAAAAACAATCTCGTGAATAAAGGAACCGAGTGTTCAATCAATTCGCTGGATCATCAAATATCTACAGTGACCAGAAGAAATAACAGAAATAGTTTAATGATAGTATTTGGTGAAAAACTTTTCCACGTCACCTAAATGCAGAGCCGTAATAATGTACCCAATGATTCAATAAGAATTCCATAAATATTTTGGCTAAACCAAGAAAATTCCTCTAAAATTCAAAAAGACATAAATTTTCTCCCTCATTCTCCAGTAAAGCTTAAAGGAAAAACCCAAGCATGGGAAGTTAAAGAAATATTATGTTAAAGATACTCACGAATGTACCTCTGTTGACAAGCAACTGAAAATTACATTGACATTACCGATCTAACGCATTACCAGAAACCTGACGTATGGTTTAATGATCCCTCTATGCATTGTGTAACATATTTTTATGCTTAGAAGAGCTCTTATTTATTTTATTATTTAATAATAAATTGGATATCAACAGCATATTAATTTATATCCAGATTCTTATTTAATAAACTTGGGAAAATTAACGGGCCTGACTTCAGAAATAGATTTGTTGATTGGTTTTCAATATGCGTAAATTATTTAGAATAAAATAGACAAAGTTAAATCTGTGTTAATACTTAATAATTCATTATTTCGTTCAATTGTATATTTACTTTTGCGTCCAATAAATAACACAGTTTCCGGTGTAACACGGTGGAAATCCTTCACAATGAAAGAAGACAGCTGGCTTTTGCAAAGAGTATTTTCATTATGAGCTAAGTTTCGCTACAGCGTAACATTCCGAGGTTCAGCTTGACCTATAGGTGTTGCGCTGTAACTAAACCTAGGTCGCAATAAAATATTCTATGCAGAAGAGTGTCTTCTTTTTTCACTGTTGCGTTTGATAAGATATCCATTGTTTCTCCAGCTCAGACACATCCTATTGAAGCAGCAAAAAATCCTGCCTTTAGCGCAACTGTGAACGAAGAATGTAATTTCATATACGTTTGGGGTCCGTTGCTATATATCATATACAAGCACACTGCGAATTTTTATTTATAAAGTGAAGAAGGAATACATTTAACCCATCGTGTGCCTTTAACATCGTAGTTGGACAGCCAATAAAGTAAGGAAATGGAAGGTCAGTAAAAAAATTTTACGTATTAATCATGAAGTGAATCTTTATTCTCCAATATTTGAAAAGGAATGTGTTTAAGTGTATGGGAGAGTGAATGCCAGTGGCACGCGAGCCAAGAGGAAGACAGCCAGGCGGCGAATGGCTATCAGTAAGGACTCGACTTAAAATTTCACGGCGCGGCGGTCCGTATGCATGCCCAAGACATGCCAATACCCATAGTGTATATAAATATATATATATGCATATAAATATATAAGTATGTGTATATATATATATATCTTTATCTTGGTCATATATATATATATATATATATATATATATATATATATATATATATATATATATATATATATATATATATATATATATATATATATATATATATATGACCAAGCATTAGTTGCTCAGTCAGCCAAGAGGTTGCAAGCATTGTTGAGTGAACTGGAGGTTCAGTGCGATAAATATGGGATGAGAATCAATATTAATAAAACAAAGGTTATGCGATTTTCCAGAAAGAAAAAGGCTAAGCTAAATATTAAAATAGGCGGGGAAAGAATAGAGCAGGTAGAGCAGTTTACATATCTCGGAAGGGTTTTGGACCAATACGGTCAAAGTGGTAGGGACGTAAGGAGAAGAATTGCGCTAGGCAAGGAGGCTTTCTGAAGGAGGAGGGAGTTGATGACGGGGACGTTGAGTAGAGATGTTAAGACAAGAATCGTAAAAACTATGTTATGGAGCGTAGCTATGTACGGCGCGGAAACGTGGTCACTGAAGCAGGAGGATAGACGTAGATTGGAGGCTTTTGAAATGTGGGTTTGGAGAAGAATTGAGAGGGTGAAATGGACCGAAAGGAAAACAAATGAGGAAGTACTGGAAAAGGTGGGTGAGGAGAGGGGTTTGTTGAGAGAAATCCTATGGAGGCAGGAAAAATGGATGGAAGGCGTATTGAGCGGTAGTGGAATGTTGAAGAGGGTAAGAGAGGGGAGAAGGTTGGGCAAGCATGGTAAGGGTAGGAACAGGATAGGGATGTTGAACGGGATGAAGGGAGGAAAGAAGTACACCGAGATGAAGAGGGACCTGATATAGATTAGTTTGCTAGGTGGGGAGTCACAAAATGTTTATTTGATAGTTGTGTCCATCCAAAAACCTACCTTGACCGGTATATTAGCTAATAATAATAAATAAATAAAATATATATATATGAGTCGCGGTGGTCTAGCAGGTAGAACGTTGGACTGCTGACCAGAGGGTCCCGGCTTCGATTCCCGGGCAAGGCACTTTGGGCACCTGAAGCTCCACCCAAGCTAGTTGATTTTTCGGGTACCAGGTCTTCCTGGTAAACCATAACCGGCACAGGGAAAGGAACTGGCCCCCCTACCCTTATGTGTGAATATTCACACGCCGTCAGGCTTGGTACATGGGTGAGATCTACCATCACCTACTAAACCTAGGTTGATTACTGTGTTTATGGTGTTTATTACTGTGGTTATATATATATATATGTATATATATATATATATATATATATATATATATATATATATATATATATATATATATAGTATATATATACTGTGTATATATATATATATATATATATATACTGTGTATATATATATATATATATATATATATATATACATATATATATATATATATATATATATGCGGGTCGCGGTGGTCTAGTGGGTAGAGCGTTGGACTGCTGACCAGAGGGTCCCGGGTTCGATTCCCGGGCAAGGCACTTTGGGCACCTGCAGCTCCACCCAAGCTAGTTGATTTTTCGGGTACCAGATCTTTCTGGGAAACCATAACCGGCACAGGGAAAGGAACTGGCCCCCCTATCCTGATGTGTGAATATTCACACGCCGTCGGGCTTGGTACATGGGTGAGATCTACCATCACCTACTAAACCTAGGTTGATTACTGTGTTTATGGTGTTTATTACTGTGGTTATATATATATATATATGTATATATATATATATATATATATATATATATATATATATATATATATATATATATATATATATATACATATATATGCATATATATATATATGCGGGTCGCGGTGGTCTAGTGGGTAGAGCGTTGGACTGCTGACCAGAGGGTCCCGGGTTCGATTCCCGGGCAAGGCACTTTGGGCACCTGCAGCTCCACCCAAGCTAGTTGATTTTTCGGGTACCAGATCTTTCTGGGAAACCATAACCGGCACAGGGAAAGGAACTGGCCCCCCTATCCTGATGTGTGAATATTCACACGCCGTCGGGCTTGGTACATGGGTGAGCTCTACCATCACCTACTAAACCGACCTTCGGGTTGATTACTGTGTTTTATATATATATATATATACTATATATACAGGGTTCGCCTGGAAAATAAGTTTATGGTGCTCATTGTCTTTTTTGGCAAAAGGGGAGTCGTCCACTACGAATTTGTACCTGAACGACAAACTGTAAATACTGCATTTTACGCCCAAGTGCGACAGGCTTCGAAAACGAGTCGCCCACGTCCGGCCAGCGATCAAAAACATCTGGCGGCTGCATCACGACAATGCACCGTCTCACACCGCGCTTGTCGTGTCGGACCTCTTGGCCAAGCACGGCGTGGCAACGCTGCCGCACCCGCCCTACAGCCCGGACTTGGCACCACCGGACTTCTTTCTGTTCCCGAAGATAAAGAGGAGTTTGAAAGGAACGCGATACGGGACTTTGGACGCCGTCAAAGAGGCCGTGACGACGTGTCTTCGAGAGGTTCCCGATGATGCCTTCGCGGGAGCGTTCCAGGAATGGGAACGCCGCTGGAACAAGTGTATCGACTCACAAGGGTCCTATTTTGAGGAATATTAGCTTAAGATATGTAAAAGTGTAATAATTTTTTTTCCTGAGCTCAGTACACTTATTTTCCGGACGAACCCCGTATATATGATATTTGAGAAGAATCGCGCTAGGCAAAGAGGCTTTCACAAGTTGGAAGGAGTTGATGACAGGGATTTTTAGTAAAAATATGAAGAAAATACTTGAAAACTTTGACATGGGGCGTGGCTATGTATGGCGTGGAAACGTGGTCATTGAAGCAGGTCGATAGACGTAGATTGCAGACTTTTGTAAATTGGGTGTGGAAAAGTATGGATAAGGTGAAATGGACCGAAAGGAAAACAAGTGAGGAAGTACTAGGGATGGTGGGTGAGGAGAGGGGTTTGTTGGGAGAAATCCTTTGGAGGCAGGAACAATGGATGGAAGGCATAGTGACCGGCAATGGTATGTTGAAGAAGGTAATGGAGGGGAGAATGTTGGGCAAGCGAGGAAAGGGCAGGAACAGGTTAGGGATGTTGGACGGAATGAAGGGAGGAAAGAAGTACACAGAGATGAAGAGGGACCTGATTTAGATTAGGTTGCTGGAATGGGTAATAGAGGGGAGAATATTAGGCAAATGAGGAAACGGCAGGAATAAGATAGGGATCCCCCATCACTATCAAATATTTTCCTGTAGGAACACACGCGATTATATCCTCTAACTCATCGCACATCCTATCGACTACTTCCTCCTTTTGTAGATACATACAGGGTCGCACCCTAAAGTGGTAAAACCGATTTTCTCTGGCGCGAACGGAGTGGGTGGAGGGGGTCTGCTTGGTAGGGTAGGGTGGAGGGGGCTCTTAGCAACAGACCGACACCAACCTCTGTCGTCTGCGGGCTGTCGTTGAGTGAGGACACCGTTTTTAGTGAAGCAAGGTTTTTGTCCGCGTCGAAAAACAAAATGAATCTTAATTTAGAGCAACGTTATTCCGTGAAGTTTTGTGCGAAACTCAGGAAGACGGCAACTGAGACCCTCGATATGATCAAGCAGGCTAATGGGGACACTGTCTTATGCCGTTCCACAGTGGCACAAGTTGTTTAAAGAGGGTAGGGAGCTCGTTGAAGACGACCATCTCTCCGGACGGCCGTCGACGGCAAGAACCCACACGAATGTGGACAGAGTGAGGACACTGCTGAACACAGACCGACGCTTAACCAGTGAAGAAATTGAAGACCAGTTGGGTATGTCTGCATCCAACGTCCAACGCATTATTTCACAGGATTTGGCCATGCGCAAGGTGCGCGCCAAGATGGTGCCGAAAATTCGTGCCATGGCGCGCTCGTCGTCAGACAGCGCCTGGCCAAATACGGCGTTGCCACGTTGCTGCACCCGCCCTATTCTCCCGATCTGGACCACCGGTTCTTCTTCTTCCCCCTGATGAAAAGACAGCTCAAGAGACGATGTTTTGACACGATAAAGGCCGTTCAAATGGCTTCGACGAGGGTCATCAACGGCATCCTCAAAGAAAATTTCAAGCGGGCGTACGGGGAATGGGAGCAACGTTAAATTAAGTGTGTAGCAGATCAAGGACCATACTTTGAAGATTATTAAGTCGATGTAAGTATATCGTCAATTAAATTCTTGTAAAAAAATCAGTCCTACCAGTTTTGAGTGCGACCCTGTATGCATGTAGAAAATTATATATATGTACATTGGTCACGTTGGTCGAGGGGGTAGAGCGTTGGACTACTGACCGGAGGGCCCGGGCTCGATTTCCGGGCAAGACACTCTGGGCACCTGTACCTCCACCCAAATTATGTAATTTTTATGATGTGTGAATTTCACGCCGATGTGCAATTTTTCGCCGTTGGGCGTAGTAATGGGTGAACTCGACCATCCGAGGACATATACCGAACCGAATTTCGGGTTGAATACTGTGTTGGTGGTGGTTTGTTGACATATATTTTTTTAATAGGTACTCTACAGGTTAGGGTAGGTCTTTGGATGGACACAACTATCAAATAAATATTTTGTAACTCCAAACAAAACCCAATCCAGCAACCTAAACTACATCAGGTCCCTCTTCATCTCTGTGTACCTCTTTCCACCCTTCATCCCATCAAACATCCCTATCTTGTTCCTACCCTTTCCTCGCTTGCCCAACATTCTCCCCTCTATTACCTTCTTCAACATTCCACTACCGCTCAACACGCCCTTCATCCATTTTTCCTGCATTCATAGGATTTCTCTCAACAAATCCCTCTCCTCATCCACCATCTCTAGTACTTCCTCATTTGTTTTCCTTTCGGTCCATTTCACCTTCTCCATCCTTCTCCACACCCACATTTCAAAAGCCTCCAATCTACGTCTATCCTCCTGCTTCAGTGACCACGTTTCCGCGCCGTACAAAGCTACGCTCCATATCCGAGTTTTTACGAGTGTTGTCTTAAAATAATTACTCAACGTCCCCGTCATCAACTCTATCCTCCGTGAGAAAGCCTCCTTGCCTAGCGCAATTCTTCTCCTTACGTCCCTACCACTTTGACCGTATTGGTCCAAAACTCTTCCGAGATATGTAAACTGCTCTACCTGCTCTATTTTTTCCCCGCCTATTTTAATATTAAGCTTAGCCTTTTTCTTTCTGGAAAATCGCATAACCTTTGTTTCATTTATGATTCTCATCCCATATTTATCGCACTGCACCTCCAATTCACTCAGCAATGCTTGCAACCCCTTGGCTGACTGAGGAACTAATGCTTGGTCATCAGCAAACGTAACCAATTTTACGAATTCCCCTCCGACTTTCATTCCTACGTCCAGTTCTTCCCATGCCTCTTTAATCATTTCCTCTACATATACGTTGAACAGCACCGGTGACAATGGGCAACCCTGCCTTACACCTCTTCCTAACACTGCCCATCCGGACTCTCCGTTCCCCACTCGCACCTGAGCAGTCTGAGATATGTACAGGTTGCGGATCAGTCTCCTGACCCTCCAATCCATTTCTATTTTCTGCAAGACACGCATTAATTTTTCCCAATTCACTCTATCAAACGCTTTTTCGAAATATACAAAACAGGCAAAAACGTCCTGATTTTATTCTATATTCCTCTTGACTAGTGATCTCATTACTGCAATGGCATCACGCGTACCTCTTCCTTTCCTAAACCCAAACTGATCATCCCCTAAGTAATCATTTGCCTTACTCTCTATCCTTTTGTTGATGATCCTGAGAATAACTTTAGCTGCGTGGGATATCAAACTTATTGTTCCGTAATCCTCACACGACGAAGCCTTTGCCTTTTTTGGAATAGGAACTAACACCGATCTCACAAAATCTTCCGGCCAGATTCCTTCCTCATAGATACTACGAATCAGTCCAGATGTGGCCTTCTTCCCACCTTTTCCTAACCATTTCAACATTTCTACAGGAATGTTGTCCACCCCCACAGCCTTATTTGCTTTCATCTCCTTAATGCCCTTTCTATTTCATTGTCGAGTATGCCTGGACCTAGGCTATCTTTTTCTACGTCATGTTCCTTTTCTATGTCTAACCTTGTCGGCCTAAGTTCCTTGCCATACAGTGTTTCTATATATTCCTTCCATCTCTCTTGGATTTTTCCTGGTTCAACTAGTATTTTACCCCACTTATTTTTAACTGTTAGCACTGATCTTGCTTTCTTACTTCTCGATAATAACTTAACCTTGGTGTATAGAGCACCAATTTCACCCTTCTTCTGTAAATTTTCCATATCCTCGCATTGTATTTTCCACCATTCTTCTTTTGCTTTATTTGTGGCCCTTCTCAATTTATTGTTTAACTCTTTGTACTTCATTATGCCTAACTCTGTGTTTATATTTTTCCATCTTATTTTCTTATCCATCTTTGCAATCATCTCATCCGTTACCCATGGTTTCCTTATCCTTTTCCCGTTAACGGTTCCTATAGTGTCTTTAGCGGCTTCCAATATCCCTTTCTTGATATATTCCCATTTTTCTTCGATAGTACACAGTTCTCTATCGTCATCCATCATTTTCTCTACAGCCTGCTGATACTCCTTCCTCGTTAGTCCATTTCATGCTTCTAAATTCCATTTCCCAACCCGCCGCCCTGGCCTTATCTTCTTGAAACGAACGTTACATTTCATAACAACTAAATTGTGGTCAGAGTCCGCATCCGCTCCTGGGAAACTGTGCGAATTTATCACATTCTTCCTAAACCTGTGCCTAACCATAATATAATCTAACTGATACCTTTCTGAGCCACCTGGCATTTTCCATGTATACGTACGCCTTTTGTGGTCTCTAAACCATGTGTTGGTGATGACTAACCCCTGTCTCCTGCAGAATTCAATTGCTTTCTCCCGCGTTCATTCCTCGTGCCTAACCCATAGTCCCCCACATCCCCCCCATCTCTTCCTTCGCCTACCGTCGCATTCCAATCCCCCATCACTATCAAATATTTCCCTGCAGGAACATTCGCGATGATGTTGACATGTATATATATATATATATATATATATATATATATATATATATATATATATATATATAATCAAGGGGAAATAGATTTAAGGAAAGGGGATACGAACACATATAAAATACGAACTCAGGAGAGGTGGGGAAGGCGGATTCAATCAGACCACCAGTGTAATAATAATTCCTTGACCGGGACTCGATTCCGCCTTCATCACCTTTCTTGTGTTCGTCTTTTATGTTTATTCCTATCCCCTTTACTAATATCCATTTACATGTGAATGAATATTTTTTCTCCGTATGGCGGGATTTCGAGTTTCAATATGTATATTTCTTGACAATTTCGACGGAATCGACCTCCTATTTCCTTTCCTTATATCTATTTCTATGTGTGAATGAATATTTGTTCGCCGTATGGCGGGATTTCGTATTTGAATGTTTGTGTGTGCATGTATATATATATATATATATATATATATATATATATATATATATATATATAGATGTAACTTTAACATTTTTTATTTTTAGAGATTACAAATTTGAGATTTTGAACGACATTATGGATCCTAGCATCCAAAAGATATGGAAAGACTCGTGCAGAGTTATGAAATTTACATTTGTGGTGCAGCATTTAAAAAGTAGTTGGTAGCATTCTGCTTTCCATTGATTAAGTCCATTCACCATAAGAATACCGATTGCATAATTTAAGCAAATAAGTTAAAGTAAATGGTGAAATGTTCTAAGGTAAAATCTCTAATGTCGTCAAATAGAATATAATAAGAAACTGCTGTAAAATAGAATTTAACATTTTGAAAGAAGACACTTGGTTGTTCAACAGAATATTTTTACGACCTAGGTTTTGTTGCGGAGTAACATCTTCATGAGCACTGTAACGAAACTTAGGACACAATAAATATATTCAATGTGGATAAACTAATTGTCTTCTCTCACCATGAAATATTTCCATCATGTTACGTCTGACCATTTGTCATTTAGAATTTTAAACGGTAAAGTTTTATAAGAGGGCTTCTATACTAAAGGGTAATGTTTGAGATGCATTTGAATGGCATATATGAACCAGAGAATACATTTTATTTTAATGGATGAGAAAAGAGCCAAATTCATTCAGCAAATATAATCACAGTCACAATAAATTAACCAAATGACAGAATTCTTAGAAGCATCTAATATTTCAATTATAATGATAAATAATATTTATGGAGAAAACTGTATTCAGTGTGGCCGGATGAGAAAGTTTGAAAGATACACTTGGCTTTCTCAGTTAGTCGGTCATATGATAAATCACGAGAAAATATGCTAGGATTGAAACATGGGAAAAACACGTTTCTCTCTATTTCAGACTACAAAGGATTTTATGGTGTTGAGAGAACTAACATGTTCAAAGAAGATACGCATTAACTACTGACGTAGTACAACGAGCCTCAAAATAGAGTGGCACTGTAGTAAATGAACTGAAGAATTAAACTTTTAGAAGAGATCATGGAAAATATGAGTACTCAAAACTGATGTTGGAGATCAATGCTGAATATCGAATGGACGGAAATATTTACGCACGAGAAAACATAAATAAGGGTTGAAAAAAACAATATGAATAGGAGATCAAAAAAGACTAGTCGTTAGTAAAGTAAAAATACTTGATAGTATAAGTGATTTTCTCATCAATTAGACATGCATAAATATGTCAACCAATGAAATTATTGCATAGAGCTGAATATTGAATTTCTTTGATGTGATATGTGATAGAAAAAAAAGTCGACAGAAATGAATTGTAATTTCACGCAACCCTTATTCTGGCAGAAGTTAACATTTATTCTGATAAATTAGAGATATTTTCAGGCTTTTCCCTACAATTTTATGGTAGGTATAATTACATATTCTTATTTCGTATAAATTTTCGTTATAATCTCAGACGGGGAAAGTCAAGGAGACAGGTGAAGTCGTTACTTGCAGACGTTTTTGCAGAATGAGGTGAATAACAAATGGAAGGCAATAAATGAGGAAAGTAAAAAATAATTTCTAATTCGTAATTACAGGAAATTCTGAAATTTAAAATGTATACCTATTTATGAGCTTAGAAAAGGGACTGCATAATTAGTTTCTCTAAACCTGGTGCGGGCGACCTCGGTTCTACCGCTTTGATGCACTCATCATACCATACCCAGGGATGAAGACAAAAAAGTCAAGCAACCATTTGGGACGCAACCACCTCAGAGCCTATGGATTCTAAACCTGGAGCTATCAGCATCAAGGCAGGAAGTTCCGTGATTATTCTCCCTTAAATTGTACTAATCGTTAAAGTCGGATTCAAGGGAACCTGAAGGGTATCATTAATCGTCACCTAATAATTCTCAATGTTTAAAACATTACCATGTCAATGCCATTATTCTTAGTGTGCTTATTATTTTATTACTTAAAGTTTGATTAAATTATTATAATAATCATTCTTAAAAACTGAGCAAGATAAAAAAATTACTGTGTGCACATGAACCTCGTCAAATATGCTAATTAATTGTTGGAAGAAATATTTGCCGAAATATAAAGCGGACACTGGTTTGTAGTGCTTGCTAGACGCACTGAACTTATAGTGTTTCCGGGGCTACATGACTCACCGACGCTTAAGACGGACCCTGATTTTTCAGGACATAACTTAACGAAAATACTTGGATCGGAAAGAAAAACGAATATATTTTCATATCAAAACTTAATTCGATGAAAGTTGAGTTGCTGCATTAAAAAAAGTGGCAGTTCTACGTACATCAGCGTGTATTCATCGAGTGGATAGCGCTAAAATGTACGATTCATTCGGAAATATTTATATGACGTACTTGTAATGAAATATTTAAACTCCATTTCTTACTACTGACTCAAAGCTGTGATATCATCGATATCTGTAACAACAACGAACATATAAATCAAATAAAAAAAGCCGCTACTTTAAAAGAGCTTGGACAAAAAATAATCATTGAGGCATAGACTTAGAAAACCAAGCAGGCTTCCCCTACTTCTGACTTCACTTAGATAATCTAATTGATATTTTTTCACAAATTCGATTCAATCAGGAAAATTAATTAAATTATAAAGTGAACGCTTCCATAGTAAAATAGCAAAAAATGGACAAATCAAGAGAAAGATTTAGACATGAAAGTATTAATTAGTTCAACACTGCCAATTTCTGATTCTTTGTCAATATATAATGCTGTCTAATGGAATTCTATGACGCAAATTGACGTTAAAATGATATTTTGACATAAATAGCAGCTAGACCAATATCATCCAATTTACTTAGTGATCCATTCGACACAGATGGAAAACATCAGCTTAACACAAAGCATTGAATACATATTTCTTATTTTATAATGTATGTAAATATGTGGTGCATAGCATATATGAAAATATTCCACACAGCCGTAGTCCAATTAAAAAAGTATTGGTAAAATATGATGGTTAAAAATAAAGAGAGACGAAAGCAATTAAATGGCGCAATTCGAAAGCAGTAAGCAACTAAAATGATATTCATCCGAGAGAATTTGAACAGTTATTGGCAAGCAAATCATCCACTTTGATTGAAAGGTTAACATAGGATATATTATTTGCTTTTTCAAAGAAAGATGGCTAGAACCTGAACACACGCACACACGTATTTGTTTATAATCCCCTGTAAAACCAGAACCGCGAAAAGGTGGTCACTTAACTGCATATGAAAGCCGTTTTTTCGTAAAAGTATTCTATTCATTTAATATAGTTTCATTTCTAGAACAAGAAAATAATAACTTCAAATCGCGGAGAAACTTCAACACACTAAGCAAATTCTACGAAAAATTGACAATATACTTATTTACCTGAAGTAATCAAATATTGAGGGGGTATCGCGATAAAGGTTGCTTTATGTCAAAGCCGTTTATAGATTATGGAGGTAAACGTAGAACTTCTCGCCTCCCTTATATATATGTATATATATATATATATGGTATATATATTATATATATCTATATATATCTATATATAGTATATATTATATATATATATATATATATATATATATATATATATATATATATATATATATATATATCCCTGTTGAACTGTTGAAATGTTTAGGAAAATGTGGGAAGAAGACTCTTTATGGACTAATTCGTAGTAGCAATGAGGAAGGAATCTGGCCGGAAGATTTTGTGAGATCAGTGTTAGTTCCTATTCCAAAAAAGGCGAAGGCTACATCATGTGAGGATTACAGAACAATAAGTTTGATATCCCACGCAGCTAAAGTTATTCTCAGGATCATCAACAAAAGGATAGAGAGTAAGGCAAATGATTACTTAGGGGATGATCAGTTTGGGTTCAGGAAGGGAAGAGGTACGCGTGATGCCATTGCAGTAATGAGATCACTAATCGAGAGGAATATAGAATACAATCAGGACGTATTTGACTGATTCGTAGATTTCGAAAAAGCGTTTGATAGATTGAATTGGGAAAAATTAATGCGTGTATTGCAGTAAATAGGAATGGATTGGAGGGACAGGAGACTGATCCGCAACCCGTACATTCCTCAGACTGCTCAGGTGCGAGTGGGGAACGGAGAGTCAGAATGACCAGTGTTAGGAAGAGGTGTAAGGTAGGGTTGCCCATTGTCACCAGTGTTGTTCAACGTATATGTGGAGGAAATGATTAAAGAGGCATGGGAAGAACTGGAGGTAGGAATGAAAGTCGGAGGGGAATTCGTAAAATCGGTTAGGTTTGCTAATGACCAAGCATTAGTTGCTCAGTCAGCCAAGGGGTTGCAAGCATTGCTGAGTGAATTGGAGGTTCAGTGCGATGAATATGGGATGAGAATCGATATTAATAAACCAAAGCTTATGCGATTTTCCAGAAAGAAAAAGGCTAAGCTAAATATTAAAATAGGCGGGGAAAGAATAGAGCAGGTAGAGCAGTTTACATATCTCGGAAGTGTTTTGGACCAATACGGTCAAAGTGGTAGGGACGTAAGGAGAAGGATTGCGCTAGGCAAGGAGGCTTTCATAAGGAGGAGGGAGTTGATGACGGGGACGTTGAGTAGAGATGTTAAGACAAGACTCGTAAAAACTCTGATATGGAGCATAGATATGTATGGTGCGGAAACGTGGTCACTGAAGCAGGAGGATAGACGTAGATTGGAGGCTTTTGAAATGTGGGTGTGGAGAAGAATTGAGAAGGTGAAATGGATCGAAAGGAAAACAAATGAGGAAGCACTGGAGATGGTGGGTGAGGAGAGGGGTTTGTTGAGAGAAATCCTATGTAGGCAGGAAAAATGGATGAAAGTTGTATTGAGCGGTAGTGGAATGTAGAAGAAGGTAATAGAAGGGAGAATGTTGGGCAAGCGAGGTAAGGGCAGGAACAGGTTAGGGATGTTGGACGGGATGAATGGAGGAAAGAAGTACACAGAGATGAAGAGGGACCTGATTTAGATTAGGTGGCCTGATTGGGTTTTGTTTGGAGTTACAAAATGTTTATTTGATAGTGGTGTCCATCCAAAATCCTACCTTAACCGGTAGATTACCTTAAATAATATATATATATATATATATATATATATATATATATATATATATATACAACTTTAACAGCAAAAACAATATCACAGCACATTAAAGGAACACTCACACGTTCTTTCTGGATAATTTCGACGGACTTTTGTCTTCCTCAGAAGATTAGTTAGGACTGACTGGAGAAAGGTATGTGGAAGAGAGAAAGACAAGGAGAGGGGAGAACGGATGGTTTGGGAGGAGTGCACGAAAGGGTTGTGGAAGGGGAAAGGGAGAAGGGAGGCCAGAGGGGAACGGAGATGGGATAGGAATGAGCGGGAGGATGTGGAAATAGTTCCAAGCGACACAGGAAATTAACAATCCATCCACAGATAGTTCAAAATCTACGACCTAGATGTCAGCTCACAAAGCCATCATCGGGGCTTGACAAGTCAAAATCCAGGCCAAGAATGAAAAAATAGTTGCCGGTGAACAAAATATCCCACTATCCCGCTTGAAAAAAATACACACCTATCCACTTCAGCCCTCCATAATTAATGAAAGACATTGAGACCCGGATGTTCATAGGCTTTGCACAGCCATATAAATGTCATTTCCATCATTTTTTATTTTATGGGGTTATCGGGTGGAGGAAGGGATGCTAGAACGAAAAAAACCTGTAGCATTGGTTGAAGGAGGTGTTGTGGTGGGAGGCATATTTTGGGGTGGGAAGACCCGTGGACGGGGAAGAGGGATTACATATGCATCTACAAAAATACCCTGCGAGCCATCAAAAAGGTGGGTGGCAGGGGGTGTGTCACCATGAGAGAAGGGTAAGGGATGAGGGGAGTGAGGGTTATCAAATAAACGAGGAAAGGTTGGGGGGAGCTAAATATATATATTTTTGTATATGAATGTGTATATATATATATATATATATTTATATATATATATATATATATATATATATATATATATATATATATATATATATATATATATATATATATGCACATTTATATACACCGAATACACACATATATACACCGAAAATTCCAGAACTAGTGAGTCCCTCTTTTGTGTGTTTTGGTTTCTGTGTTTGCCGTGACTATTCAGTGAGTTTCATTGTGCACGTTCGTGGCTTTTCCGGGAAAGTGAATATATATATATATATATATTCACTTTCCCGGAAAAGCCACGAACGTGCACAATGAAACTCACTGAATAGTCACGGCAAACACAGAAACCAAAACACACAAAAGAGGGACTCACTAGTTCTCGAATTTTCGGTGGTGCAACCACCTTTCTCAAGAGGAATTAGGAACAGAGCTATATAAATATATATAAATATATATATATATATATATATATATATATATATATATATATATATATATATATATATATATATATATATATATAACTTTTGGACGGCACAAAAGAACACAGAATAAAACAGATAACACGTAAAAGGACACTCACACTGTAGATGATTTAAGCTTTCGGCCTACTCCGAGACCTTCTTCAGGTCAGACTCAGAGTCTGACCTGACATGTATATATATATATACATGTCCTCGCGCAGTCCCTAACCTGTACGTTATTACTTATTGTAATGAACTAACTCCTGGGGAATTTCGACTACAAGCATTCTGGTTCCTTATCTTTCATGGAAAAAATGACATTTTAAACCTGTCAGTCTTGCAGTCTATCTCTCTAGTCTTATATTCTTGATCCTTTCGACCGTAATACGTTGGGGTTCGTATTATATCCTTGATGTCATCGGAAAAAGGCCCATCTTTAAATGTTTTTAACAAGTTTAATCTGTATTGTAAACGCCGCTGTAAAAGAGAATCCCAACCTAAATTGTCTAGCAAAGTGGATACGCTGCTGCGTTGGTCATAACAATGTTTGACGAATCTAGCCCCCCTCCGCTGAACTCGATCTAATTCCGAAATCAAATTTATATTATGAGGATCCAATATACTGGCAGCATACTCTAAGTGGGGCCTGATCAAGGCAAGAAAACATCGTTCTTTCACTTTTTCGCCGCATTTACCTGGCACTCTTTTCGCAAAGCCCAATTTTTTATTAGCACGACCGCATATTTCTCCTATGTGTTTTCCCCAGGACAGATAGTGAGTAATTGTTACACCCAAGTATTTAAAGGAATTTACCCTCGTGATTTTAGTTTGATTCACTTTATAACTATAAGGGAGGAAATTACTCTTTTCCCAAAAATGTATTACTACGCATTTTTAAAAATTTTATTCCACTTGCCATGTATCACACCAATTTTGAATTGCATCTAGGTCGTGGGCTAACACGACTCTGTCTCCGTGACTTCGAATGTCCCCTTAAATTACTGTATCATCGGCGAAAAGACGGAACTTGCTATTAAATACAGTACTGAGGTCATTTATGTAAATAAGGAATAGGAGGGGGCCTATGAACTTTCCATGTGGTACACCCGACGTGACCTTGGCAGTATCGGATGATACACCGTCCAGGACCACTGTTTGGACACGATCACTTAAGAAATGTTTAATTCAGTTAATAATTTTCTCGTGTATTCCATAAGTTTCCAATTTTGCGATTAATTTGCAATGAGGGACTTTATCGACTGCTTTCTTAAAATCTAGAAATATCGCATCAACTGGAATATTACTTTCACCGGAGTTCAATATATCAAACAAAAAGTGCGAGTTGAGTTTCGCAGGATCTACCCTTACGGAAGCCGTGTTGGTTATCAATCAATAAATCTTGGCTATCGAGGTTCCTCATTATGGAACTAACAATGATGTGTTCAAGAATCTTACAGGATATGGAAGTGAGCGATATTGGCCTATAATTACTGGGGTCCTCCCTGTCTTCGTTTTTAAATATGGGTTTTACCGAAGCTACCTTCCAGCCGTTTGGCACGCTTTCTTCTGCTAATGATTTAATTAATATTATATCAAGATAAGGGGAAATTTCAGCCGACAGTTCTTTAAACACGCGCGCCGGTATTTCATCAGGTCCCGGAGATTTGTTGGGGTCTTTGTTTTTAAGGAGTAATTCTATTCCGCGAGTGGAAAAATTGATTGCTTGCATTGACTGCTGAAATGTTTTGGGAAGGTTCTCGGGTATATTCTGTGAGTATATGTTGAAAATACTATGGAAGAATGAGTTTAATATGTTGGTTTTATCTAAACTACTCGTTACTTTATCCCCCTTTTCGTTATTTATTGAGTTTGGGATTACCTTAGGCACGATGATTGTTTATCCTGAGGTTCAGGGGTGTGGAGCATTGGCCTATGTAAAATGCTGGGCAGAGTTTGCAGGTCAGAAATAGATTTCATTCTGAGATGTGAATGGGGAGAGGGGGAAGGGCGGGAGAGAGTTAAAAGGTGGGAAGGAGAGGGGTGGAGTGGTGAAAATAGGAAAAGTTTTACATGTCCAATTGGTAAGAGCCATCAAAATATATGATTAAGGGAGTATTTTTGGTGCATGAATCGAGAATAAAACTTTAAAAAAATAAGAAAAGTAAATAAATAAACGCCCGACTTAGATGTAGCAATTACAATGTTTTTAAGATAATGTACATTTTAAATTGTAAATACAGGGAATCCAAGTGAAATGCCAACGGCTAAATGAAGAATTATTTTTATCACGCATTTATTGCTCGTATCATCAATGAAAGTGTTTTATATGAATATTTACCTATTTCTCGAAATTTTAAACAAAATTCTCTTTATCTTAATGAAAATCTTTTCTTTCAGATGTGGTTAATGATTAAAAGGAGGCAATAAGTACTCGCAATTAACACGGATATAAAAGCACTTCCATGAATTCCATCTGAATAACGGCAATGAATGACGGTACAGTTCTTATCCTAAACACCGATCTGATTTTTCGGTCATTTCACACAAATTATGGGGTGAGCACGTGCATAAAAGGTGTCTATAATAAAAAAATCACTTCCTTTTTGAGGGACGGAAAACTTTAAAAATTACAGGGCATTGAATTGGGTTGCACCGCGGGATACTAAATCACGGCTTTTTCAGCAATGTGGAGAAACTGAGAGTTTATGTACTTCAAGTTCCCCAAAAAAATCGTCGTTTCACGAAGCGAAATCCACACAGAGTGAGAGAGGGAACGTTTTATCGCAGGTTTTTCTTCTACATTACTCGCTGCAGCACGGCGCACGCCGTGAAAGAACCGGGATCGCTCATTCAAAGCGCACCCCTTCAGTCGCTCACTCCATCCCGCTGCTGTCCGTCACTCCCCACCGTCAACCCCCGCCAACCCCCGCCACCTTTATCCACCCTCCAGCGCAAGAGTAGGCTCGGCGGCTGCGGCGGCGCCCTGCGTTTATGACTCCACGCTCACTCGTTCAACTGGACGACTAACGGCATCTAAAGAGCACGCCTCCGCCCGCGAGTCATTCTTTAACTCCGGGTTATTCAGGGTTTTCATGTCGAAAGGGTGGCGGAGGAGGTTGAATGAGATGGGTAATACATATAGAAAGGCTCCACGCGCTTCTCTCCGGATGGTTACGCTTCCACACCAATCCCTTTTGCTCCACGGAATTAGGAGAATTTAACAATTTGAATGGTCCGTCCATTTAGCATTCCAATTGCCCTCCGTCGAAAGGAGTTGCTTCATCGATAAGCCATTTCTATTTTGCCACAATGGAACACATTCGGCAGCTGACTTCCTTGATCTTTATACTATAGAACATTCAACTAATTACAAATTGGTACGGAATGCTGGAAGTTATCTGGCGTCCAAAGTGGACTTACTGCGAGTCCCCTTTAATTATCGGTATACGATATATTTTTCTAAGCATGTTGGGTACAGTATCCCCACGTGGTGCGACTACATAGAAGATAGCCTGCCGTTTCCAATACCTGAACTTAGTCATCCGGGAGAGGATGCATTGTTTACACCAATGTTTAAGACTTAATCAATTTATCTTGTTCTTAATTGGGCGAAAGTGATGTTACTAAAACTATCCTCGTAAAACTGATCGAGCTAAATGTTTGGCAGTCCTGACTCGATCCCGAGCGTTACGATTAAATTAAAAGCGGAGTTAAATTTTAAACGACGTACTTTTGAAATGTGAGGGAAAAGAAGAGACAAATACATTTGGAATTATTCGAACACAATAAAGTGAGAGCATAAAACCAAGTTGCAATAGATAATTCGTGTCGGAACTTACAATTGTCAATTGGACCAGGAACGTACAATTGGAAGTGGAGGTGGCAAAATAAAAGATTTTACCTTTATTTATTTTTCCGCAGCCTTTAAGTTCTTATTAGAAATTGCGTAATACTCTCCCATGCGAGTTTCCGCCCTTTCACTCCATTATTTAGCTCTTTAGCTTTATCTTTTACTCTCGTCCACCACATTCGCCGTACTGGTTTGATTACCTTTGAGGTAGCAGAAGGTGTGAATATAGCCTGATAATGGTGGTCAATATTGCGGCGGCATTCAAGGTATTGCATCCTGCATACAATGCACCCTGAAATCGAAAGAAATTACCTAACTTTACCTTCCCGCAAGAACACCACCCAATCTCCGCCGGCAGTTGGAAAATGACAACGACGGTTGAAGTACTCGAAATCATTTTCATTCTATTCTTTAAAAAGCGTCCGACCGCGGTTAAAAATATCCACACTATCGAAAATATGACCTGAACTATGAACTTTGGAGACCAGTGAACTGACCGCGACACTTATCCTCTTTGCCTTTGAGGCAAAAGAGCCTTGCGGAATCGATTAATGCGCCGCAAATTCAAAAAACTCTGCGATATATTCCAAATGAAGGATATACAGGTGAATTAATCACAATCAACATCAAGTTGATTGTGTGAAGGCACACCATCAACTTACTCAATCACAGTATTACGAAAAATAATAAGAGTTATCGATGAAAGTTTTAAAAATCAAGTTATAAAAAAATGCTCGAATATGTTCCGGTTTTGTCCAAGATTGCGGGTAGCAACCAAGTTATTGGTTCATTTGGAAATACTGAAGGATGTCAATCAGAGTAAAGGCGGATAATTCAACAAATGATTCTATGGCTGCTTCATATTTTTGCTGAAGTCAATCCCTATTCCGTCTGCTAACAACTGTATGTAATTCTAAAAATTAAAGTTGTGCATAAGCTTACCGAAGTTTCCGACTTCTGAAAACCACAATCCTAAAAAACCAGCTACGGCCATGATTAAAAATAAGTAACCGGAAAAAAGACAAATATTGGGTTTTTGAATCGCATTATCTTATTACTTTGCACGGTTCAGTAAGATAAAACAAAAATATAAAATGAACACATCTAAGCTGTAAATGGAGAAACGACATGCTAGTCGAAAGCCGAACTGATGGCCTCGAGGCTAGCCGGCGCTGCTTTCCCACAGAAAAAGACCAAGAGATAATACCCTTATTTACCGAAATATTTTTGTACATCAAGTTAATCTAATTTAACTTTACCAGTTTTAAATAAAACTACTTCTGGGGTGACACGGCGGAAAATCTTCGTATTGACATTGAAAAATAATTAACTTGGCTTTTCCAAAGAGAAAATTCATTTACCTTAATTCGATTTTTACCTGGAGATGTCATAGTGTAACAAAACCTAGGTCGTAAATAAAATTTCTTTGTGGAAAAGCCAAGTTAGTCATTTTTCAATTTCATTACCAGCTTTACATTAGTCACTAACTACCTGATACAGTGGGCCCATCGAATTTCCTGACAATATTTATCCTCCCTTCATGTTACTAATCACCTATGTCTCTATCTAACTTTAACTAATGGCTATTTTTGCCTATGAATTTGTACAATAATTTTTTTTAATCAAAAGGAATTTACTCACTACCAATTATACTTCATACGGTAGTTCAACCACTACATTGTTGTCGTGTACTCCCTTCAGAATAGGAAAGGGATGAATTACAAACCGAGCATGTATTGAAGATAACGAGTATTTTCCAAGAAATGTAAAGATGGTACGATAGTTTTTACAAATACGACCATGAAGTAGAACAAAATACAACACTAACAATTTAAAATTTCAAATTCAAAACCTTTATCCCCTGAAACCTCCACTCCATGGAAACCGCTAAATTTTCGTATACCGTAGTATTTTACGTACATTCTGGGAATGAAAAAAAAGATAACTCACATTCTCAGAGGTGATTTTGATAAATTTTAAAAAACAAATTTCAAATAATTCAGCTGCCTTGATAACTGTCGGTTATTAACAAACTCATTTAATAGTGTTACAATTTTCGAGGACTCTATACTTTGGAAGGGATAGACCACAGTTTGAAAAAGTTCTGGTCCAATGATGGTGGTTGAGGAAGTGCCTTAAAGGGAATCCTGCATCGAAAAAACGTCGATATGTTATTAAAACTCTAACATAAATGTACTTGCATAAGAGACGGTCACTTAACAAAATATTTTCTAGCATGTTCAAAGTAACGCATTTAGTTTTAAGGAAACGCATTGCCCAATGTTTACTCTACCCGTAAATTATCCTTTCCTATCACGTTATGGGAATTCCTTTGACAATTCTCTCACTGTAATATGTTCGTGGTATTTACTCATTAGGTATTGACGCCATCAAGTGTTATCGATTATTTGAAACCTAACAGCTTTCAGTTGTTCTGCTAATTTATAAGAAATACGAAGTGACCTCATATCGGAAAGTGAAACTTAAACTTTATCAACCAACTCTATGTGTCCTCCTTATATACCGCATACGTATGCGATGTGGACGGCATGACAAGTTATGTATATTTAAAAAGTGGATGATGTGTTAACGGGACGCGATTTTGAACGGTACATGAAATTGAAGAGTACGTGATCATGGACGGAGTGTGGCGATGGACGCTGCGTAGGGCCTTCTCGAATAGTGAAAACCTAGCACACGGGTGATGGTAAATGTAATAATGTAGTTGGTAATCCTTCAAGTGACATTGTATATAAGAGATTTATCTATCTGTTCTTCTTGTGTTGCATATATGTCCATGTCATTTAAGATATAATTAGTATGTGTTGTAAGATTATGTATTATTTCGATGTAGATGTCAAGGGTGACAGCTGACCAGACTTGACCGTTGCCACCAGGACAATTGCTTAATTTCAACGATAAATTCTTAAATAAATAAACACAAAATGAACCATTCCAATCTAAATGACATGACGTATTATATATTCATCGATGCAGCTAAAATGACGTCCTTCTTTTCCAACCACTTATTAACTGACAATTGGAGGTTAATAATGAAAACTTAAAAATACATAAAAAAAGACGCTTTTGACATCAAAAATAAGTGCTGACGGGTAGGTACACAGAAGCATGATTTTGCACAAAACCGTGACCTTGGAATCTTCATCTGCGATGAGTAGCATTTTATGTGACTCATATAACTTAATGCTCATGTGTTTATATTTTATTACTATGAATGATTAGTAGTAAAACGTCATCATCATAATGTGAAAGCAGAACTTTTTTTGAAAATATATTTATCATTTAGAGTTTTGATTGTTTTACACTTTCGATACCATTCTTTTTCAAATTTTCTAAAAAAATTGAAATGATTCAAATACATCGAAATTGGCCTTAAGAGAGAACAGATTAGTGAAAAAAGAAAGTTTTTTCCCATTAATTGCTTGTGAAGCGTTCAATATTTTGATAGCTTTGTTGAAAAAATATGAAGTAATAATAATATTATTTACAGACGAATTTTCAATTTTACGGGGCATGAAAAGTTGAATGACAGCAAATTCTGAGAGAAATAAAGCCAAGTTTAAACTATAAGTTTAACCATAAAGAATATTCTCTGTCGTATCTTACTAAATAATCTATCCTCAAACTATGTAAAAGTTAAACGCTACAAAATTCATAGTGTGATAGTCTCCGTCGGTGTAATTTTTATTGGTCTCATTCAAGTCCCTGTGGCAAAGGCTACCGAAAGAAATCTTCAATGGACTATGTTTTTGTAAAAATAGAACATATTTTTCCAAATTTAGCTAATGACTTATGTAGCTGCAAGTGGGTTGCTAAAAGAACATTTCACCTTATGCGAAATATTTGAACAACACATGTATTTGCGCTAAAACCTAGTTGAGTCCTACACCATTCTTTCTAAGTAGTTTCGGGTTGATGACGGTGGTTAATGAAGTTTTATTATTTGTACTTATATAGTTAAATTAGAATATTATAATTATTTGTTAGCTGTATTTTGATATTTTTATAATTACTTGGTCATTTATCGCCATAAAAGGTTCCACAAAAGGTTGCTGCAAGAAGAGTTCGTACACGAAGAGTGTGCTTAGTTTGTAGTCACATGAGAATAAAAAAATAATATCGCAATAATGTTCTTTACAATACCTATTTTTGAATCAGAAGGACTTTAACGATAGTAATAGTTTAAAATAGTTGTCTAAATATACATACTTTCGCTAAGCCTTTTCGACATGAAAATCTATTAGACGGCTTCATTTTATCACGTTGAATTATAATACTACATTGTGGCAATGGTAACTCTTCACGTTCAAACGCTTTTTTCTAATAACAATTGTTTAATTACCCCCATTTCATCATTTAGGCAGAATATTACTATAATGGATGTTGGTGCATTTTGCCGGATATTGAAGTATTTCCATGTAAAAGAAATATTTTCCATGAAAATTTAATTTGGAATTCGGAAATCCTTGATTTACACAAATCTAGATGCAACTGGACCACTCAACACGGAAAAGAGTTGGGCATAATTTCAAATTCAGAACCAGAGCCAGTTCCATCTCAGTTGGTGTTCGAGCATATTTCTGAGAATAGAATTTCTATATCGTGCAGTTAAAAACATAATCTTCCACAGCTTCCATGATCTTAAAGGCAGCAATAGCACCGGAAGACTATCTGTCTGCAGGGGGACAATAGTGGAGAGAGCAGAAATTGGAGACAATAAAGGAAGGCATGGTGAAGTGTGGGTGGGTCTGACCGGAAGGCAAAAGAGTGGTGAAGGAGTAGCGGAGAGGGAGAGAGCGTATTTGAGGGCATTTGAGGGAAGGGAAGGAAATTAACTGCTGGGGAAAATTGAAGAGAATGGAAAACTTGGGGAAAGGAGAAGTGAGGCTAAGGAGCGTTAAGAAGGGGTGGGGAGGGCAAAGTGGAATGGGAACGGAAGATGAGGGTGATAGGGAGAAGTGTTCGGCGTGTGGAGCATTGAAGAAGGAGGGGATCTCGGGGGAGGAGGGAGAGTTATCCACAACGAGGTGTGGGGAAGCGGAAGGAGGGGGAAGCGGAAGGGAGTAGAAAGGGTAAAAGGGTAGATGGGAGAGTAGATATCGAGGTGGGAAGTGCTGTTTAGTCAGCGGCGGGGGGTGACAAGCCGAGAGGCATGGGGGAAAGAGGACATGGCGAGGAATGGAAACATCAATGAGGCAGCTTCCAATGTAGGTATTTTTTCGGTATTTTCCATGATTTTAAACCGTTTTTTTTGTTTAAGAATTTATCGTTGCAATAAGGCAATTATCCTTATTGCAACGGTCAAGTTTGGTCAGCTATAACTTATGGCATCTACATCTATATAATACATAATCTTACAACACGTAATAATAATATCTCAACTGACATGGACATACATGCATCAAAAGAAGAACAGATAGACAAAGCTCTTACGTATATACATTGACACTTAAAGGACTACCAACTACATTATTGCATTTACCATCACCCGTGTGCTAGGTTTACACCATTCGAGAACATCTTACGCACCGTTCATCGCCACACTCCGTCCATAACCACGTAATCTTCAATTTCATGTACCGTTCAAAATCTCGTCCCGTTAACACATCATACACTTTTTTAAACGCATAGCAACCAAGAATCATGGATTTATTCATAAAATCACAAGATTTCCAGTTATATGAGAACATATATCCTAAGAAATTAAACGTGTATTACGTGTTTGACAACGTACTTAAGAAATGGGGTTGCTACATATCATAGAACTTACTCTATGGAAGTTGACCTCTTCATACGAAGGCTGAGAGCACTTCAGTATCACCAATTCACAATAAAAATTTTTGGTATATTTCATTTAAAAATACCGAATTATATCGCTACATGATGGCATAGGTAACTTCTAAACTACTGAAACGAAGTAATGCAACAATTTCAGAGAGTAAAAATCATTCGCCTTGACCGGGATTCGAACCCGGATCCCTAGATACCCGGCCGAGTGCTTTAACCATTTAAGCTACCGAGACGTCCTCTTACACTCTGAAATTTTGGGGGCTTTAAAGGAACAAGATGTAGTGACTGTTGCGGCATCTCCCGCAGTTTCTTGAAATGAACAGCCTAAGTGTTTGAAATTGGCTTTAACATCGTGGACTGTGGCGCCTCGCGCACGACTACGAATGCCTGTGACATTGTATGTACGGTTTCGTCATAACATCTTGTTCCTTTAAAGCCCCCAAAATTTCAGAGTGTAAGAGGACGTCTCGGTAGCTTAAATGGTTAAAGCACTCGGCCGGATATCGAGGGATCCGGGTTCGAATCCCGGTCAAGGCGAATTATTTTTACTCTCTGAAATTGTTGCATTACAATGCACACATAGCGGATGACTCCGTTAATCGTTACTGTTGCGGCATCTCCCGCAGTTTCTTGAAATGAAACGAAGGCCCGTGGGCGTAGCAAATTTTTGAAAAGAGAACGGAGCAAAGGTTACGACGAGAAGTTTGTATCTGATCTTGAAAACCGACCAGGTAGCAAATGCAATTCATCAAAACTCATCAAACTTGAGATACCTGTTTCCATTTTCATTTGACCGTCGGGTAATACGAGGTTAATCCCAGGAGTACCCGACCCAGCAAAGAAAAAACCAAACTTTTTGGCAAAAAATGTATTTATTTTTCAACATAATCCTCTTTCAGATCTATACACTTTTCCCAGCAATGACCAATAAGTTCGATACCATTTTTATGACAAAAATTGTCCTGCTTCTCAAAATAGCCATTAAAATCCGACATCACTTCTTAACATTTGTAAAATCGTTGATAACCGAGCCATTTTTTCAAGTTTGCGAACAGAAAATAATCCGAGAGGACTAAATATGGCAAATAGGGTGCATGAGGTAGCAATTCAAATTTAAGTTCATGAATTTTTGCCAGTGCAATAACGGATTTGCGAGCAGGTGCATTGTCTTGATGAAACAGCACTTTATTCTTAGCTAAATACGGCCGCTTTTTTTAATCTCTCCGCTCAAACGTTGCAACAAGTTCGCATAATACCCGCGGTTGATAGGTTTTTCGTTTTCAAAATAGTCCATGGAAATAATTCCACGAGTTTCCCAAAAAACCGACGCCATGACCTTGCCTGCAGATAAAATCGTCTTTGCCTTCTATGGAGCGGGTTCTTCCTCTTTAATTCAGGCTGCTAACAAAACTATCGCACTTCGTCAGGTTAGAGCTAAATCGAAATCTTCTCCGTATTGTTATTGCTGATACTTATGGATTTTTCGTCCAGAAATGTTTACTAACTACACAATACTAATTTCTAATGCAGTCTCCGAATAATAGTAACATATTTAGACAAAATATTTTGAGATATCAGCGATAGAATAAAGCTAATTTGTGGTAATTCACACCTAGTTCTACAATACACCCGGTGATCCACCGCAAAGGCAAAAGGCAGTGGAAAAAAGAAAAATACCATTAATTAGCTAAAATGTGAGAAAATGTAAACTGCTTCTTAAATAAAAGACGGATGACGATATAGGCTTACGAACTCCTGCGGAGCTTGATCTTGGTTTGACTCCTAATCGCCAATTGGAGCAAAGGACTCCACACTGCCAAGGGCTTTATTCCATCCCTCCTACCTAGACAGATGATATAACATTAACTTTTTCACACAATTTGGGGAACACAATAGGTTCCTTGGATCTCCAATTCGTTCTAAAATCCCTTAAATCTCAAATCTTCATCATCATTATTTCAATCCTGTGATTAGTTTACTACTGCACCCCATTGTCCTCTATTTAATGTTAATTCCCTCACCCCGTAACACTCTTGGCCTTCCCTCGGTATCTTCCCTTCTTCGTTTCGCTTTTTAATTTATTGTATTAAATAAATTAAAAATGTACTGAATATGCAAGCAATTGATACACCTCCGGCAATACTAGGTCTATCTTGACAAATAAGTTCGTAGAAAAACGTTGACAGTGACATAACTGAATCTGAATATAATTAAAATATTTTCTATATCAGATGTCTTTTGGACGGTCCCCTAAATATAATGCACTAGGTATTTTTTAAGCTTTCTGTGGTTAGGTCTTGACTTATTTCCATCGTCAGACCATAAGTTCCACCTCCATTTACGTTTTTAAAAAGCTTACTTGGTACCGGTTTACCACAATATCTTTCGACTATCATAACTCTTAACATCTCACAGCATACTAACATTACATCCACCCATTAGCCTCTCTAATTTGAATTTCAGCGGTTAACTTTCTCTCTTCTTCCATAATTGAAATTTTACCGTTTGTTATAACCCCCTGACCGATATGTTTTCTAACATTTCACCAAGACAACATCCCAAAGGTCTAACCATTTAAAAAATCTATGAATATTTAAGAATATGCTATTTCATTACATGAGCACAATTTATAAAGGAAAAAATGAATAATTTTATACTCTAAATGGAAGCGTGTTGAGAGCATGCGGAAATCCGTCCTTCATTGTTTGACATACACATAAAATACATGATCATCAATATATTCATCTAATTGCTCCAGAAGTAAGTTTGGTTTATAAATTAAATTGACTGATTAATCAGTTTAAACATGCATAAAACAAAAATTACGTGAAGCATAGTACAGAAGAAGTGATGACTCTTGACGTCTTGGTAAAGCTTCTGATTCCATATCGCCTCATCAAAAACTCTCCTACAAGCTTTAAAGATGAGCTCTAAAGTGAACGCCTCATTATGCTGTTATAGTATTCACACGCCACTGCTGTGTTGTCTCTCGCACTTTTCTGTTTGCCAGTGTGAAATTTATGCCTCAAAAATGATTTGAAATTAGGTTTATCAAGAAACGAACAACCGGAATTCACGCAATATCAAAGACTTTGGTGAAAAATGGGTTCACGAACAAGAGGAAATGAAGAGGAGATGAAATATAAGAATATAGAAGGTAGAAATGCCAGAATTTTCCGGTAGCGTTTTGGTATGTGTTCACTATACGGTGTTCGGCGGACTGTTCATGATCCGGTATTACAGAGAAGACAGCAAATTACTAGTGCCATTGCAAACTGCTAGTCAATGCACTACTGGCTGAAAGTACTTAGATAATAGAAAATGACGCTTATAATATTGTTAATTGTCCTCGTGCCCTATGCATACTGAACATTTTTCACAGTGCGTTTACAGTATTTCACTGTATTTTTAATATAGATTATGATTGGCATAAAACTATGATTAAACACGAATAGAAGCACTTATGATATATTACCTATTCGTTTTGTGTGACATTTATGTCTTAATGCCATCGTAAACATCATCATTATGCATAGGAGAGATGCATAATTAAGAGAAAAAGAAATATTTTCATGTTATGAGAAAAATTTGCCAATGGTCGACTGTAAATATTTTCCGTGGCATTCGGCGAACATGCCGCTACGACGACGTGCAAGAGGTTTTTTCGTCTCCAGACGTCTTCCGAGCGCGTCTGTGGTTAAATTGTATTCACGACTCAAATAATACTTTTTAGGAGATGGATGAAAGATAAGAGCACAACTCATGGAGCGCAATTGCATTTCTGTAGACTCAAACTCATTCCAAACTGAAAAATCAATTCATTTCCAATTAGATTCCCGAATATTAAGGTGACCTCAGCTCAAAGGTCAAACCTGAGTATGTATGAGATCATACATGCCTTGCTTATAAAATGGAGATGGTTTTCTAAGTGCGTGGCCGTAAGTATGATGAATACGGATATGTATTTAGCGAAAATCCGAAGAAAACATTTAATATTACATTTTAATTATTAGGTTTTTGCATAAAATTTTCAATATAACTAACGTAATTACGTAAAACATTCGAAAAAATTTAAAGATAAAATTATTTGAATTAAGAGAATTATGTATTTTTCTTTCATTTCATTTCACCATGAACTATTTAAAATTGTAAATTGTCATACCCGTCCTTAAATCACATAAGTAGCCAAAATAATTACTTATCTTCTGAATGAATCAAACCGAATTTTAGTTTTTTAAATGCCTTTTATATCATGCAGATTTAATAGCACATATTTGTCATGAATTCTCTAGTCCACCACCTTGAAGATAGACGTAGTCCAACAAAAAGTAACAAATGCGCGACAAACTCGCCAAAACTTAACAAATCATGCGTGCTGTGGATGAAGAAGTTCCACATAATTCAATGAAATGGCAAAAGTGTATACATTTTTAGTTGTTATGAAAAATATATCATGGAAAGAAAAGAAGAGTAAAAATGATCCTTAATAACTATTTTCATATTAAATCATCTTAGCGCGAATAAAGGATAGTGCTTATGCATGTTCTAATGAAATCACATTCGGCCCCAGCTCTGATAAAACTCGCAGGGAGCGAGGTAGTGAGAGGGTATGGCTTAAGAGGATTGCGGGGTTACAAGGATTATGGCCTGGCGAGGGGCGGGGAGATCCGAATGAAGTCCACGGGGACGCGAGCATGGGGGAAGCTACGCTTGGAGGCCATAGAGGAAGCTGTCTGGGGGAGTGGAAGTGTTTTCTGGGCCCAGAGGCCAATTTGGGGAATAAGAGATGAAGGCCGGACCGACATGGGAGGGAGAGGAATTACGGAGAGAGTTTGATAAGGTGGAAAAATATACCGCGAGAGGAGTGGTTTGTGGAGATTTACATGCCTCATTTACCATAATAATCCCGTATGAAAAAATTAATATGTTGATGTTCCTGGATATTCCAACAAAGTTTCTTTCCATTACGACAGGTACAATGCAAATGTGGTTCGAAAAATGCAGTTAACTACGATAAGTCAGTACTTTCCACAAAAAATCAGGTTTTTCTTTTTTCATTTTGAATAAATCGGATCCCAGTAACACTCTACTAGGCAAACGTGGATATTATTCCCTCCTTTGAATGGTTAAATGTTCCATGTGAAACATTCATAGCAAAAGTGATTAAAAATACTCTTTTCTTCTTTTACTTACTTTATCACTTAAGTTACTACGAAATGCATAAAGAATTTAACTGAACCATTACTTCTTATGCAATATCCATACTTTTTCCAAATAACAAAAGAGTGTAATGTGTAATTTTCTACAGTACTGAATATTTGGTTAAACATCTATCTGTTTGTAACGATAGAAACTTAATATGATGAACTATAGCCATTACATCATGGGCATAGCCATGGCATCATGGGAATGAGATGCACAGTACTTTGTCGACAGTTGATGAATTCGTGCATCGTGCTGTACGCGGACGGTGAATGAAGTCACGCAGCTCACAACTATGAAAGGGCGGGCAAAGAGTGGGCCCGGGACGACGGGATACTCAGGAACATTGGAGAGGATACTAAGTGGGAGGCCGTCGGCGGTCGACCTTCAGTGGTTTCCAAAGGAGGAATTTCAAAGAAGAGGGAGTGACATGGGAGGCGGATATTGTGCGTCCGGTCTCTTATTCATCCCTTTATCATTGAGACGCCACCACCAACAACTTCTCAGAAGCGTCCAATTTACCTCTTCTTTTCTGAGTGAGCTATGTTCCCGAGATCATTACTCGACTATACTATAACGAATTAGAAACGATCCAATTCAGGAATAATGCATCTGAAGTAATGTAGTTTTAATTTAGTTAACATTGGATTTAAAAACATTTTCGATGATTTTAAATCGCATTCAGAGAAAGATTAATTATAAAGTGGAGATACAGGTGCATATTCATAAACTATAATTATAGTTTTTGAATATAGTATGGCTTACACGGATTATAATCCGTGTAAGCCATACTTACATGGCAAATTTTTTGTTGATGTCACGTTAGAAAATCCCCACCAGCTAGTGTGCGAACTATATCGTGTGGTTGAAGATAAGCAAACTAAAATTCTATTTTAATGAATGCAATTAGCTCATTACATTTCGTGAGTCAGAGCAATATGGTATCCACAGTTGTCGTAATACCAAATGAAAAGGGAGCATTTTCATACCGGAAGAGCAGCTGCAGCTGGTTTAATCGATTTGTTATAAGCAGTGAGGCTTCTAGGCTCTATAAATATATTATATGGGTCGCGGTGGTCTAGTGGGTAGAGCTTTGGACTACTGACCGGAGGGTCCCGGGTTCGATTCCCGGGCAAGGCACTTTGGGCACCTGCAGCTCCACCCAAGCTATTTGATTTTTCGGGTACCAGTACTTTCTGGGAAACCATAACCGGCACAGGGAAAGGAACTGGCCCCCCTACCCTGATGTGTGAATATTCACACGCCGTCGGGCTTGGTACATGGGTGAGCTCTACCATCACCTACTAAACCGACCTTCGGGTTGATTACTGTGTTTATGGTTTTTTATATATATTATATATATCAAGATATCCCTAGCGAACCAAACCAAACGCTCCATTCCTTATTCCCTTTCCATAAGAGGACACAGAATCTGAAATCGCCCCGAATCCCTTAATTCCTCTCAAATCTACACCGTTCCCTCCTCCAACGAAGTTATTCTGAGGACGTCCTGAGCAATAGAATTCGAAGACATGCTTACACACCCAAGCCTTCCTTCACCGCGGAAACCAACCCCCTTTCAATGTGTTCCACATAATTCCCTGGCCTAGAGTCCCTGAGACTAATCCTAAAAAAATCTCTACCCTATCGTCAAAAACCCCAGCTCCACCATCAACCTTCTTCCCAAATGTTCCCCCATTTCTTTCAGACACCTCACCAACTTATCAGATCTCCTTAAATCAACCAATCCACTCCTTAAATCCCCGCCCTGTTCCAAAGCCACTCCCATACCCTGCAATAAACCTACATTCAAAACATGTCCTTTTTTCAAAACCCGAACGCCATCCCTCTCCCACCTGCTTTTTAATTTTTTCCCATCCATTCCCCAATTCTCGTGTACTTCCAGAAATTAGTTTACTTTCTGAAGTGTCAACTATGTCTTACCTTTTATATCGGACAGTGTGCCACATCCCTAAATATTAGAATTAGTAACCACCGGGCCTCATGCAAGTATTCTTCCCTGATTGGGATGCTCCCAATCCAAAAACACGCTTCAAAACCTATAACACCCTTTGATAAATGCTATAGTGTGTACCTTATAGCATCCCTTCCACCCTCTAACCCTCCACTATAACTTACAACAACAGTACAGGTGTTGAACAAGCTCCTCCGTTCTTGAAATGAACTGGGTATTAATATTAGACATTAATTGCCCCAATCTTCAATTAGGTTCATAACCCCCCTCCTTTCCCAAAACCATCCATATCATTCCACCATTTCTAATAATTCCCGTCCCAACTCTTTCCCTCGCAAACCTTTCCCCGGCTATCCCTTCTATCCTGCGTATGTACACACACATATGGAGGAGGTTTACCACTTCAATATTTTTCTCGTTAGAAAGTTCTATAGTCTCAGTTTCCTAACAAAATTACGTTCTCCTTTCCTTTTGCTGCTTCTAGAAGCTCTCGGAGTTGTTAGCGTGCTTAATCTTCTGAATGGCTGAATAGGATGCATCTGCATTAGATCAGTATGGGGACAGTATACTGTTCTGGATTGATTATTTTGTGAAAGTATATGACAGCCAAATCACCAAGAGATTAGTACACAGTTTTGAGAGGAATTGAACTAATTCCATTAAATATTTTTAAAACAGATTTTTTCAAATAAGCCTACCTGAAATACGGCCTGAAAATGCTCTAATGGTGTACTCATCGTTTCAATGGTCTTTTAATCGTAAGAAATTTGAGGAGTCCATATTCATGGGATACAACCTTACGTTTCACAAGTTCATTACATTTTCTCTAATTTTAGAGACAATTCCGTCGCTTTCCAATTTCAAAAAAATCATGAAGAAAAAAGTGGTAATTCTACAATAAAACTCAATTTAGAAGATTGTATTTATGTATTTACCAGTTTATAGTTTTTGCATGGCTAAAGCATCCTTCATTTGTTCAATGATATCAATTACTGACCGCTTTTGAATTTTTTGTATTCCCAGCTACTCCAAGATTAGGGAAAAAACCGTAACACTGCCTGTCCCCATAATTTTCACTATGCTCTCCGTCTCCGACTTATTGAAGGTCACATATAATATCAGGCCATTCTAAATGTGGCCACAGTAGCGAAACAGAGCATTACGCTTTTGCCGTCTCGTCGCATTCTCCCATTGCTCTTCTAATAAATCCTAATTTATTACTAGTTTGTCCACATATTCCATTTATATATACCATTAAAGAGATATTTTAAGGATAATTCCTAAGCATTTAATCGAGTATACGCTAGTTTATTCGATATTGTTGATGCAGTAGGCGTTTTAGGGTAAATAAGTTCTACTCCAATAACTAATTACTATCAACTTACGTAAGTATATTTCTACCTTCCATGCATTGCATGAACGCTTTATTACATTCAGTGCGATTGGTAATGCTGCAATATCTTTAGTGCCACGGATAATTTTACAACCTACGTCTTCGGCAATTAAGTGAATTTTTCAATTTGCCAAGGTTTTTATTTCCTGAACGTAAAGCAGGAAAGAAAGAGGCCCACCAATATTTCCCAAGGAAAAGTCTTATCTGTCTTTACTGCATTATAACTAATACCCTTTGCTTGCGATGATTTAAAAACCTTGAATCCAGCCTATTACGTTTGTATCTTTGTCACAGGCTTTTAGCTCTGCGATAGCATGCTATTAAGCACATTTTGGAATCTAGGAAAAATCGCCTCACCGGCATCATTTTCTCCCTAATCCGGAGCAACATAACCAACTACCGCAACTTGTGCTTCACGGGACCTACCCTTTCGGAAGAAATGCAGGCATATCAACTGTTTATCTGAACTAAGATCATTTCTCATAACAGAACAGGCGAATGTGTGTTCAATGATCTTGCTTAAAATTGAAGCCATAGAAATTGGTCTACAATTACTCGGTTCCTCTCGGTCACTTACCTATATTAAAGGTTTTTAATTAGTAATTATCAATGCAAGCAAAACTCGCTGATTTATTAGGGACATCGCAAACACGGCTTCCACACATTGGCCTACTTCCGAAGCAGGAATATGAGCTGATATCTAATGGGGACCGGAGGGTCTCTTCGGGTAGATCTCTTTCAGCAGTCATTTAATTCCGTAACGAGAAATTTTAATTTCGAATGCTTTGTGGAAAACTGATTATGTAATTTATAGGACACATTCAGTGAGATGCAGCAAAACGTCTTGAAAGAAGGACGTTAATTAGCTCACCTCTCCTCGACTTCTGATAACCCAAAAGTTTTTGGGAATTCCTTGGAAGATTTAAGTTTATTTATTTCCCTAAACCATCTAAGCCTAGCACTAATATGCTTTTGGATTTTCGCTTTAATCATTAAGTTACTTCTTTTCTTTGAATTCACTACATGCTTTTCGAAATATTTTCTTGGAGTTAGACTTAGATAGAGTAAAAACATAATAATGGGTTTTCCTGTGCTTTACATAAGCCAATATGTAATTTTAGATCAAATCTAACATGTTATTTGTCAAGACATTTTGATAAGACCGGAATGAAAACTTAAGTGTTAATACGTAAATAATGTTCTAAGATATTAATGTAGTTATAATTAATGTTAACTTGTAAGTGATTAAGAATAAAGAAAAGTTCACCCGGAATAAAATTGTGTTGAATCATAATTTTTTCAAAAATTTATGATGGATTATTGTTATTTTATTTTTTTTATTTATTAGGTAATCTACCGGTTAAGGTAGGTTTTTGGATGGACACAACTATCAAATAAGTATTTTGTAACTCCAAACAAAACCCAATCCAGCAACCTACTCTACATCAGGTCTCTTAATCCCTGTGTTATTGTTATTTAATGGCCAATAATCAACATTCCCCAAACAATCACCAAAATCTTATAAATTGAAAATTAGAATACCCATCTACTTATACAATAGTATTAATCCATACCGTAAATTCATCAAATAATAAAATATCAGTCAAAGAAATATTTTGTCAATTCATTCATCAGTAAAAACGGAATGCTTCCTTCAATAAACCTTCAACAATTAGTTGATATTTTTACTATTTTTCAAAACAGTTTTAACATTCTTATATGAAAAGAATGCCATTAACCCTTAAATGATAAACATGGGGGTGTAGGGCACATGACAGCTATTTGGATCACCAGTCATCCGCGAATATCTCAAACTTATATGCTGCCAATCCAATGATTCTCACCCATTTTTATCGGTGAAGGCCCAATTTTGAGTTTCTCATTCTGCATTATTACTGATCTATTGAGTCATCCATTCGTGTTAACATTCTCAACTCTTGGCATTTTTATTGAAAATTTGGCGTCAGAGAATACATGTAGTAGTGATGAATTTTATTTGAACCAACATTTTTAAACTGTGTTCACGTAGAAATGACGAAATATACTTTATTCAGCATGTGAATTCCTCTTCGAGCGTAAACGAAATGCCGTCATTGACGCAATTATTTATGACGCTGAGGACATAACCATTAGAAACTTTATGTTGTAGGATTTTAATTGCCCTCTCCAAAATATACTATTTTAACGTTAAATACAGTTAATGATAAATAACATTATTTGCAAAAATCATCGTCACCGTTAGCTATTAAAGGTACAGCAGATTTTGAGACTACCCCTTGCGACCTGAAGACTAACATTGCTTGTTTTAGTATGAACTAAGTAGTATGAAATTTCAATGAAATCAGAAGGCAATCCGTTGAGATAAGAATATTTAGGGACAAAATATAAATCTGGTTAAAAATGTAAAAAAAAAGTTTTAAACATTGGCAGAACTTTGCGAAAATAATAATATCTAATAGAATGATTATTGGCGACATACTAACTTAAAGGACCTACATAAGATGAGTTATATTGTATTAGTGAGATTTCACACGTAATATTCGCCAAGCATTGGAAGACTACACAGAAGAATCTATTAAATTCACAAACAGCAAAAAGCCCAAAAAAAGATAGATCTTGTACCACCAAAACATATACGTACATTCCCTAATGCGCAATTTTTGACTCATTTTCAAATTATAAAAATTTAAAAATGGTGTCTTCGTTTAGATTCATTCTTCATTCACCTACAAATGAGACCATATAAAAAAATTGCAACTATCCTCCTGTCGCATATTTTAATTTGATTACGAAAAACAAGGAAATACACGGATTATAATGATTGATTAATAGTAGTAGAAAATACTCCGTTTAAGACAGGTTATCTATGGACACATTTCACACATGGACTCGCCTAACCAGCACAAGCTGATATCCTGAATTTTAGTAAACTTCTCTTAACTTCCACATTCATTCTACGTCCCCTACCCCGGTCCTGCCCACCTATAATTTTCCTTCTTCTTCATCAGCTGCCTAATGTTCTTACTCTCTTTCTATCTTTTGCAGTATTTGACACTCCATCGCTTTTCGAAATTCTCTACATCCAGTTTTCCTGTCTTTTTCGGATTTCTCCCAATAGTCCTATCTCCACCTCCAACATGCCAACGTTGGCCGGGTTTTTACTGTCGTCTATTTCACCTTCCATAACCTAATCTACATCTACGTGCAAATCTCAAAATCCTCTAATCTACGTCTATATGAGCAATCGCGATTCAAAAGCCAATTTTATGCGCTACACAGAGCCAGTCTCGAAACAGAAGTACTGCAGAATATCATCTTAGGACGCTTATTCTACATCCCTGTCGACATTTCTATCCTTATGAAATCATCTTCACGTAACGCATTTTTTCTATTCATGTTCCTGCCGCTAGGAAAACCATGGCCCAAAATATTTCCAAGTTAGGTAAACTCTTTCACCTGATCTGTTATATTTCCTTGAATTCAAACGTTTAATAGCCACCTTCCTTCTTAAAAACTGTGTCAGTTTTTATTCAAAATAATGCTTCATTACTCTATTTCCACGGCCCTATTTATTTTTTATTCGCTTAAAACCGTTTCTATCTCTCAATTAAGTGTGCTGGGGACTCGGCTATCACCATTTATGTCACCTTATCTTTCCGTCTCAAATCCGTGGCCTTATATCTTTGCCATGTAGATTTTTAAAAATTCTTTCAATATCTGTTTAATATTTCCTGTTTAAAGTTTAGCAAACTTTAAGCCATATTCTTGAGAGTGATAAGGGATTTTCCCTTCTAACGTCCTAATTATTGATTCCTTCTTACTTTTAAATCTTTGTATTTATTATTTATTTCAACCTTCATTTGTAGAGTCTCCATGTTCTCTCATGAAGTCACCAAGTTCTTTTTCCATATGAGTTAATTATTTATAATATAAATTCTCCCTTCGTTATGCATTTATAATGCAAACTATATTACTCTTTAAATCCTTAAATATATGTACTAAAAACACAGTAGGATTTTGCGAATACCAAATTAACCTCACAAATTTTAACCCAAGATATTTAAGCCAGATCATTCTAGATAACTTGTCATTATTGTCATTTGTAATGCTTTTTGATATCAAGTATTTTAATGTGTTAAATATTCGACTTTTCTGCAACACATTACTAGAACACACACGATATTTCATAATCTATTCGAACTTTTCCATTATTTTCAATCAATGCGATTCAAATAAGAAAGAAATGGAAGTGATTTCATCCGATGAACATCAAATGGGAAGGACTGCAATGCCTTCTTTCCCTGTGAGGTGTTGTTGAAGGTGGGAGGAGAGGGAACCTTTCCCGCTGGCTGAAGGGAACGAAGGCATATATAATCACCGGCATGAGAGGTTGTTTATTCTTCATTTGAACCGCTGCCTCACATTAAGAAATTATAAACAAAAAATTATACGCATTCAGCCCCTGACTCCAATATCTGAAATAACTGCAACGCAACGTATGCGGCCATTTTTTTCGTTAACTAACAGGCTGCAGGGAGCGGCTGTAGTTATACCACCCGCAAGATTAAAAGTGCCGAAGCATACAACGTGAGAGATCCAGAGGGTGTGAGGCAAGAGAGCGAATCTCGAAACCCCAGGACGGACGTACGAACATGATAGGACTCGTGTAACCGCGGGAGGCGGTGGGATATTTGTTCGAGCGGCGACCGAACATGAACGGCGAACTGCAAAAAAATCTATTCAATAGTGTATATTCCCGATGAAGGATGAGTACTGTAAGGACAATGGCCGAGAAGAAATGAATTCCCATGACTGAAGCATGATAACCCGGTTGAATCGACCCGATTGACACTTCTCCGGCGGACCAATCCCCCCGCGTCATCCGCAGCCGCAGGAGCGACCGGCCACGGCGAGAGCGACGCGAACACGTATACCCCCACTCGGGAGGGGGGAGCGAGTCTTGACGGTGATGCGGCGGGCGGAAGAGTGGGGGGATTGCGTGGGGAGTTGGGGCGGGAGGGCTGGGGGGCAGAGACGCACGCCCTCGGGAGCAGCTCCCCCTCTTGCGTGCGGCCTGTGAAAGGGTGGAGGGCGTGCCGTCATAGACAGAGAGTAGTCCTGCTCCACTCGCTTCCCTTCCCGATGCAGGATCGATGAGGGCAGCAGTGAAAGGGGTGAGAATAATGGGTATGGTGGCGTGAATAGGATTGTCCAAGGGGGATGGAGATTGGTGACCGGAAAGCGCGAGGGAGAGAGCGTCCCTCTCCGGATTCTGAACGCGGAAAACTCTTCAAGCTTTTACGATCCAGAGACACGCAAAAATGGGCATGAATTAGTTGAAGCATTACTTAGGAACATGGGATTCGTATTATCCGTCGGAGCTGTCTTTGTAAACAATTTTCAATTATGAAATTCGATGTTTTTTTGAATTTACAAGTAACAAATTAAATTCATATGCATTAAGTGAATGAAAAAACAACTCCTCTTCACGCTGGGCCATGGTAAAGCACAAGGTCAAGACATTCCGGGTTATACTTTATGAATGAAAACTGGCTTAAAAATACTTTAGGCATTTATTTTTCTACATTTGATGCCATCGTAGCATACTCCCTTAGATTAGAGATTAGTAGATTATATATATATATATATAGTTATATATATATATATATATATATATATATATATATATATATATATATATAGTTATATATATATATATAGTTATATATATATATATAGTTATATATATATATATATATATATATATATATATAACTTTTGGACGGCACAATAGAACACAGAATAAACAGATAACACGTAAAAGGACACTCACACTGTAGATGATTTAAGCTTTCGGCCTACTCCGAGGCCTTTTTTTAGGTCAGACTGAACTTCTTCCGAGTCTGACCTGAAGAAAACCTCGGAGTAGGCCGAAAGCTTAAATCATCTACAGTGTGAGTGTCCTTTTACGTGTTATCTGTTTTATTCTGTGTTCTATTGTGCCGTCCAAAAGTTATATTGCTCTCGTGAGTACTTCCGCATCAACGATGCACGATGACAGAAGGCAGAGCTCGAAGATAGGTCGATGAAAAACATTGCGATACGCAGCAAAATATTTAGTATAGAGCGCACCTCTATGGCGTTCACTTATTCTTACTGAACACTAGTAATAATAAACAAAAAGAGATTAACAAAAACGTAGACATAACAAACTCCAATATTTCGTTTGTCTCAACCACCTTCATCAGGGTATAATTCATCAATGGTTTATTATACCCTGATGAAGTTGGTAGATGTGCATCAAGAATAAGTGAACGCTCTGTGGGTGCGCACGCTTTTTACTAAATATTTGCTGCGTATTACAAACTTGTTCATCAACCTTTGTCTCCGAGCTGTGCCTTCAGCCATCGTACCTGTGATCACAGGAGAAGTAGACCCCATAAAAATGCTATGCATATACATGTATGTATGTATGTATGTATGTATATATATATATATATATATATATAAAAGTAAATATGTATAAATATATACATTTATTGTGTTGTATATAATATTATATATATATGTATGTATATATATATATATATATATATATATATATATATATATATATATATATATATATATATATATATATATATTACACACATAAATATAACTTTTGGTTTAATTGGTTTTAAGAAATTATAAGTAAGAAATAACAGAAATATCTGGATTCAAATAACTGTGCATATTATTTGATCCTTATGTACATAACTTTTTAAAATTATAGCTGTTAATGTTGAATTGTGTTTTTTTATGAAACCGCAGACTGAAGTAACCTGTAGCATGGAGATGATAGAGGATCGTAGTGTGATAAAATTCCTTCATTTAAAAAGTTACTCTACTCGAGAAAATCCCACGATGAAATGATGGCTGCTTATTGAAAAAATTGGTGAATGGCGTATGTGTGAGGTGGGAAAGAATTTTTTCGAACTGGCCACATGATCCTCAAACGACCCACGAAGCGAAAGACCATCACTCCTGGACGATGCTGCCACGATGAAGAAAGCGGAGGACTTTATCCTATTAGACCGAAGAGCAACCAACTATATGAACATTAAGGATACTGATATTAGCTACAGCAGTGAGTGTAAAAATTCACGAAGGACAGCACATGTCAAAGTTTTCATCATACTGGGCTCCATGACTTCTGACTCCTTTTTTAGAAGCAAACAAATTGCAACCTGCCATCCCGACCACAGCGCTACCAACATTCAAAGCGATGATGCTCCGAAATTTTGCCGCCACTCTTTACTCCTGATCACACAACAACCTGCTTTTTATTTTTTTCATATACATAAATAAATCTTTGTGGGGTCGAAGAATTTGACAACACAAATTAGGTCATTCAAACGGTGGAACAATGGGTTTCGACGCAATCTTCTGAGTTCTCTAACGACGGCTTTTAAATGGTCAAGACTAGCTGGGAGAAATGTATACATCTGGATGCTGAGTATGAGAAGAGGCCTTAAGAATGGCAGATAAGGGTAAAATCAATATAGTTTATGCTTCAATCTCGATTATTTTTTAGTAATAGATTAATGTTTACGGTATCCCCTCGTGCATAAAATCTCACACTTCATATTTTCGCCGTTTATAGATGCAAATTAAAATAAGGGACCCATATTTTGATATTTCCTTCGACAACGATGCAACGTCAGCCCAAATAAATACTCCAACATTTATATCTCCTGCTTTTAAACATAATTCCTTATGACTTTATTCATGAAAAGATTGAACCGCTATTATGTCTTCACCTATCCTTGCCTTCAGCCATGCTCTACATCATACTACCTTGATCAAAAAGTTCCCGGAATAACCACCGTGTGGCGCTCCCATCGTTCCGATTTTAGTTCTGTTTTTTTGTTAAATTGGTACATCTGTTGTTGATATTCCCTTTAAATCTTAGTGTCATAACTTGACATTTGCAAAAGTTACGTAGCCAAGAGTACATCTATCTCTGTGTGTGTTGGCGATTTTTTACAATTGCACAAATGGATTTAAATTTGCAACAACGAACTTGTATTAAATTTTGCGTAAAAAACGGATTTAGTGGCGCACGGACGTTGGAAATGTTGGAAAAGTGTTTCGGCAACGATTCTCTAAAAAAAACGGTCGTTTACCAGTGGCACGAGCGGTTCAGAAGTGGTCGTGAGTCAATCGAAGATGATGAACGCAGTGGCAGACCATCGACATCGAAAGTCGGTGAAAAAATTGATAAAGTAAAAGAAATGTTGGTCAATAACCGCAAATTAACCATCAGAGAAATAGCGGAGGACTTGAACATTGCCTATGGATCCGCCCAAGACATTGTGGTTAATGATTTGGGTTTCCGTCGTGTAGCAGCAAAGTTGGTGCCAAAAGACCTCAATTTCATGCAAAAAAGAGACCGTGTTGACGTCGCAAAAGACATGATTTGCGAGGATGAATCCGATCCCACATTCATCAAAAGGATCATTACTGGAGACGAGACGTGGGTTTATGAGTACGACACGCAATCCAGACATCAGGCAAGTGAATGGCGTTCACCAAATGAGCCGAGACCAAAAAAACCACGTCGTTTTCAGTCAAAAAAGAAGGCAATGCTGACGGTTTTCATGGATTACAACGGTGTAGTGCATCATGAATTTTTGCCAGAAGACCAGACAGTAAACAAAGAGTATTATTTGGGCGTTATGAGACGTTTGCGTGAAGCAATTCGCCGAAAGAGACCAGAAATCGTCGCACAGTGCTATCATTATTCGTAATTTTTTGACGAAAAATGCAACAAATACCATCCAACAGCCACCGAATTCACCTGATTTGGCTCCCTGTGACTTCTTTTTGTTCAATCGAGTTAAAAAACCATTACGGGGAACGCGTTTTAGCAGCCGAGAGGAAGTAATGGAAAAATCGCAGGAAGCACTGATGGACATACCGAAAACCGAATATGAAAAATGTTTCGAGGATTGGATCAAGCGCTGGCATAAGTGTGTTGCAGTCGATGGGGATTACTTTGAAGGGGACAATACAGATTTAGATGAATAAACTTGTATTTTTAATTTTCTGAATAAATTCCGGGAACTCTTTGATCAAGGTAGTATAAGTCAGGAATGGTCCCATTTAACCCTAGGCTTACTCTTTCAAAAGCAATGTTATTGCGTTCAAAATGATTGCTTACGGCACATTCTCTATCATAGGTCTCCTACACTTTCCTCATGTGCCTTCTTAAAATTAATAAATATACAATAAACTAACTCTCTCATGCTCAGGATAAATATACAATAAACTAACTCTCAGTCAGGAATGGTCCCATTTAACCCTAGGCTTACTCTTTCAAAAGCAATGTTATTGCGTTCAAAATGATTGCTTACGGCACATTCTCTATCATAGGTCTCCTACACTTTCCTCTTGTGCCTTCTTAAAATTAATAAATATACAATAAACTAACTCTCTCATGCTTACACTCTTACCAAGTAATGGATTAGCTCAAAACTCTAATCCATACAAAATTAACAGACTTGTACTGGTCATGTTAGCTTAAGGCTATATTTTGTACTCATACAATCGCCCCTTACCCATCACTTCCTCTGAAAAATTAAAAAGTGTAATTTCGCTCTTATGTTTAAACTCAACCTTAACATTTTTTTTAAATTTCCACCATTACACAAGGACATAAAAAGCATTCTTCCATTCGTTCGGCAAACAAATGTGGCCAAAATAAACAGTTTTAAAAAAGCGGTCACTCTCCACTTTTCCTTGACATGGCTTGTTGTATACTCATGCAGCCTTTCCAGTTTTCAAAATATACGATACTTCATGAATACTCATTTATATTACCTCCTGCCGATTTTTTCATAGTTTGGCTCACTTAAATAACCTAAGTCACCTTTGTGCTTTTTACCTTTACACTCAAAATACTCAAAGGGTACCTGATTTCACAGTCATCCCAGATACTATTAACATTTTTATTACTGATGGACTTAATTCTTTAGTGGAATCCATCCCGTTTTCAAACGACTTGTAATTTCCCTTAAAATAATTATGTATTTGCTGCTTCTGCCATTCATATTATTTCCCACTTTCCCTACACGAAGGTTAAAATCCAGAGTGGAATTAAAATACATGGTATTTATTGATGATGTAGAAGTTGAGCCAATGAAATCCAGAGGGATAATATTCTGTCAGTAAAAGGGATTATAATCACTGAGTAGCAGTTTTTATCATCCAAATGAGATGAATTAAATAAAATACACCTATTCCAAAATAACATTCTAAAGGAGTAGTGTATACTAATTGGAGAATTAATGAAAATATGGGTATAACGATGGCATTAAAGACTTGAAGTAATAATCAGAATCCGGAATCTTCTTGTTGGATTGCGACTTTCCCCGATCTTATTCGAAAATACTTTAATCTATGGTTTATCTATATTTACCTTGAGATTTAACTTGTTCGTACCCCTCTCCATATAGATCATCGTGTGCGTCAGGAGTTTTTTCATCTCTATTAATAGCTACAGTATGTCGTCCGCTAATTCGCAATATATTTATCCTTGGAATTACTGACTCTACCTTTATAATTTATTTGAATTCAATAAACGGTTTCTGATGGTACACCATGTAGACCAGGGTGAATATTGAGCTCTCTCTTATTTTTTTCTTTAACAATAACACCCTTTACCCTTTCAAAACCGCTTTAGATTCTGGTTTGCCCTATATACAGAGAATGTATCAATTTACTTCCAGTGAACTGGGTCTGGAATAGATTTTCTCTTTAATTATTACTTTCATACACTTTGAATTAATATTAGTTGTTATTTAATATTTTTTCTGCTTATATGTAAAATCTTCGGCAGGATGTCATTGCCGTAGATTAGGATATGATGGATAACTGTCCAAAATGTATCAAATTTGCCTGCCATTTCCCTTAATCTAATTATTATTATTATTATTATTAGGTAATCTACCGGTTAAGGTAGGTTTTTGGATGGACACAACTATCAAATAAACATTTTGTGACTCCCCACCTAGCAAACTAATCTATATCAGGTCCCTCTTCATCTCGGTGGTCTCACTTCTTTCCTCCCTTCATCCCGTCCAATATCCCTATCCTGTTCCTACCCTTACCTCGCTTGCCCAACATTCTCCCCTCTATTACCCTCTTCAACATTCCACTACCGCTCAATACGCCTTTCATCCATTTTTCCTGCCTCCATAGGATTTCTCTCAACAAACCCCTCTCCTCCCCCACCATTTCTAGTACTTCCTCATTTGTTTTCCTTTCGGTCCATTTCACCTTCTCCATTCTTCTCCACACCCACATTTCAAAAGCCTCCAATCTACGTCTATCCTCCTGCTTCAGCGACCACGTTTCCGCGCCGTACATAGCTACGCTCCATATCAGAGGTTTTACGAGCCTTGTCTTAACATCTCTACTCAACGTCCTCGTCATCAACTCCCTCCTCCTTGAGAAAGGCTCCTTGCCTAGCGCAATTCTTCTCTTTACGTCCCTACCACTTTGACCGTATTGGTCCAAAACACTTCCGAGATATGTAAACTGTTCTACCTGCTCTATTTTTTCCCCGCCTATTTTAATATTTAGCTTAGCCTTTTTCTTCCTGGAAAATTGCATAACCTTTGTTTTATTAATATTGATTCTCATCCCATATTTATCGCACTGAACCTCCAATTCACTCAACAATGCTTGCAACCCCATGGCTGACTGAGCAACTAATGCTTGGTCATCAGCAAACCTAACCGATTTTACGAATTCCCCTCCGACTTTCATTCCTACCTCCAGTTCTTCCCATGCCTCTTTAATCATTTCCTCTACATATACGTTGAACAGTACCGGTGACAATGGGCAACCCTGCCTTACACCTCTTCCTAACACTGCCCATCCGGACTCTCCGTTCCCCACTCGCACCTGAGCAGTCTGAGACATGTACAGGTTGCGGATCAGTGTCCTGTCCCTCCAATCCATTCCTATTTTCTGCAATACACGCATTAATTTTTCCCAATTCACTCTATCAAACGCTTTTTCGAAATCTACAAAACAGGCAAAAACGTCCTGATTGTATTCTATATTCCTCTCGACTAGTGATCTCATTACTGCAATGGCATCACGCGTACCTCTTCCTTTCCTGAACCCAAACTGATCATCCCCTAAGTAATCATTTGCCTTACTCTCTATCCTTTTGTTGATGATCCTGAGAATAACTTTAGCTGCGTGGGATATCAAACTTATTGTTCTGTAATCCTTACATGATGAAGCCTTTGCCTTTTTTGGAATAGGAACTAACACCGATCTCACAAAATCTTCCGGCCAGATTCCTTCCTCATAGATACTACGAATCAGTCCATATATAGTATGGCCTTCTTCCCACCTTTCCCTAACCATTTCAACATTTCTACAGGAATATTGTCCACCCCCACAGCCTTATTTGCTTTCATCTCCTTTAATGCCCTTTCTATTTCATCGTCGAGTATGCCTGGTATATATATATATATATATATATATATATATATATATATATATATATATATATATATATATATATATATATATATATATATATTAGCTAGTTGATTTTTCGGGCACCAGATCTTCCTGGGAAACCATAACCGGCACAGGAAAAGGACCGGCCACCCCACCCTGATGTGTGAATATTCACACGCCGTCGGGCTTGGTACACGGGTGAGCTCTACCATCACCTACTAAACCGACCTTCAGGTTGATTACTGTGTTCATGGTTATATATATATATATATATATATATATATATATATATATATATATATATATATATAGCTCCCTCCTTTTCTCCCTCTCTATCCTCGGGCACCGCATTTTCAACCATCCCGAATCCCTCAACAAATACATCAACAACCTTCACCATTCCCTCCTCCAACGGGGATACCCAGATTCTCTCCTTCAAAAAAAATTCTAAAACAATCCTACACCCCCAATCCTCCCTCAACCACAGACTCCCACCCTCTCTCAATATGCACCACCTACTTCCCTGGCATCCAATCCCTTAAATTCATCCTCAAAGACCTGTACCCCATCCTCAAAAATCAAAACGATTCGTCCAACCTTCTTTCCAAATGCCCTTCTGTAACCTTCAAACGGCCCGCCAACATATCAGATATATACTGAAATCCACCAAGCCTCTTTCCAAATCCCTTCCCACCCCCAGAATCACTACCACTCCGTGCTTGCGAGCAAGATGCAAAACTTGTCCTATTTTCACCACTCCACCCCTCTCCATCCCGCCTCTTAACTCTCTCCCGCCCTTCCCCCACTCCTTATGCACATCTCAGAATGTAATCTATCTTCTGACTTGCAAACTCTGCCCGGCATTTTATATAGGCCAGTGCTCTACACCCCTGAACCTCAGGGTGAACAATCATCGCGCCTCATGTAATCCCTCTTCCCCGTCCGCGGGTCTTCCCATCCCAAAACATTCCTCCCACCACAACACCCCCTTCAATCACTGTGACAATGTTTCCGTTCTAGTATCCCTTCCCACATCCGATAACCCTATAAAATTAAAAACAATGGAATTGGCATTTATATGGCTGTGTAAAGCCTATCAACATCCGGGTCTCAATGTCGTTCACTAAATGGGAAGGGGGGCTGGGGTGGATGGGAGTGGATTTGTTTCTTGCGAGATGGTGGGACAATTTATTCATCCGCATACATTTTGTCATTCTTGTACTGGGTTTTGACTTGTCGAGTCCTTATGATAACTTTGTGAGTTTTTTTGTGTAATCCTTCTCATACCAAACGCTCAATTCCCAAATCTCTCTCTATCCGCGGACATCGGATTTGCAACACCACAGCTACCCCCAACAAATACCTCCACAATCTACACCATGCACTCCACAAACACGGTTACCCAGAAAAGCTCCTACAGGATAAAATCTACCGCTCCACCCGACCACACACACCACAGAATGACAACCCCATATCTGACGCTGGACTCAACCCTTGCACAACCTATTTACCCAGATCCCACAGACTGAAAACCCTTCTCAAAGAACTTTATCCCATATTACATGACAATGACGCGACCACATCCTTACTGCCCCAATGTCCCTCTGTCGCTTACAGACGAGCAGCCGATCTCAGAAACCTTCTGAGATCCACCAACAATTTGGCACCCCGCCCTGACAAATTTCCACGTATTTCCCCTACCTGCAATCGCCCCCGATGTAAAACATATCTCCTAATCAGATCTGCTCCCCTCTCCCCACATCCCCTCATTGTCCCTTCACCCCGTTCCCACGCTAATTGCCTCTCAAAAAATATTATCTATCTTTTGTCGTGCAAACAATGCACCTCATTCTACATAGGCGAATGCATTACCCCCTTATCCATCCGAATGAACAATCACCGCTACTCATGTAATCCTGCTTCACTCTCTTATCTTCCTATCCCTTTACACGCAAGTTCACACAACCTATCATTTGACGAATGCTTTTCCCTAACAGTTCTAGAATCCCTACCCGATTCAACCACCAACATAGAGGTGAGAACTCGCGAATCCGCATACATCCTATATTTCCGATCCTTTTAAATTCCCACCCTTAACCACCATCTTTAATTTCCTTCCCAACAGTCCCTAAACCTTCCGCCCCCCCTCCCCTCCCCAGGCACTCTTCCCTCAAAACCTCTCAGTCTGACCTGAAGAAGGCCTCGGAGTAGGCCGAAAGCTTAAATCATCAACAGTGTGAGTGTCCTTTTACGTGTTATCTGTTTTATTCTGTGTTCTATTGTGCCGTCCAAAAGTTATATATATATATATATATATATATATATATATATATATATATATATACACACACAATATATATATACATACAATATATATATATATATATGTATATATACAATATATATATATATATATACATACAATATATATGTATGTATATGTATATGTATATATATATATATATATATATATATATATATATATATATATATATGTATATGCATGTATGAAAATAAAACTTAGACAGCAATACACAATATGAGAACACATAAAAGGAACATTCACACATCATTTCTTAATAATTTCGACATAAGAAAGAACAATTATGTTGAAATACTTTCCCAGATTCAGTCCTTCATCAAAGATCTTCGTCATCAGTATTTCGAGGAATATATCAGCCTACATCAATCTCAAACAGTAGGTTAGGAGATCGTACTAACATACATTTGTTCGAGAGAATAGAAATGCAGCGTCCTGTATTCAGAGCGAGACGTGGTATACTAAAAGAACTTAAAATAAATGGAATATTTTACGTCATAACTTTTTCTACACAATAATTCTTCATATTATTAATTTTTCTTGCTGTTTTAATGGAAAAGAACTGTAAGTCCGAAAGCCACTATTTGATTTTAAATTTATTTAATAAAAATAGTGCTAGTTTCAAATCTTAAATTAGATGAAATATTTTTTCGATTCATTATTCATATTTCTCTTTCAGAATAATTTCAAAATAGAGCATACTTTTTATCTATAAGTTAAAGTATAAAACGGCAAGTAAAATATCACATTTTGACTCACTTCTCTAATATTATAGAGTGCTATATTTCCAGTATCTCCATCCCTCATTTTAATTGTACTTTTAGAATTCTTTTAATTTTTAGAATTCAAGAGTTCAAAATATCATTATTAGTTAGAACCCTACGATTCAAGGTAGGTTGGATGAACACTAATTGACATTTATAAGAAGATAGATTAGTTTGCATATCCTAATGAAAACAACCTGACACCTCACAAATACAATGAGCTATTCTTCAATTCCGCATACTTCCTTCCTCCCTCCATTACTATAGTCTTACCACTCCTAATCCTACGCCTTCCTCGTTAACTTAATATTCTCCCTTTTATCAGTCTTAAACATCTTGTCGCCAATCAAAGTGCTTTGTATTAAGAACGTTCCAACCACTTGTATTTCTCCCAACAATTCTCTTTCATCCATCACCACACCTTGTGTGACGCCTGTTGTATCCAAGACGAGTAAAATTTGTCAATCTACTCTAGTTTATGAACTCTATTTTTAAAACTTAACTTAATTTTCCACGTGCTTATCACACTAAATTTCCAATGCGTTCAGCAACACGTGCAACCTCTTTGCTGACAACAATGGCTGGAAGTAATCAACATAAAGCTGGATAAATCGCAAACCAAACAGATTAAAAGAATTTTCCACCGACTTTCATCCTTCTCTCCAGATATTCTCTAGACTTTAACCATTTTTCAACATATATTCGTACGTTAAAAATTAAGATTTATAATGGACAGCCCTATCTTGCCCCTCATCCTAACAATTGCTAATCCGACTTTCTAAACCGCCACTTGTGACCTGAGTAGTCTGGGGATATGCACAGATTGTGGATACGTTTCCTATTCCTCCAATTGCCTACAATTTTCTGAAATAATTTAATTAACTCTACCTAATTCTCTCTATCCCATGTCTTATCGAAATCCACAAAACAAGCATGCATCCTGATTGTGTTGTACATTTCTTTGTATTAATTATCTCGTTACTTTAATGGCTTCATGCGTACCTCTTCCTTTTTAAACCAGAACTAATCATTCCCGAAGTAATCATTTTCCTTCTTTTGCAATCCTTTTATTGATGACGCTGTTCCTTTTTTTTAAATAACTAAAAGATCTGACAAAATCTTCCTACCAGATGGCTTATATACACTACCAAATAGCCCATAAAACGCCTTCCACTGTTTCCAAAATTAAGTTGTTCCGCGTAAATTTTACAACCACCATGGCCACATTTGATTCAAAATCTTTTAATGCCCATTCTAAGTATCTATCAAGCATGTCTGGATACAATTTAAATCATACTCATTTTCTATTTCTATCTTCGCTGGCCTATTATCTATAACATATGGATCATCTTTGCATTCTTTTCAACTATCTTCAATCTTCTGTAATTCTCCCTTTTTACTTATTGACAGTGCTTTCATCCATATGTGTGTATAGTGAACCAATTTCACTGTTTTCTTGTAACATTTATATCCCTGCAATGAGTCTTCTTCCACACTTCCTTTATTGATAGTTTTCCGTCTCAGTGTTGTTTCAAATATTTTCCGTTACTTTTATCTAATTCTTTGTTCAAAGTCATCCATTTTCCTCTCTCGTCAATCTTTTAAGTTGTTTCGTCTGCAATTCATATTTGCCTTATCTTTTTATATACTTGTCCTAGGTTCCTTTGCGTTCGCTAGCAGCCTACAATATTAAATTGTTTATTTGCCCTCATGTTTCTATGATATCCTATCTATCTTGCCTCACTCAAAACTATCTCTACAGCCTCCTTGTACTCCTTTTCTTTTCGTGCCAAGTTATCCTTCTACGTTCCCTTTAATAATATGCATTGCCACCTTTATTTTCTCGAACCAGTTATTGTATTTCTAAAGTACTGAATTAAGAACATACTCCCCATTAGCTCCCGAGAAATTTAGCAAATAAATCATATTATTGCTTGCTTTAATCACTGTCGCTTGCTCTGCTGTCTGTTTTTGTTTTCTTCCATCCCTCGTCCCTCTCCTTGGAGTGACCCTCCCGCTACCGGCAGCGTTGGGTCATATTTCCTACCTATGTCCTTGGGTAGGAGACCGTTTTATGTTGCTGGCTCATGTGGTAGCGGAATATCGCCTTCTTACTTTTCGTAGTCTGGCTTGCGCGTTGTTGGATGGATTTCATACTGCATCCTGGGGTGGAATTGGTTGTTGGATGATAGTGTATATGTTTGCATGCGTGTGGGACGAAGGGATTTTTACATGAGGGCATACGCCACTGTGGGTACAGTTTTGCATGTAAAAGGTGTGATCAAAGAAAGACCAAACTGATTTTTTTGAGCAAACCCTCCAACGGATCGAAATGAGACAAAGGGCACTATCTAGCGACACATCTGACGATTAAACGAGAGGTGTTGCGTTTGTTTACGTTGAGTCGTTAAGCAGCAGCAGCGCTACGTGTCTTAACCTGTTCATCGCCGCGTGCAACGGCCGTAATGAAGAAGCTAGAGAAACAGCGCGTGTGCGTAAAATTTTGTTGCTTCAAACTTGGCAAAAGTGCTACGGAGACATTTGGAATTATTTTGCAAGCCTTTGTTAATTAAGCAATGAATCAAAGCCATTGTTTTGAGTGGTACTGTCGTTTTAAATCGGGCAGAGCCTCGACAGATGAAGATTCACGAACTTCCACTTCGACAGACCCCAACTATGTCAAATGGGTGAACGAATTGGTGCGGGAAAATCGCCGTGTAACTGTTAGGGAGACAGCCAAGGAAGTGAACATTAGATTTGGATCCTGTTAGACAATTTTGGCATACCTTTTGGGCATGACGCAAGTCGCATCAAAATTCGTCCCGCGTGTTCAGACTGATGAACAGAGACATAAACGTGTGGAAATTTGTCAGGAACTCCTGGATCGAGCCAATGCCAACCCGAAATTTCTTAAGCCTATTGTAATCGGTGACGAAACGTGGGTTTACGGTTATGATGTTGGCGAAGGCCCAGTCTTCTCAGTAGAAAGGTTCCCCTGTCCCAGTCCAATGTGATGGTCATGCTAGTATGTTTATTTTGATTGGCAAGGGCTGGTTCATTACGAATACGTCCCTCAAGGTCAAACCGTCAACAAAGATTTCTACTTAAAGGTTATGGAGAGGCTGAGGGTAGAAATGACCCGAAAGAGGCCGGACATGTGAAGAAACAATGAATGGCGTTTCCACCACGACCCCGAGCCGGCTTACACGGCCTTGATCCTGGCAGATTTTTTCGCCAGAACCGGAACTGCCGTGATCCCGCAGGCACCCTACTCTCCAGGTGTAGCTCCATCAGAATTTTTTCCAAAGTTAAAATCAACCTTGAAAGGGTGTCAATGTGACTCTATTGCGGACATTAAAACTAATTTTACGGAGGACCTGCAGAGGATCCCTAAGGCGGCTTACCAGGCAGGGTTCGAGAGCTGGTGGAAACGTTGGCATAGGTGTATCGTCAGCCAAGGCATGTACTTTGAGGGTGACAAGTTCGATTAAGCTGTTTCCGTCGAAATAAACAAGTTATAAAATCAGTCCTGTCTTTTTTTATCACACCTGGTGTGTGTAGATTTTGCATGTGGTTTTGTTCTGTTTAACTGGTGGTAACCTAACACCTGCCCACATGCACTTGCGGCGGTTTGCGGGGTTTATGTGTATGCAGAGATATTGTATTCCCTAAATCTATTTGTTATCCCAGTTCAAAATTTATTTTCAGTCATAATGTAGTCTTGCTATTATATTTATGAATCCCAAACTTGTGAATTGCTATACATACTAATGCCTACTCTTGCGTTAAAATCAAATGGTCGCTTTAATTAAGCCCTGTCTCCAGAAGGTTTCTACTACTTTCTCCCCTGACTCACCACCATCTCTCTCTTCCCCTATCGTTGCGTTCCATCCCTCCCCTTGCTCAAAAGGTTCCTTTATATGAACACCCGCTGTTAGTTCCTCTTATGTAATCGAATACTTTTGAATAAATGCCTGGTGGCATTTAGACCTAAACAATTATCAAGTTATTTCCTGAGGTTTTCACTTCTACTAATATTATATCTGTCATTGCTTCCGTTATATATACTTCGCTTCTTCTTTCCTTTTAGCTCAATATCATTGCCATGCCTCTCTGCTTCTATTCCCTTCCCTCTGCATGTATATTATTCAATAACTGTTGCCAAAAAAATCTCCGTTATCCTTCCATTTCAATTTGAACAGCCCTAATGTGTCTTTATTTCCTCTCTCCAAACACTTCCTTACATATTCTCATTTCCCTGTACTCAAGCATCCTTCTGACACTCAAATTCCTAATTCTTACTGTCATGCTCCACTGCTTACTGTCTTCTGTCCTGTGCTCTTCTGTTTGCAAGGGTTTCGTATCGTTTCCGACCGAGGAAACCTTGTCTCTTCTGCTGCTGGGAACGGCAGCTGGCCCATTGTGTCAAGTTCCGCCTGTGTGAGAACTCATTTAATAATTTGGTCGATCATCGGTTAGTAAAAAAATTATTGAAGTGATTTTTCAGGCTATCTCAACAGTGTTTTTAACGTGACACCTATCACTAAAATACCCACCCCGTGCGGTCCAATACCTTTGTACTTGTCCCACTGAGACCTTGCTTAGCTCTTAGGACAACGTTTTGTCTTCTACTCTTCAGCATATCCGGAATAAAAGGCTTCAAACAAAAACATCTGATTATTCAGGTCTACGAGCGCCTGAAATTATCCCTTTTCAATAGCTATTATTATCGTATGACTCCATTTATAAATGCAAGCATTGGTAACTTGGATGAAGGTATGATGAATCCTAAACTTGTACGGCTTCTGTTTGCGTATTTAGTTCCAATAGTTAAAATTAATAATAATTTGAATGGTTTCTCGCGGCCAGTGACGGAGGTTTTAGTCGAGTTTTGACTCGAATTAATTCCCGAATATTGCGTAAAAAATTGCCATTGTTGTGCACTCTTCCCCCATATAAGCCCCATGAATGTTTGTGAAGAATTCTAGTTGACTAATTTACATGGATCGGTATAACGGCAGGGCTAATCGGTATAATGGCAGGGGATTCATTAAAGTATTCAAAGTACAGGTTTATGTCTATGAGTTTTCAAAATACTTGCGGACTTTCAAACCACTCTCGTAACTCTCAAAAACAATATGGGCAGAGCTAAAAAACCTCTCTTCTAAAAAAAAGAGGGTATTGATTGAAATTTGAAAGGAAATTTCATTTTTTTCTAGGGGAGATTCACCTGCATAGGCGAAAAATAAATAAACAACAAACAGTAGTGTGTCTAAATAGAAGCATATTTGATTCGGATTTCGGTAAAAGCCTCTTTGGCACAACCGGGCTTTAGTTAGAGAACGCGATAAAAATTTCGCTACTAATACATTTTTTATCATTTATTGCGATTCCATGCTTCTTGGAGTATTTCGGAGGGTTTTTTTCTTAACTCCTCGTTCCGTGCATCTCCCATTATTTCTTTTTTTTAATTTATATTTAAATGTAATACTAAAAATCTAATTATTGTATAGCTTGATGACATGATATGGCCTTACAAGCCGATGATCAATAAAGATTAGGGTGGCCCCTACTGTTCAACTTTCTAAAATTTAGCTGCCACCCACATATCTTGTTTTAACCAATAAAAGAAGATATGGGCAAAAATTTAGCTCAATCTAATAACTGCGAAGCGACCTTCATAGACCATGGAGTTTTAAAATTTTCACTCAGAAGGTCCAATTTTTATATTATTTTTTAGTTATTTTATTTTCTGGAAGATTTGCTTCGTCACTAGTTATTTCGTCAGTTTTTAATAATATATTAGTAAAGGAATTCAATGCCAATCGGAGTATAAGATACAATAATTTTCCATAACATATTATTTTCTATTGTTAAGTTAATATAAAAAATACCAAATATTACCCGAATGAATTACGTCATGTGGTTTATCATTAAAGATAAACTCATACTGTTATTTTTGGTGCTTGGTTCATTTATTTTGAACGAGGTATGATAATTTATTTTTTAATTATCGTTTCAGAAGTGTTTGTGCTGCTGGTAGAAGCAACTTTCATGAAGTGTTCATCCTAAAATGACATAAACTTCTTTAGGTCGTTTAGCATACCAGTTAAGAGAAGATTTTTATGTCATTCTTGTTGGCTACATTTCCATTCAAATCGTTGGAGCCAAACTTCCTTCAAACAGACAAGTTTTAAGCATCTTTTTCTAAAATCTAAGAGTTGTAAACACTTGTATTACAACAAAAGAAAGTGCAGCATTGGTGATTCAAGAAGTTTGCGGATTTTGGCAAAAAGCACAAGTACCTACTAGAAGAAGTGACCACTGCATTGATAAATTAGTTAAATTCTATGATGAATGGCAACATTTACAGAAAAATTTTGTCCAGAATTACAGGCAAAGGAAAAGAAAAAAGTGATATTTTCATGGAAACTCTGGATGATTTGTTTGACATAGCTCATTCAGATGCTTTAGGATAAATGAAAAATGAAGAGGAAAAAAATTTGTTAATGCTTCAGTGCCAGAAAGAATAACCGGACTTCATGGCTGGTGTAGAATAAAAACTAAAACACAGAGAAGAAAGAGCTCCAAAGGACACTGCAATTGAAGCTGCCACGAAAAAAAGAACTTATGAAGGAATGGCACGACATTTTGATATATCAAAAACTAATGATTCTACATCAGTTTGCAACAAAAACAGTGATGGTGATGATGGCAGTAAAAGTTCTTCTGCCATCGATAAGCAAATAACAGCAACAACTAGAGAGAGCAGCAGCAACAGTTAAAACTCAAAGCACTTTGCAGTTTTTTACCCCCCGTCTCTCTGAGGTTTTTGATAGGTGCAAAATCATTGATAGAAATGGAGTTTACACAAAGATGACTGCTGCTGAAGCTTTTGGGATAGATACTAATAATCTGGCAATAAATCGAACTTCATGTAAACGCCTTCGAAAAACATTTAGAGAATGGAGACACACACAAATTCAACAAAAATGACTAAATGACTGCCAAGATTTAGTATTTCACTGGGATGAAAAGTACTTTTCCATTCCAGAGCAACATTCCATCGCAGTGCAAAGTAAAAGCAAAGAAAAGGCTTCTTTCAATCAAATCTTTCAACATGGAAGATTGATTCTGTTTACAAAAGTGCAATTAAAAAACTGGAGGAGACAGTTGTTGTGAATGATGTTGCAGAAAGAGATATAAAACTAACTCAGGAATACAATAGTATTCTCACAAAAGATGCAAATGACAAAAAATTGTTTTGTAGGTCATTGCTGAAGACCATAAAAATTACTCAACTGCTCCTAAATCTACTCTTATCAAAAAATAATATTCAATGTTCGGTCGTTCACATATGTATGTGTCGATTCTATACAAAATATTTTTCTAAAAAAAAATTTTTCTAAATATTTGTTTCCCTTAAATAAAATTGTGGCTCTATTAAACAAACATAATATTTTCACAATTTCCATGTTATTTCAAGGATCGTTCCAACTTCAAGGCGTTTGAAGGTCGTCCAGTCCGATTCAAGTGAAATTTTGTACAGACTTTTTTGTTTGTTTATTGGGAGGCAGGAAAATGGATGAAAGGCGTATTGAGCGGTAGTGGAATGTTGAAGAGGGTAATAGAGGGGAGAACGTTGGGCAAGCGAGGTAAGGGTAGGAACAGGATAGGGATGTTGGACGGGATGAAGGGAGGAAGGAAGTACACCGAGATGAAGAGGGACCTGATATAGATTAGTTTGCTAGGTGGGGAGTCACAAAATGTTTACTTGATAGTTGTGTCCATCCAAAAACCTACCTTAACCGGTAGATTACCTAATAATAATTGGGATAAGATTAGGGGGTGGGAGCAACAAAATTTTGACTTTAGGAAAATACACTATAGCTTAGGGCCACCCCCCTTATTAAGGATGTAGTATACCCACGTCGAAAAGTCTTAGCTATTTTCGACGAATAGCTGCGTTTTAGGCGCTGAAAGATATTTTTCAGACTCTTTTCTGATACCAAGTGTGCAATAATACACTAAGTATAGTTTATAATTATAATGTTTTCATTTTCCTCCGACATCAGAGACAGAAAAACGACTCGAATATTTAGATTTGTTTATACAATACGGTTATATGTTGTTTGTTTACGGTTATATTTGTTTATACAATACGAAATATGGTTAGTTTTTATTCAGTCACTGCACATTCGACGATCTCTTGTCATGCCCAGTCGCATATTTGTTGGTCCTTGTCACAAAGGTCATTGGTACAGCAAGTTATAGAAATTGAATAGGTAAGATGGACGGAATGAAGGCAAGAAGGAATTGCTTTACTATTAATTTATATAGTTGAATTACTTTAATATCAGAATAAGCGATAAAATGATTAAAATTGAAATATTTAAGATATAATACGTAGTAACGTTAACTCTAAAATGGCTCATCGAAGTTCGTCACGTAGAATTGAATGACCCCTTCGTCAGAAAAATATGTTTGGTGTGTAATGTAGTCCTTAAATCTTTTTTTTATTTATTTTTTATGCGTTATTCATGGATGTCATTGAAAATATCTATATACTCGTACTACTTGGGATTTGTAGATCTGATGGTATGCGTCCCTTTGAAACACATATGTAGTCAACCAAAAAGGAGGGGCATATCATTTGTGAAATTTTATTATTATTGGTAATAATTGTACAGCGGTTAAGGAAGGTTTTGGATGGATGCAGACAGCACAATGGTACTGATGCTGATTCACGTATCATCTTCCACAAAAAAATACCTGATATCAAACGCTACATGATATCCTCTTTCAATTCTGCACCCTTTCTACCTCCTATCATTCCATCCAACATGCCTTCCCATTTCTACATTTCTACACTTCGCTTGCATAAAGTTTTCTCCCCTGTATCAGTCTTCAATATCACATTGCCAATCAGAAAGCTCTGCATCCACTTTTTCTGGCACCTTTCAATTTCTCCCAACAAAACTCTCTTGTCCTCAAACATAACTGGCACTCCCTTGTTTATTTCCCTTTCGGTCCATTTCACCATTTTCGTCCTTCCGTAAGCTCACATGTCAATAAACTCCAATCTGCACCTATCATCTTGCTTCAATGGCCAAGTTACCGCGCAGTGCAAACTCACGTTCCATATCAAAATTTTGATGTGCCATGCATAAACATCCATAGTCAATTCCCTCCTTTTGAAAGCTTTTCCGCCTACCGCAATTCATTCAATAGGTATTCACTTGCCTGACTCTCCAGCCTCTTATTAATGCTCCTGAAAACCACTTTAGCTACGTGCAATTTTCTGTATTCCTCACATAAATCTGCCAATCCATTTTTGGAATTGGAAAGTGGAAGTGAATAACACAGATTGGATAAATACTTCCAGCCAGATTTTTTCTCACAAACGCTACAATATAGTCGATAAAAACTCTTCGTCCTACGTTTTCTTAATCTGTTCGTAATTCCGCGGGGATGTTGACTATTCTCACGGCCCTATTTGTTTTCAATTTCCTTCCTGCAATTTCAAATCCATAGCTAATTAATACTTCTTTCTTGCCATTCCTGTAAATACATCTTAATGCCATTTCCCAAACCATCTTTTGTCTTTCAGCGTTTTGAATCCGACATTTCGCTTCCCAAATTATACATCAGTTAACTATTGCTAATCATCTAAGCTAAAAAGATGAAAATTAGTATATCATTTGATGATTCCAAGCATTAACTGCTACCAAATGTAACAATAGCTTGACTTATGAAATGAACATAAAGTTGATTATTCATCTCAGCCTATAGTTCGCATCAAACTATGCTGTTAGAGTTAATATACATTTGTGGCTGTCCTAGTTCCTCGCCCAAGTTCATGATTTGAGTCTTGGCTCCTCAAATTAGTCGTAAAACCATGGTCGAAAAGATGCTCCACTGAGATTGGTAAGAATATTACACTGTGCTTCCACCAAATTATTTCCAAACCTTGATAAAGTCTAAACAAAATAATCTCCAAAGTAATTTGTCGAAAAATCACCTATTCAGAAACAAGTTCCACTTCAAATTTAGAAATAGGTCTTTAGTTGTAACTCATTGCAAATAGAAATCCGGGTTTAGACAACATACATTAACTTTTCTAAACGCTTATCGATTCTACCAAGTTTTAAGTGTTTAGTAGAGTTTTATACAATTTTCTGTACTCAAAATTATAAAATCCAGAATTAACTAGCTGATAAATGCTAATGTGTGTGCCATTATTCGCAGCAAAAAATAAGTTTTATGTTCTTCTTCCCACATGCTCAAGTAACACTTTCCGGCAGAATTTCTCAAATTCTAATAAAATGATCAAAGCAAGTCTCAATATGTTTCATATTGTTCTAAATGTGACAACGGCACCAATATGCTGCTAAAACTATGTAAATATACAAGTGACTCCATTTAGTGGATATGGGCATGCCGTTTTTGCACTTTTTAGACACTGTGCGTTCCATCTCGTACTGCTGTGGCGCAAATTTTTTTGTTTAAATTCCAAGGCAAAAGAAAGCGAAGGTTCCGGTCTTGATGGTTCCTTTCGAGGACAGAGAGAAGAAGGGGGGGATTTTTGGTGTGCATAGGACGGCGGATGCGTGGTGGTTTGCAAAGAGATGGAAAGGAGTATCAAATATGAAGAGCGGGCAGCGGGGCTCAAAGCATTGATTCGGGCGAATGCAACACCGTGGTAAGAGTGGAAGAAGCAACCCCGGCGGAATTAAAGGTAAATTATAGATACCAAATATCACTATTTCTAGCAAACAATCGTTCTTATCACCTTCTCCCTCAATCACACCTTTGACTTTATTTCTCCGAAATACTTTTTTTCATTAACAAAATTACAACTTCAAACAGATATTGTCAGATGGCAAACAAGTCCCGAGAATGGCAATTGATTTTACTTAGTAAAATTAAATAGCCGATCATTGAGAAAATTTATCATTCAAATAATTTTTTAAATGTCTAATATAAAAACTATTAAAAAATCAAATTGATTGGTTCAATCAATTGAATCCTTAGCATTCCACTCTTATGTCCGCCTGTTTGATAATCCTGCCCGGAGCGTGTCATGAGTTCCATCTACCTTCAGGGTTTTCCATCTCTCCAATTCCACCACATCCTATGTGCCATAGTATTTAAAGGGTCCTTGAGTTTATCTTTCGAGATACGGTCGTTCAAGCCCTCACTTCGCACATCGTTTCTCTTGGATTTCCCAGCGCCCCCCCCCCCACACCACTCTCTTCTCTCTGAAATATTTCATAAGATTAGCGATGGAGTTGCACGCATAAAAAAATCCAAGGGAGCAAATTGAAAAATAATCGCTAATTAAACATTAATTAGGTACCAAAATTAATAAATACATCTCAAGGGGAATATTTTAGCGGATGGAAAGCTCTAGTGTAGCTCATACTCGTACTTAGAAATAAATCCAGGAGTGCAGGAACTGGAAGGTATATGAAAAAGTGTATGAGCACATAAAATACGGCTTTTTCTGTAAATTTCGTACATTAAAAAGTGTTTAGCGCTAACCTGGCACCCAACCCTTGCAGCTCTTAGCATTTTTTATGCAGCATAGGGAGTCGTTTACTGCTCCTGGCTCACCTAAAGATTTTCTAGCGTTCTGCTAGTCACAATACCTTGACGGCTTAAGAAGTTACTGGCTGACGGTAAGTTTGACGGCTGAAGAATAGTGGAATCTACCGCTAATTTTAACCCAGAACTCTTCAGAAGGTTAGTACAATATCAGTTCAAATTCAAGGCCTTAAAATTACCTTAATTATCCCTACACCACAGTAAATTTTGGAGGCAAAAAGAACGCATTATCCTTTATGTAAATGTGTTGCCATTGTGTGTTTTTTCTAAAAATACCACCCGCATTTACAGTGATGCATCATCAAAATTCGAACAGTAAAAGCATTAAAAGAACATTGTTTCCTCTTAAACTTCGAGTTAATGATTTTAACTTCATTTCCTTGCCTAAAATACAGAAGAGACAACCAATTTGTCCATAACATTCTTTTATTGTAATATAACATATACGTCATTTTCATCTTATTGTCGATCTAGCGTACCAATATGGGACTCGCATTACTTCAGTTCTGACTATCCTACATGTAGAATCTCTGTAGGATCTCTTCCTTAGGCTCTGTAGAACACCAATCGTACGCACTACTACCTTGATCAAAAGGTTCCCGGAATAACCACCGTGTGGCGCTCCCATCGTTCCGATTAGAGTTCCGTTTTTTTGTTAAATTGGTACATCTGTTGTTGATATTCCCTTTAAATCTTAGTGTCATAACTTGACATTTGCAAAAGCCAAGAGTACATCTATCTCTGTATAGATGCTACATATATTGCTCTCGTGAGTACTTCCGCATATATATATATATATATTCCTGATACTCAAGCACGATGACAGAAGGCAGAGCTCGAAGATAGATCAATGAAAAACTTTGCGATACGCAGCAAAATATTTAGTATAGAGCGCACCTCTATGGCGTTCACTTATTCTTACTGAACACTAGTAATAATAAACAAAAAGAGATTAACAAAAACGTAGACATAACAAACTCCAATATTTCGTTTGTCTCAACCACCTTCATCAGGGTATAATTCATCAATGGTTTATTATACCCTGATGAAGTTGGTAGATGTGCATCAAGAATAAGTGAACGCTCTGTGGGTGCGCACGCTTTTTACTAAATATTTGCTGCGTATTACAAACTTGTTCATCAACCTTTGTCTCCGAGCTGTGCCTTCAGCCATCGTACCTGTGATCACAGGAGAAGTAGACCCCATAAAAATGCTATGCATATACATGTATGTATGTATGTATGTATGTATATATATATATATATATATATATATATATATAAAAGTAAATATGTATAAATATATACATTTATTGTGTTGTATATAATATTATATATATATGTATGTATATATATATATATATATATATATATATATATATTACACACATAAATATAACTTTTGGTTTAATTGGTTTTAAGAAATTATAAGTAAGAAATAACAGAAATATCTGGATTCAAATAACTGTGCATATTATTTGATCCTTATGTACATAACTTTTTAAAATTATAGCTGTTAATGTTGAATTGTGTTTTTTTATGAAACCGCAGACTGAAGTAACCTGTAGCATGGAGATGATAGAGGATCGTAGTGTGATAAAATTCCTTCATTTAAAAAGTTACTCTACTCGAGAAAATCCCACGATGAAATGATGGCTGCTTATTGAAAAAATTGGTGAATGGCGTATGTGTGAGGTGGGAAAGAATTTTTTCGAACTGGCCACATGATCCTCAAACGACCCACGAAGCGAAAGACCATCACTCCTGGACGATGCTGCCACGATGAAGAAAGCGGAGGACTTTATCCTATTAGACCGAAGAGCAACCAACTATATGAACATTAAGGATACTGATATTAGCTACAGCAGTGAGTGTAAAAATTCACGAAGGACAGCACATGTCAAAGTTTTCATCATACTGGGCTCCATGACTTCTGACTCCTTTTTTAGAAGCAAACAAATTGCAACCTGCCATCCCGACCACAGCGCTACCAACATTCAAAGCGATGATGCTCCGAAATTTTGCCGCCACTCTTTACTCCTGATCACACAACAACCTGCTTTTTATTTTTTTCATATACATAAATAAATCTTTGTGGGGTCGAAGAATTTGACAACACAAATTAGGTCATTCAAACGGTGGAACAATGGGTTTCGACGCAATCTTCTGAGTTCTCTAACGACGGCTTTTAAATGGTCAAGACTAGCTGGGAGAAATGTATACATCTGGATGCTGAGTATGAGAAGAGGCCTTAAGAATGGCAGATAAGGGTAAAATCAATATAGTTTATGCTTCAATCTCGATTATTTTTTAGTAATAGATTAATGTTTACGGTATCCCCTCGTGCATAAAATCTCACACTTCATATTTTCGCCGTTTATAGATGCAAATTAAAATAAGGGACCCATATTTTGATATTTCCTTCGACAACGATGCAACGTCAGCCCAAATAAATACTCCAACATTTATATCTCCTGCTTTTAAACATAATTCCTTATGACTTTATTCATGAAAAGATTGAACCGCTATTATGTCTTCACCTATCCTTGCCTTCAGCCATGCTCTACATCATACTACCTTGATCAAAAAGTTCCCGGAATAACCACCGTGTGGCGCTCCCATCGTTCCGATTTTAGTTCTGTTTTTTTGTTAAATTGGTACATCTGTTGTTGATATTCCCTTTAAATCTTAGTGTCATAACTTGACATTTGCAAAAGTTACGTAGCCAAGAGTACATCTATCTCTGTGTGTGTTGGCGATTTTTTACAATTGCACAAATGGATTTAAATTTGCAACAACGAACTTGTATTAAATTTTGCGTAAAAAACGGATTTAGTGGCGCACGGACGTTGGAAATGTTGGAAAAGTGTTTCGGCAACGATTCTCTAAAAAAAACGGTCGTTTACCAGTGGCACGAGCGGTTCAGAAGTGGTCGTGAGTCAATCGAAGATGATGAACGCAGTGGCAGACCATCGACATCGAAAGTCGGTGAAAAAATTGATAAAGTAAAAGAAATGTTGGTCAATAACCGCAAATTAACCATCAGAGAAATAGCGGAGGACTTGAACATTGCCTATGGATCCGCCCAAGACATTGTGGTTAATGATTTGGGTTTCCGTCGTGTAGCAGCAAAGTTGGTGCCAAAAGACCTCAATTTCATGCAAAAAAGAGACCGTGTTGACGTCGCAAAAGACATGATTTGCGAGGATGAATCCGATCCCACATTCATCAAAAGGATCATTACTGGAGACGAGACGTGGGTTTATGAGTACGACACGCAATCCAGACATCAGGCAAGTGAATGGCGTTCACCAAATGAGCCGAGACCAAAAAAACCACGTCGTTTTCAGTCAAAAAAGAAGGCAATGCTGACGGTTTTCATGGATTACAACGGTGTAGTGCATCATGAATTTTTGCCAGAAGACCAGACAGTAAACAAAGAGTATTATTTGGGCGTTATGAGACGTTTGCGTGAAGCAATTCGCCGAAAGAGACCAGAAATCGTCGCACAGCGCGTCGAGACCGTCGCACAGTGCTATCATTATTCGTAATTTTTTGACGAAAAATGCAACAAATACCATCCAACAGCCACCGAATTCACCTGATTTGGCTCCCTGTGACTTCTTTTTGTTCAATCGAGTTAAAAAACCATTACGGGGAACGCGTTTTAGCAGCCGAGAGGAAGTAATGGAAAAATCGCAGGAAGCACTGATGGACATACCGAAAACCGAATATGAAAAATGTTTCGAGGATTGGATCAAGCGCTGGCATAAGTGTGTTGCAGTCGATGGGGATTACTTTGAAGGGGACAATACAGATTTAGATGAATAAACTTGTATTTTTAATTTTCTGAATAAATTCCGGGAACTCTTTGATCAAGGTAGTATAAGTCAGGAATGGTCCCATTTAACCCTAGGCTTACTCTTTCAAAAGCAATGTTATTGCGTTCAAAATGATTGCTTACGGCACATTCTCTATCATAGGTCTCCTACACTTTCCTCATGTGCCTTCTTAAAATTAATAAATATACAATAAACTAACTCTCTCATGCTCAGGATAAATATACAATAAACTAACTCTCAGTCAGGAATGGTCCCATTTAACCCTAGGCTTACTCTTTCAAAAGCAATGTTATTGCGTTCAAAATGATTGCTTACGGCACATTCTCTATCATAGGTCTCCTACACTTTCCTCTTGTGCCTTCTTAAAATTAATAAATATACAATAAACTAACTCTCTCATGCTTACACTCTTACCAAGTAATGGATTAGCTCAAAACTCTAATCCATACAAAATTAACAGACTTGTACTGGTCATGTTAGCTTAAGGCTATATTTTGTACTCATACAATCGCCCCTTACCCATCACTTCCTCTGAAAAATTAAAAAGTGTAATTTCGCTCTTATGTTTAAACTCAACCTTAACATTTTTTTTAAATTTCCACCATTACACAAGGACATAAAAAGCATTCTTCCATTCGTTCGGCAAACAAATGTGGCCAAAATAAACAGTTTTAAAAAAGCGGTCACTCTCCACTTTTCCTTGACATGGCTTGTTGTATACTCATGCAGCCTTTCCAGTTTTCAAAATATACGATACTTCATGAATACTCATTTATATTACCTCCTGCCGATTTTTTCATAGTTTGGCTCACTTAAATAACCTAAGTCACCTTTGTGCTTTTTACCTTTACACTCAAAATACTCAAAGGGTACCTGATTTCACAGTCATCCCAGATACTATTAACATTTTTATTACTGATGGACTTAATTCTTTAGTGGAATCCATCCCGTTTTCAAACGACTTGTAATTTCCCTTAAAATAATTATGTATTTGCTGCTTCTGCCATTCATATTATTTCCCACTTTCCCTACACGAAGGTTAAAATCCAGAGTGGAATTAAAATACATGGTATTTATTGATGATGTAGAAGTTGAGCCAATGAAATCCAGAGGGATAATATTCTGTCAGTAAAAGGGATTATAATCACTGAGTAGCAGTTTTTATCATCCAAATGAGATGAATTAAATAAAATACACCTATTCCAAAATAACATTCTAAAGGAGTAGTGTATACTAATTGGAGAATTAATGAAAATATGGGTATAACGATGGCATTAAAGACTTGAAGTAATAATCAGAATCCGGAATCTTCTTGTTGGATTGCGACTTTCCCCGATCTTATTCGAAAATACTTTAATCTATGGTTTATCTATATTTACCTTGAGATTTAACTTGTTCGTACCCCTCTCCATATAGATCATCGTGTGCGTCAGGAGTTTTTTCATCTCTATTAATAGCTACAGTATGTCGTCCGCTAATTCGCAATATATTTATCCTTGGAATTACTGACTCTACCTTTATAATTTATTTGAATTCAATAAACGGTTTCTGATGGTACACCATGTAGACCAGGGTGAATATTGAGCTCTCTCTTATTTTTTTCTTTAACAATAACACCCTTTACCCTTTCAAAACCGCTTTAGATTCTGGTTTGCCCTATATACAGAGGATGTATCAATTTACTTCCAGTGAACTGGGTCTGGAATAGATTTTCTCTTTAATTATTACTTTCATACACTTTGAATTAATATTAGTTGTTATTTAATATTTTTTCTGCTTATATGTAAAATCTTCGGCAGGATGTCATTGCCGTAGATTAGGATATGATGGATAACTGTCCAAAATGTATCAAATTTGCCTCCCATTTCCCTTAATCTAATTATTATTATTATTATTATTAGGTAATCTACCGGTTAAGGTAGGTTTTTGGATGGACTTTTGGATATAAATATTAAGTATAGTACCACAAAATAACTGATTTCCTCGCCAAGTATAGATTATTGCAACAAGAAATGAATTTCGTAATAATCAGCAAAATTACTTATGATACCAGAAACGGAGATCGCTTCCTTTCTTGAGACTGCAGTAATGCACATATGATATTTTAGATATTTACCTCTTTAACTTTCGGTTCAGTTGTATTATTTATTCCTTCCAGTACACTTCACTTTAGGTTTGATATCAATCTCAATCAAAAGCCTATTGGTTGCTAAAACATTTAAGGGGTTATGGACGAAAGTTAGGTTGAAGAACCTGTAAAGAGCGGAGCATATATTCTTACAAACCCGCAAAGAACGTCAAGCATACCATTAGAATTTACATTAAAATTACTTTATTAAATGTATATCGTGTGGGTAAAGTACCAGACAAAAAGTGCGCAGAAAAGAGGAAAAAACCTCATTGGAAGAGAATTTCATAGTGAATTGAAACATTTATTATATATTCGGGCGACCAGACGGTCTCGAAATGAAATGAATGCCCAAAAACACACTCAGCTCTCTTCCTTCCATCCCTCCGGTGGATGAAATTTTTATGCTCAATTTTCCAATTCTTTCTTACCTGCATATACATTTACAGGTGATCTAAGGTTTTTAGTGAATAATTTTCCTCCTTCCCCTCCTCTATCTCATCCACCCTTATCCGTTACCCATCCTAGCTGGTGCTCACATTCCCTGCTGCACACCTTTATGGTGGATCGCGGGGTGTTGATGTAGATGTTGCACCCCTTAAATACCGTGGGGAACAACGCTGGACGGAAGAATGTAGGTCACGCGGGAGTATGTAGCCTATTTCACTCGACGGCGCATGACATCACACCCTAAGTGCAAGGAATTGGGTACCCTTAATCCCATCTGCTCATAGCTTTCCTATATCGCACCCGTAATGGAACAATATTGCATCCACCTTGGGTTGCACGACTGACAGCGACAAGCCAACTGGGAGGACCTGGGGGACCTTCCTTTACGGAGATTGCACCAGTGCTAGCCACTGGTGCAATCTCCACCACTCGTACTACGCTGCTCATGGATATTCCTAGTCGACTACTTAATAATATAAATGGATTTAGCACCAGTAGACAAAGACAAAAACACAGGAACACACATAAAAGAGAAACTCACTGGGGACCGAATTTTTTGTGAACTAACCACCTTTCTCAAGAGGAGGAAGGAACGAAGCTCAGTTTCGTTTGTTCCTCCTCTTGAGAAAGGTGGTTAGACCACCGAAAATTCGATATCCAGTAAGTGTCTCTTTTACATGTGTTTCTGTGTTTTTCTCTTGGTCTACTAGTGCTAAATTCATTTACATTATTTTTTACGTCCGTGAGACTTTCACAAAATTTATATATATATATATATATATATATATATATATATATATATATACAACTCTCTCAACTCCTCCTCCTCGGTTTCTTTCACTTCCTCTATATCAGACTCAAATCTCACCTTTCTAGACATTGACATTCATCTCCAGAACAATAAGTTTTACACCTCAGTTCACATTAAACCGACCAACACCCAACAATATCTCCATTTCAATAGCTGTCACCCATCGCACACAAAACGCTCCATCCCCTTCTCACTCTCAGTCCGCGGCCTCCGTCTCTGCAACAACACCCCCTCCAAACGGAAATACATTGACCAGTTACACGTTTCTCTCAGAGAATGTGGGTACCCTGAAACACTGCTCAACAGGAAAATTCTCAAACCTTCAACCCAATACACTCCTCTTCCCAAACCTAACCGCCCAAAATGCCCTAACCTCATCACCACTTTCTTCCCCGGAACCCACAAAATTAAACAGATAATCCGTGAACTCTTTCCAATTATTAGCAATAGTCAATCCACATCACCTTTATTCCCACATTGTCCCTCCGTTTCATTTAAACGCCCGTCAAACCTGCGTGATATCTTTAAGTCTATAAAACCACCTACGAGCACCCCTGTCTCTTCCCCACCCCTGTCCGCACCATGCAACCGCCCACGCTGTAAATGCTGCCATCTCCTCAGACCTTCCACGTCCCTTATTACCAACTCCCAACCCATAGCCACCTGCACCTCTAAAAACCTTATATATCGCCTCTCCTGTAACTTCTGCCCTGCCTTTTACGTGGGTGAATGCACGACCACCCTTTCCCTCCGAATGAATAACCACCGCTATTCCACCAAATCTCCCACCTTCCTTAATTATCCCATCCCTACTCACACTGCTTCCCACAACCAGTCTTTTGATGACTGCTTCTCCGTTTCAGTGATTGAAATCCTTCCCAATTCCGCTAGTAACATAGAGGTGAGAACTCGCGAGATGGCACATATCTGGGTGCTCCAGTCCTTTAAACCCCCCGGGCTGAACCAAGCCCACTGATTTTATCCAATGCTGCCTACATTTCGCCTCCCCCACCTTGTCCGCTTCCTATTGGCCCCTTAATTCTCCTCCTCCTTGTATATATGTAGAAGAGTGTGTGTATGTATATATATATATATATATATATATGTATATGTGTATATGTATGTATATATATGCATTTGTATATATATATATAAGGATTTTATCCAAAGCTGCCTAGAACCGCTTCACTCTTCTGAGCGAATCGGTCACCAAGTCCCCCGCTAAAGGCCCGGCCGCTTCACGACCGGGACCTTCCAGCTCTTCCCCTACCGCGGCAACTCTACCGCCCCCTGCCATTTCCCCCTCCCCCACCTTGTCCGCTTCCCATTGGCCCCTTACCTCTCCTCCCGTCACCCTTCTCTTGCACATGCACATGTCCTCTCCGCTCTTCCCCGACAACGGCATTCTGATGACGACGGCCGTGCCGTCGAAACGTAAATATCCAATGTAAGTGTCCTTCTTTTATGTTTCTATGTGTGTGGTGTTTTTTGTGTTAGTGTTTGTATATATATATATATATATATATATATATATATATATATATATATATATATAGTCACTTTTTTGAAAAACCCACGAACGTGCACAATAATGTATATTCACTAACTAGCCGACAAACACAGAAACTAAAACATATAAAAGAGGTACTCACTGTTTCTCGAATTTTCGGTGGTGCCTTTCTCACCTTTCTCAAGAGGAATTAGGAACAGAATTCAGTATATATATATATATATATATATATATATATATATATATATATATATATATATATATATATATATATGATATATTAAAATATCGGGCAAATACCTTAAGCATAAATGATGAGTCTCTCATCGGGTACTTGTTTCTTCATAATTGCTATGTTATCAACCTGAATATGAACGCATTAATTAGGTGTAGGGTTAAATTTTGTCAATTGCCGAGCTGGAATGGTATATGAGGGTATTTGGAAAAGAGCAAAATTGCTTCACTTTGGAAATGCAATATAAAGCAGCATGATTATTTCTCTAATAGAGGTGATTTAGCAAATTACTTGAAAAATAAAACCAATTTCATTCAAAGATGTATCCATATACTTGTGATATCGTCCATAGTTAACGAAAGATGTTACACTAGTGTTTTAGCTTCCGATCAAGCAGTTCACAGCCAGGAATAATTGCAAGCTGAACAGATAAATTTAATCAAGTACAAGTCATGATAGTAATATAATACTTTCCTTAATTAATATGGTATAGTTTTCCAAGGGATAATTTTCCAGCACTGTACATTTCATTGGACAAACAGACAAAGGAAGTTGTGCCTTCATAGATCTCCCCAGAACCTCAATTTCTGGAAATTTAATAAATTCTATCAAAATGGTCTGTCGTGTGAATTATCAATGGTTCAAGGTCATAGGCAACTACCACATAGGTCGACACCTGATACAAAAAATTGCGTGATAAATTTCACAATTGAAGAAACAAGTATGAAGAAGCGTAGTAATCATGGAGCAAGCGGCTAAGAGAATATTATTAGAAGTAAGAGCTGAACCAACGAACTTGATCATTATTCAGGTTTATTTACGAGCACAATATTTTAGGGAGGAAAAGGTCAACTGGATATACGATCACGTTAGAGGAAATAACTGCTAGTTTTCCTAAAGGGGAACTTCATCAATTATGGATGATTAGAACGGTTAGGCGAAGGGAGAGATGAGAGTGAGCTAGTATGAGGAAAAAGATTGACCAATGGGAGAAAAAGTGAAACATATACGGTAATTATGTGGAAAAGGTAACAAAACATTAGGATTTATCAGAATTGTATTGGAAAAAGGTGAAGAAAATTTTAAAGAGTTATGTCTCGTATCATTTGCTCCTTAGGCCTCTTTTAGACTGCGATATGCTGCTAGTGTATTGGATCCTCCATAAATTGGATTGACTGCCGAATAAGATCACGTGCAGCGTAGAGGAGCAAATATTGTAAAACGTTGTTACGGCAAACTGAAAAGCATGTCAAAATTGTTAGAGGAGAAATTAAAGATTAAATGCCTTGGGTATATTGGAAGGTTGTCTCTTTTTGGCAGTGATGTTAAAAATGTAATATTTGTCCCATCATACTACGGTAGGCGAGTTCATATAAATAAAATTCGCGATATAAAGTGTAGAAAAGATATATTTAAGACGTTATTTTTCCTTAGAACTATGAGCGATCAGAATGACGTCTGACGGCGGTAAAGGGGAAAGGTATTTCCCTATCGAAGGGTTCATTCGATGTTAACGTGACGCACTTTGATAGGGGAGTCACACCTGACGTCAATTTAGAGCCATGGGAGCCATTATACTCTTGATCGGTTCCTCCAATGATTCTCACCCACAGCCAAGATCTTTATATTTAAACATCGTCTTTCAGATCTTACTGTTATCAACTGGGTACGTTTCCTTTCTCTCCTTCTCCATCCATTCATTTCTACTAGTCTACTTGGTTGCAACCAGACTCTTCGCATTCAGTGTCCTATCTAATTGGTCTTCCCTTTTCTTCTAATTTCTTTAATTCTCTTTTCTTGTACTACTCTCCATTAGGACTATTTTTCCTAACTCCATCTTCTCAATCCACTGGTCCCATTCTCCTCCACATTCAAACTTCCAATCTGTTTCATTTTTTCGAAGATAAAATAACTAAAAATATAAGTCGTTACTTAGGAATTCATAGAATAAAATATAAAATAAATATAATAAATTATATGTAACTAAACTGCCTTTTGGTCAATGATTACATTAATGATTCTGGAGTAACTAGTTGACAAAGTGAGCCGTAGAAGTATAATTTTTAAACTATATTTCACTCAATTGGATGTTTTTCGCAATGGTGATTTGGTTTACGTACTTAGCACATTTATGGAATCTGCCATTTGATTTATTTCATCGACTTAATTGGGCAAGGTTAATACTTAAAGTTCCTTCTTCTACCTAATCCTTACATTACAGGCATTGCATTGAAGACTATGACATACCACCAAGCCATAGATGTAGGAAAATTCACCTAGGCGGGAATCGAACCCGCGACCTCTGGGCTGGTATGCGGGGACGTCACCCCACCGTCACCGGGGCCGGTATACATTAGATGACAATTTATAAAAAAATTGAAACTTTGGTATGTGTTACCAGAAGTTGTGTGCAATTTTTACCATACGTGTACTCGCATGCTTGGCTTTGGCGTTGTATATCCAAAGCCAATAAATGATAAGATACTAATATACTTTTAACTACACAGATTCAAAATCTTTATAACTTTAGAATTTTTTTCATTGTGTTCGTACGTTTTCTACCAAAATCGTATTTTACCTTTGTCATAAATTGCATTAAAAATAATTTTACATCCTGTGGCTCTAAGAATGTTCCTATGGTACAACAACATTTAGACGTAAATGCATTAATTAACACCAGAGAAAGCGATATGACGGTGATAGTTTCCATTCATTTTGAAATACGAAGCATAGAAAGAGAAACAAGGTGTAAATGGAACAGTATGGTGAAAAGTGTGTAGACGAAAAAGCAAGGAATTAAAAAGAATAAAGGAACAAATATATTATTCTCAAAACTGAATAAACACACTCGTAGGGAACAATTTCCTTACACTATTTTAAAAATTTTTCACGAGTCTTAAAGGATGCCCAATAAGCTTAAAGGAATCATGCAAACGTGGCCTTTAGACGATACGTTACCAATAATAATTCCATTTATGGTCCTTCATTTTGAAGTTAACGGCCACTTTCGATCTAATGACAACATTTGGCGCTTCCCTTTATGAGCCTCTACTTGGCTCACTTACCCACCGCCCACTGGTTGAAACGGATTCTGTCATCCTTAAGTAGAGTAGCCTTCACCCATGTCCAAGGGAATTATTTTTGAGTAATGGAAGGAGGAAGGGAAAACCTTGGGAGTTACTACGTTTAATTTTAAGGGGAAATATTTTTTGAGATGGCACTATTCCAAAGGGTCTCCACCCACACGGCACGAACCCACAGTCTACCTACTTAATCTCTATTCTCGCAACAAAAAACAATTCTCACGTAAGTCAGCAGTAGATAGCAGATCTAATTCCGGTCAAACTTCGGTAGTTTTATTTAAACCATCCTATTATTTTTTTGGTACTTTTGTATAAGAAAAACCGTTGGTCTTCCATCATTATTCAGATTGCATTTAGGTACAATAGTACATTACATGATAGAGTAATTTGGTAAGAACTACATACAATAATTCTTACCTGGCATCATTTTAACGCCGTAGTTTCAAAAGTATGGACATTTATTTTTTTCTTCTGTTGGTTCATATGAACATATACATATTCATCTTTACGTGTACGCTAATCTTATGCACAAATGTTTGATGAACTAATCCCCACTAGAGGCCCTGAAGGGGATTGAGAACTATTGTATGGAATAAATTTAATAGCATATGGAATATAGATTAATAACAATTCTCAGTCAAACGTTATTCGGAGTAATGAAACTAACAATTTCATCACGTATTATCGTGGATTGGAAACGGAGAGGGATATTTCTGATAGCCTTAGGACCCACGTCACTACCAAGTACAGATTACCATTGCTTTAAGCAATAAGGACCCACAAAATTATTTGGAAAAATACTTAGTAGGATGAAAACATTTGTTTAAAAAATTCAGAATAATCACGAAATTAAATTTGAGCTTCCTGCTAAGATAACATATATTAAATTTGAGTGCCAAAGGGTTTCAGGGCCTCAACTTCCATTAAATGATGCTGTCTGCTGTCTGAAGGGTGTACCGCTCCCCAGATGGCCCTCCTCTGGCCCATCGGAATGCGAGAGGCCCACGTGGTGGAGGGAGAGGAGTCGAGGAACAGGGCCCACACCACCCGTGGGCCGTCTCCTGCCCCACTCAAAGGACGGCAGGTAAACAGCTGCCTCCTCCTCCTCATTCTACGGCCTTCTCATTTACGGATTTAAAATACGCCTTTCCTTCCTTCCGCGCAACAATCCGCCCGCACCCCTCGGAAAAGATGCAACCGTCGAGGGTGGCGGAGCGGCCGGCGTTTGAGGACATCAAAGCCCCGTCCCCCGCCGCCTCCCCTCGGCATATGCACACACGCCGCCGCCTCTCCCTCACCCGGCCCCCCTCCCCGCCTCCCTCCCCCTCGCGCCCTTTTTTATGAACCTCTGCTGTTTACTCACGCTTTGATTACGGCCTGAGTCCGCCCCATCCTCCGGTGGAGCCATTCCCCTCCGAACTCTCCCGCCGGCCCCTCCCCCTCTGCACGAGTCTGGAATGGGCGAGCGGGCGGGCGACGGCCCTTCCCCGCTCCCCGGCTCCCTTTGTCTGCCCCCTCGCCCACCCATGACACACACACGCCCCCGCCGCCCCACCCTCCATTCTCACTGCCCGCCCGCCCGTCGTGTTTATCGTAAGGGAAACTGGTCGAATTCTTACGGCCAAAAATGTAGGTGGGCCGCCGAAAATAAAACCTTGCCGAATAACAAAAAAAAATAAAGAGTCGAAGAGGCGGTCCTTCTGAGAGTTAATTGGGGAGTCCAAAAATCATCTAATAACCTCCCTCTCTTGTTGTGATAGCCGCTTGGCAGTAATTTCGACAGACGACTACCGTTCGGCCTATTTCCCCCGATTTGATCTATTTTATGACGAACTATACGGCGGCGGAGTAAAAGAATATTTTTTTAATCCCCGTAAATCTCGCTCGAAAAATTTCCAACGGCTGTTATTGCAAGTTTTTCAGCATGACAATGAAGATTGTTCAATCAGTAATTGTTAATTTAACATTTTTTGATTCACGAAAAAGTTGATATTTTTGCTTTATGAGCTACTGTCCTTTTTAATAAAAGTTAGAACTGATGGAGAAAGTGTTTGAACAACAGCATTACCATTGGTAGCGTTTATGTGTTTCTCTGCAGTTATGCATTTGCAAAGTAATGCATTCATCTAAAAACTGTTCATAGAGATACTAACATTTTTGTGATGACGGATTATATTTTAGTTAAAGTCACTTTTCTGTTCACCGTAATTGATAAAAGAAATACCAAAGGGCAAACATTTTCACATTAACATTTTCACACATTCACGTATTTCATAATGTTTGAAACATCGTAATCTATAAAATAATGCAATGAGACATGAGCTTACACGCTCAATGACGACTATTATGAATTTATTATGGTATCACCAAATATAGGAATATTTAAGAAATATTTTTAATACCAACGGTCAAAATCTTTACTCTAGGTATTATTGTGTGATAGAGATTCGACCTCTTTTCTTTCGGTGGACATTAGGCGGCCGAAGGATCGAATGCAAGTAAGATGCATTAAGTAATGAAAACGTTCTTACAAACAGAAATAAATGAGAAAAATTTTATTGCACTCAGAATAGTTTTATAAAAAAAATTCATTGCACTCAAACTCAGGGGTGTATTTAAGGACATTCATGAATTCACGGAAGAAAAGGCGTTTGGAAGTGATGGAACCGTGAAAAGAATGTCCCATTTGTCTTATGCTTATTAATGGCTTGATTAAAATGCATTGAAAAGCTAATTTAAAGAAAATTAATTAATTTACTATCCTTAGTGTCTTATAAATTCTTCCAGGAATCCAAAAATAAAAATGGGATGAATTTCATGCTTCACAACTTAGGCGTCATAATTGTGCGAGAAAACTCAGCCTCCGTAGGAGGGGACCGTAAGAGAATTGACTTATTCTTTCTTAAACACTCGCCAGAGAAATATTAAGAGATGCTTTTGTTGAAGCATATTTCCTTCTAAAGGAAAAATAAGGCGTCAAAAAGAATTAAATTTTTATTTCCAAGTTGTAAAACTATTTGTGCACGGGAAGCGGTTACATAGGTCGTTTTTTGATCTATTAATTATAATCAGATAGTCAGAATTATTATTATTATTATTTTTAGGTAATCTACCGTTTAAGGTAGGTTTTTGGATGGACACAACTATCAAATAAACATTTTGCGACTCCCCACCTATCAAACTAATCTATATCAATCTATAGTCAAAATACTGACCAAAATTCATTGTACCTGAAGATTAGACAGGATATTAGTATGTCAATTTGGGAATGTCTCTATGAGAAATATACATTCTAATAAAAAATATATCTTAACTAGAGCTAACCCAAAGCCAACATATCCCAAATATTCCAACAATGACTTTTTATTTAAGTATGAATTCAATCGTTATTTTTTCCACACTTTTAGAAATATGGGAACGTTTTTGCCAGAAACATGTTATAGTTTTTCAAAAAAAATACTACTTCTACTAAAGTAACTTCATAATCAAAACATCTGCGAATTTACTGACTACAAAAATTATCATCTGAAGTTTTTGGATGTAGAAAAATCTGATTATTATGCGAAAGTTCAATTCAGATTATATTTGATATACATGTTAAGCAAAGATTAAATACTCATGTTGATGAATGGAACCACATCATGTAATATTTAGAATAAATCAAGCACGGAATCTACGAAAATAAGATTTCATTTCACTCCCCACCACACGCTATTGCGGCGGTTGGTGAGGGATTCTGCAGATACAAATGAGACGCTGTGTAGACATCTATTATATCAATAAACTTTTATAGGAAGAGTATTTCAACCGAAACCAATACCACACAGGGAATCAAAATATAGTATATAATCCGTAAAATATTTAGATAGTACGATAACTAAGGATATGTCATGGGGAAAGCGGAATAGCAAATTAACGTCAGGATTCTAAATAAGTATAATTAGAAAGTTTGATGAGAGGGTTAATGATCTTTATTACTTTACGTAAGCTAGGCCCCACCTCGAGAATTCTGCGATTGTAAGGGACCCTCACTAGGTAGGCTTAGTTTTGGAACTAGATTGAATGCATCGTAAAGCAGCTAAGTTTGTGGAAATTGGTTATGAAAAAAGGAACAGTGCCATGGCATTATCGGAAGAAATAAGTTGGGAGTGACTATTTTGCCGTAGTTTGAAATGAAGATTAAAGTTACTACATAAATTAGAGATAGATTGCTAATCTGTGGATATTTAAGTCATATTACAGGTCATGACTAACTACATTAGGAAAGATCATGTACATAAAATCAGGGGATAGATAGTACAACGCATAGATTAATAATGTCGTTTTTTTCTCGTGCCATAAATATTACCTCAGGTTTCGTATTCGCTCAGTTCGTAAGAGATATTTAGAATCGGTCGTGTACGCAATTGTCGATACCTTGAATGTTTCTTTTTTAAATATGTATCCATTATTTTAACACTCCTACTACATTATTTGTGCAAACGTATCTTGTTTTAAAATGTTTCCTCGTGCAAGTACCTTTTTCCGTGTGGTCAACTTTTATCCAGTGCATGATCAAACTGATATTTGTGTAGAATGTAGACCATAACTCGGCATTATTGCTAGGTAAGCAGATACAGTGTATCATATCTGGTGTTAATCATCGGAATGTGATCATTGGTGGATATTTTAATCTTCCCTCAAAGGATTGGAGAGCTGAAAATTTTACATTGAGCGGACAGGATAGAGACGTCTGCGACGTTACAATGCAGAGGCACGGAAGGCGCCAAAGGATGAGCCAAGAACTAACGAAAAAAGGCATTAGAAATTTCCCCTGACCATACTGTGGACTACTATGGTAGTAGACTAGTTTCTTTCCCTGTACCACCTGTTATTTCCCCGGATGTTCTGAAGAAACTGAAATCTGAAAAGTCACTTACTTTGGTAAAGTTGAGGGTGCACCAGGTACGTCACCGGGATTATTATGTACAGGTTATTAAAAATCTACGGAAGAAAACTTTTGTTTTTAATAAGTTGTTCTTTGACAGTTCCCTTCTCTGATATCATTCTGCTATTTTTCTGTTCCGTTTTCTTTTGATCATCTTTATCGTTTGACAACTAATTCTTAAATGGAGAATTGGATGCATCAGATTGACACTCTAAATAGGTTTTTTTGCTGGAAAGTGAAAAATGTGTCGACCTACGGAAGTTTATAGACAAAAAATGAAAATTCTCATCATGAAAAATAACTCTTTTCAACGAAATGACCTTTGGCGAAATGAATCGAAAAGCTATACGCAACATTGTTAAGAGCAGCAATGACAACTGCTTTGATAAAATGAGGTGTCGGTAAACCCAGTGGCAATAACCGATTATGAGATTAAATGGGTTTCATGATGATTGCTAACACGATAAATAATGGCTCTCGAGGAAATGGGTCATCTTCATCTCTTACTGCGACAGTAAATATTGTCTTACGCCTCACACTTGGGCAGCGTAGTGGTGTAGAGAAGCGCACATGGAATTTTTTTGTCTTTTGTAATTATAGTCTTTGAGTTAGAATTGTTTTTGGTAAATGGCAAGGTCCAAGATAGAGGTCGACGTTGTTTTACGTTCACTCGACTCCAAGGTCACCATCGGCATCACCATACATACATATAAACACATTTATCACAGAATGATAGCGCTCGTCAAGGAGAAAATATTTTTCTATCCAGGAACTCAATGACCATTAGCCCTTTCGCATTCCGGAAATTCAGCAGTTCTATGAAAGCTAATGTGACTTACAATCACATCGCAGCTATCTTTGTGGTTGAAGGTCGTTTTCCTCGAAATTAAAAGTAAAATAAAATATGTATCTTTCACCTAATGTCATTTATTTGAGCTGAGATTAGGAGATATTTATTTATTTTGAATATTTGAATTTTTCAGTATCTAGAATAATTTTCTATGGATTCCATCATTTCAGTCGTTAATAATAGCTTTCGTGTTTTTTAAAATATTGGCCAACAGGAGGGAATCATTGGTACAAATCCAGGAACAATTTTGTTTTCTACAGGCGCGTAAGAATACGATCAACCGAAGGATCAAACTGAAGGATTTGGAAATTTTTTTATCGCGAAGTCTTGTTTTAGAAATAAATTTCTCAAATCATTGAAATTAGATCAAATGTGGCAACTTGAAGGCAAAAACTCTTCTGAATAATACATGAAAGCGAAAGATTTAATGTATCATAAATCTATCGCGTCATAATTTTAGTGAAAAATACTGATCAACTCAAGGGATCATAAGATCCATTGCCATCTCACATAAAGCTTGGCTTCGTTCCGCATAATCTTCAAGTGCTCATAAATAAAATTACGGCATCTGACTCCATTAGGTACATAAACTAACTAGCATTATCTAAAATAAACTCAGACACGTTCGAAATATTAATTTGAAACTGTCAAAAATAACTTAATTTTATTTTAATGTTTTCATTTTTTTCAAAGTTAAATATCAAGAGAATTCTCGCCGATATATTAAAGTAAACGCACTTATGTCTACCATATACGAATCTCGCATATTATATCCCTTGCCCTTTAACTCACCCGCGATGTACTAACAACATTTTACCGTGAATGGATGGAAAAAAGGTTTTGCGCTGAAGCATAGATTCACAACGCACAATGATCTCGTGACAGCCTCGGGTGCAAAGAGAAGAAAACACCATGCCAACCAAAATCGGGGGAGTTATGTGTAGAGTGATTATAAACTAGGCACAAGTTAAATTGCAAGTGAAAATAACCACTCTGTAGAAATATATATACATATTTATAAAATATTCCTGAACAATGAATGCTGACGAGATAAAAGTATTCACACTTCACATACAGCCAGGTGGTATATTTCCCATTTTTGGATTTTAACTACCTAAAAAGACGAACTACTATAATCTGCGGCGTTACTGATGTTTGACTCCGTTTGTTACTAATTCCATGCTCCGAAGAGGCTCATTGCTAGTGGACATTCGTTTTGGACATTGTGAACATTCTTTTATGTGAATTTTCCACCAAACATGTGTTTAGAAAAGAAGCCGTCAAGTAATAGAACCAGACCTGGGAATGATATCCCATCCCATTCCATGGTATCCCATCAAACTGATATTACACAATTTTGACTTCGTGTGCATAACTTTAAACCTTCTCCACGGTATTATTTATGTTGTCCCGAGGACGAATACTCAGAAATTCACCAAACACGCAAAATATACTAAAATTGCGGCTGGAATATTTCCCATTTTGGGGTAAATCAATCCCACTTCTTTTCCGGAATAGGTATATGAAACGGAGAGAAAGAGAGGGAGGAAGGGAAAGAGAAAGAAAAAAAGAACGGGTGTTGAGCAATTCCGATATTCCGAGCGGGTAGTGAAGTGATAAACCGCCGGTATCCAGAAATTCAGGCATGGTGAGCCCGTGGAATGGGGCACGATTGGAATTTTTGTGGTGGAGAATTTTTCCTCCCATTCACACTCTAGCTCCCATTCCCCTCCGCTGCTATTTAAAGAGAGCGCACGGGTATCCATCCGGCCTTCCTGCGATGCCGCACTGAGGCACACTTGGTGGGGTTAACGCATTTCTAAGGGAGCACGTGACAGCAGCCTCGCTCGATTATTCGATTGATGAGATTCGAGTCCGCGACACTTGGGGCAAATGGAATGCACGCTGCATACTGCCAGCGAGTTATGACTTCCATTTTATTGACAGGTATAATGTAATGCGCCACACCCTTATAATTTAGAAAATTTTTTTCACCATTCGCCGGGGTATTCACAGGTATAATTCCACAGGTTAGGCACAAGGAGTAAATTGAGTGAGAGTAGTCTAAATAATTATTTCTCAGAAAAAAATAAGTTCAATTCTAAATATTTCTTGTGTGGGTGTTATTTCAATGGATTTAAACGCAAGTCGCAGACGGCAATGCAAAATCTTTATGAAGAAGGTAATCTTGAACTATTTTGCCACTTAAGTCACGCAAAATTTTTTTAGAACTTATATGCTCTGAAGATCAAATAAAATTAACGATTTTTAAAGTAAATAGCCAAATTCATTCTTTAACCCTAAAATTTAAAACCTGCTTATCTTAATAACTTAGGAAAATTACTTCCATTTATAAGTTGTGACGCACACTAGAAACATTAATTTAAATAAATATTGCTCTAAAATTAATTGAAAAATAAATCCGGCACTTAAAGGGCGCTGCTTGAAATTAATATTAAAATAAAGAGATTAATATAAAATATATAAAGAATGTAAATGCAGCCATGCATAAAAACAATTCAACTTACGCACTCATTTCTACAATAGCCATTTTTTATATATTAAGTTTGATTCAAGAGTAATTGTTAATTCCAGAGTTTTGTCTATAACTAAAAATGAAATCATATTAAATGCATGAGAAATTATTCATCAGGAATGAATATTTGATATTCAGTGTATTTTGATGGAACACACTGTCAATTATCTGAAGAGGCGGGTATTCAGAGCATACATCATACCAAGACGAGAAAATGCAAGAAAACATACTAATCAGATAAAACTTCATCCACGATAGTAATTTTGTTAGGTATGGTAACATATATCTCAACTTAGGGGTCTGTGAAATATATTAATTCTTAATGACTTCATTTCATCGAAAAGCCCTAGTATAGCACTTACTCTAACTAAACTCTCCGGATACGTGGGAAGATAATTCCAAAGACCAAAAGCCGGATCTCAAAAACAGTACAATAAATGCTATGCTATTTACCTTTTTGTCATAATATCAGTCGGTAATACTCACAAATCTTTTAAAATATTCATTCTAATTTAGAACTTTTTACGCCGTTGAACTAGGAGATGTTATTCTTTATTGAAATATTTTAAGACGCTTATGATGACAAATTATACTTGCCTATGATGGTACTTAATCTTTTTAGGATACATTCAAGAGGGAGGAGATACTAAGGCACAGCCAGAACGGATTTAGAAAGAACATAACGTAAGAAACCCACTTGGGTATTTTTATTCACGATATACGATTATACGATATCGTTCTTAGATTGAGAGAAATCAGCACACAAATTGGTGCAGTATTTTTTGATTTTAAGAAAGTCTTCGAAAAAGTCCCGCATGATTAACTCTTACACATCATTTAATGCTAAGGTATCAACGAAAAAGTCACAACTTTTATTGTCGATTATGTTGTCATATGGCAAACAACTCGATTTCATCGATAGTTTGTGCTCAACAGTGGTATATGTAACTTCCAGCGTCCCCTAGGCAAGTCTAACAAAGCCGCTACTATTCTTAAGATTCGTTAACGATTTAAACGCAAGCGTTAATAACAACCTTAGACTGTTTTTAGAAAAAAGGGTAGTATACAGAGAAATAAGGACTCCAACAGAATCCGGGATACTAACTTAAGTTTTTGATTAAATATCGGATTGGTGCAAGGAATGAACATTAATACTTAACATAAGTAAAGGTGAAGTTTTGAAATTTCGGAACAAAATAAGTGATAAGCAGGAGATATATTATGAAACAGAGGCTTCAATGATAACTATGATGGATCTCGTTTAATAACGCGGGATAGTTCCAACAAAGCATTTTTCTTGAAGCACGAATCAGGAAAATATGCGGATCCGCTTTTAAGAAACTTGGCTTCTTTAAACCGACGGTGGGGAAATGTATGCTATAATAAAACATATACTATAAATAGTAAAGGAAATGTATTACTTCGCATAAGTTAGGCAAAATCTGGAATACGCAGCAAGTAACTGGGATCCTAGGATGTAAGCGTTGGTAAAAGAATCGGTAAAAATCCAGAAAATATATACCAGATGCGTCAAAAGTTGTTACGATAAGAGGACGAGTGTTAAAGGTAAATATAATATTTAGAATAAATTAAATATAGAATTGACGCATTTAAGATTTCATTTTTTTCGCTGAATAAGAACTGATAACTGCAAAATACAGCGCTCAGGGGTAAACTTATTTTAAGTTTTTATCATTTTGTCAATATCTTATGCAACCATTATTTTATCGTTTATTACTAACTCGTCTCACATGCATAGAGAAGTACGAGGTTTGTTCAAAAGGATCCCAAACTATTTGAAAAACGTCTTTAATCGTTTCTTTTTCAGCCACGTGGAGATATTGTTTCCGCCAAACCTTCCCAAATGACCACCTTTAACCACTTTTTTGTTATCTAGCTTGATCGATAAGCTACGGTTGTTAATGTGAAGGGGTGTTCGTGGAGTGCGGCGAAGAATCGGATCCAGGGAACTTCGCTCTTTGAAGGAGTAGGGTTGTTCTGTGAAATTCCTTTTGAAACTCTGCGTCTGAAAGAGTTTCTTCACGGAAAGTTTTGAGTTAATTACCAAGGTTTATGTTGAGGATGCTATTAAACGTACCGCGTTAAATGAGTGGGTTATTACTCGGTCCAAAAAGAGCGGTAATCAGTGGAAGACCTCGAGTGTTCCGGAAGATCATCAACGTCAACTGATAAACCACTACATCGAGAAAGTGAATCATCTCTTTCGTGTAAATCGAACTTTGACTGTCGGGGAATTTCCAGAAGATGTAGTATCTCGATTGGTTAGTGCTATGAAATCTGGACTGTAAAGTTGAGGATGCATCGAGTCGCCACCAAATGCATGCCTCGTCTGATGACAGCAGACCAGAAACAACATCGAGTTCAAGGTTGTCAGGAACTGTTTGATCGAACTAAATAGGATGAAACCTTTTCGTCCAGGACCATAACAGGTGATATATGGATATGGACCAGGGAGTTTATGGATATGAAATCGAAATAAAAGGGCAATATTCCCAACGAATTGGTTGATCAACCCCTCACTCTAAAAAAGCTTGACAAATTGGCTCTAATGTTAAGATGATGTCAACTGCATTTCATGCATGAAACAGCGGGGATTCATTTGCTTCACGACTACCTACATGAAGTCCAGACTGTCAACATGGAGTACTACTCGGAGGTTACGAATCGGTTACGAAGAGAGAGAATTAGGTGGAAACGGTCAATGTCGGAGTGGTGGAGTTGTTTTTTCACCACGAAAACGCGTCCTATCATTCGTCTCTCAAAACTCGTCCATTTTTAGCCCACTGTGCTTCCATACCCACCATACGCAATTTTACCCAAATCAAGTCCTTTATCTATCTATCTATCATAGTCACCACTCCTGGCCCCATATGACTTTTTTTTCTGTTCCCCAAACTAAAAATCCCGCTCAAAGGAGAAAGATTTGCCACTATTTCAGAAAAGAGAAAAATTCGACGGAGGAGCTTATGAGCATTCCGGATGAAGCATTCCAAGACCGTTTCAAAAAGTGGGAACACCTCGGAGATAAGTTCATTGGTTGGGGAGGAGACTACTTGAAGGGGACACTGACCAAGAGTTCCTCGGTGATGTCTTTTCTGTAATAAAAATTTCGGGAATTTTTTTAACAGACCTCATGTTTCTCACTTAGATACCGCAGTGCTTGATGAAAGAACTAAGAATTCAGTCCTTTTTTATGCTTCTCTCATAAGAGGAGACATGCAGGAATTGACTCACATTTTTACTTGATAAATTTTTGATCATAAAGCAACAATAAAAATATTTTTAAAATGTTGTGACAATAAATTAGCAAGAAAAACATTAATTTTAATAATGCATACCTGATGTTGGATCATCCATGCCTAATAACCTTGTGGCAGCTTGCAGCGTACCATGTAGAGCGGAATAGTGAAATTGAATAGTAGTAGTTCACCTACCAATTAATTTTGCAAACTATAATACGACAATTGTCCGGCTAAATATAACTATTCACAGTAAAGTTCGTGCAAAATTAAACGTCCAACACCATTCAATTGTACTTGCATATACATCAGGTTTGGATCAAAATCTACCTCATAATGTCAAATACACTATTAACACTACAAAACATGAGCAATGGAACAAATGAAAGGATTTTATACGTAATTTTAAGGAAACAATTTATGTCAATACTTTCAAATGAAAAAATGCTTTTAATATTTGTGACTTTCTCACCCTATGCGTGTGTTCTAATTTACAAGTTTGGAAATTTAACTACACTATTTAATCTTAAAACATGGATAAAAATAGAATTTTCTCTCTTTGGGGGAGAAATTCGGCAATTGGCACACATTTCTACTCTCTAAGCGACATGCAATAATCCCCAGTTCTCCCATCGAACCTGCTGCCTTTGAGGGCGCGGGTTCTTTAGGCTGAGGCACGGAATCGCCACTCACTTTGACAGTTGGACATGGAGGGCATTCGAAAGCCGGAGAGTGGGTCGGCGGCGGCCCTCTGCAAAGGGTCCAGCGGCCCGCCGAAGTGTCCCCCGAGGAAGGGCCGCTGGCCGAAGGCAAAAGCGTGAAACTGCTGCTGCTGCCCTAGAAGAGAGAGCACTGCATCAGACCTGAAGCCTGCTCGCGATTCACGACATGGGGACCATGTGTCACTTCACGTTGTCGAGTCAATGAGAACGCTGAATCAATCAAGTCAGCAAAGTTAGCCCGATGGGAAGAGTGCCTGCCCGTAAGCCAAAGATCAGTGGGGTGTAGTCACTCCTCGGTAACCGGTGCTGCGTAGCTTGCAGTTGTTCGGCTCCGGTAGCATACGGTGACGAGCCAGGGCGGACCCCTGTTCACTCGGACTTCCAAAGATGATCGGAAGTTGGAACAGCATAAAAGCTTACCTTTACTATTCTCCAAGTGACAACTGAGGTCTTCTGATCGCAATGGCGACACTTTTAACGATACTTGAAATAAGCCGCAGCTAAACCGAAATGAAAAACCCCATTTATTTTTCCACATAAATTTTTATTGGGCATAACACGGGTTAGGTTTCGTTGGATATTTTTTTCATCAAGTGTGGTTACAATGCATGACCAGGTATGAAGGGCCGCGTTGAGGAGGAAGGGAGAGGGATGTCCTCAGGGGAGAAAGCTTAAAGTGGATGATGAGTGCGAGCGTGGCTTGGGAACCCCCACCTGGAGTTGCATGGAGGAGGCAGTGGAGGGGATGATGACGGTGGGCTATTATGTGAAGCCTTTTTTTTTCTCAGTTTTACATAGGGGAGAGTGGGAGGGGAAACAAAACCTCGTGCAGTATATAATCATTAACGAGTTTCAATACCTTTTTAAACCCTAAAAACAGTTACAATTAGTTTGCATATCCCAAAGATGCAAAAAAGGCTGTATCGAAAGAGAAGCTCTTAAAAATCTTTCCCTTTATACAGCGTGTCAAATATTGTCTTAAAAGGCCACTAAGTTCTCACTTCGTGTAAATTAGGTAGACATTACGGGAGTAACTCAATTTTTGGTAAATCGTAGAGTGTATCTATGTATTACATGCATCCGAAAAATTATAACATACTCGTACATGTATTAATTTCATAAAAGAACAAAGACTGATTATTTTAATTCTAATCAATTAGTAATATTTCTACTGCGTTAAAACTATGCATTTCCACAAATTTAGGATTTAATGCGTAAAAACAAAAGAATAATTGTGCATAGTATTCATAGTCACTAATTTCATTACTTCGGTAAATACTTTATCCATGAAAATATTCAGTCTGTCAAAAGTAAATTCATAACGTAAATAACAGTGAGCAATTCCTATGACTATATCATTGGACTCTCAACTCATCGGTCTGATCTATACCAACATAATACTCCACAAACCGCCACAAGGATGAGGGGCGGAGTTTTAGTTCAGCTGCTTTGCATACAATCACAATCGTGATCTACACTACTATGAGATTGATCATTCACGGGAACAAAGTTAATCTCACGAAAGAAAGTACTTAAATGCAACAATGTTCAATATCAGGATACAGATATTCAAAACATTCTGGAAGACTTTTAAAATGATGTGTCTATTTAAAAACCTGCAGTCTATCAAAAAAATGCATGCCATACCATTGCTAGGAAATAACCAACTTTAAAATATCTGTTCTGTTACCTAACTCCCTAGTTTTACGCACATGATCCCAGCTACCATAAAAGGCCGCGAGCAGAGGGTCGTATTAGATAATGCATCATCCAAAACAGTGTGTTTCATGTGATATACCACAAGGAAGTGTTATTGGTTTACGATTGTTCGTTTCATAAATTAATGACATCGGATTTTATATGCCAGCAAAATTCGACTATTTGCTGACGATATAGTGATATATTGGAAAATATTCAGTCATGACGAATATCATATCATGAAGGATGTCATTATCTAATTACCTAAACGCAATCCAAACGTGGTGCGAGACTTTAAAAAAAAAGACGTGGTGCGAGAGTTAAAGGCCTCATTCGGGAAATTGAGAAGGTCCAACGCCGGGCAGCTCGTTTCGTGGAAAACTGTTACGATAAAACGAAAAGCGTCACTGAAATGCTTATGGAGTTGGGATGGGAATCATTGGAAGAAAGACGACTCAATGCTAGGTTAAACTTACTAAATAAATTCGGATCCGCATGTTTCAGCACCGAGGTCTCGAAAATTATTCGCTCTCCAACATATATAGGTCGCTTGGATCATGTGTACAAAATTCGGGAAATAGATGCCAGGACTAGCAGACTCAAGGACTCCTTCTTCCCACGGACAATACGGGATAACAACTCTAGGGTTACACTCGGAGATAACAAAAATGCCACTTGCCACCCTCCGCGTCTAGGTAACAATTAGTTGAACTCAATTGCATGCACTTTCACTAGCCTCCTGTGTGTTGTGTCAGAACCCTTCCCGCATGCCCGAGCGTCTTTACGAACTTCGTGCTCCACCCTTCCATCCCTTGTCCCTCTCCGCGGGTGTGCCCTACTCCCACCTGCAGCGTTGGGCCAGATTCCTCACCTTGGGTGGGAGAGAGTTTTGTGTGGAACGCTCTTGTGGTGGTGGTGTTTCGCCTGGCTACTTGCTATAAACTAGCTGGCACGTTCGTGATAGGTTTCTTGCTGCATCCTAGGGTGGAATTATTTGTTGTAGGTAAGCGTATGTACTTGCATGCTTTTGGAGTGAGGATAGGTAGATGTGTGGTTGCATGCGCGTCGAATGATGGGTTGTTGCAATGAATGTGTGCACTGCTGTGGATTGGGGTTTGCATGTGTGTGTTGGTTTTGAATGCGGTGTTTCTTTTTTCCTTTTTCTTTTTTTCTTTTTTTTGGGTGGTGGCCTAACACCCCCCGCCACACGCCCTTGCGGCGGCTTGCGGGGTATTATGTAGATGTAGATGTAGATGAGACATGTGAGCAAATATTAATATGGAAGAAACATTTTGATAAATAATATTAAACATAAAAATAGATTGCGAATAACAAATATAGCTGATTTAATAAATATCCCAAATAATTTCACTAATTTTATTCCTCCAGCAATCCTTTGGCTGATCTTTCATTTTATTCACATACACTTTTAAAGTCACATTAGTAATTGACGACCTCTAACTATCACTGCTCATTCCGCATCTCTCCAATTCCCAAATGGGTGCAGTCTGAAATACGGAGATGTATCGGAAATGACGCCGATCCCTTCAGTCCTATGCTATTTTATAAACTATGTCGATTAAATTTCCTCATTCTATTGATCACCTTTTCGGAATTCTAGAAACCATTAAGCACGTACATTCTCTTTGATTTCTCTATGCCTCCCTCTCGGTGAATCAAACTGGTGATATTATCAACCCTACAGCAAAGCATTATAACCTAACCCCCTTAAATAAGTGAGTGTCCATTCTTCTTCTAATCGTTCGATATTCTAACTTTACTGCGTGCAGAGTCATGCACTTCGTCCAATAGTCCCTTCATACTATATTCCTGTTTTGCTCTTATCTTGGATGGAAATTGATCCCCGATCGATGAGTTGAATCGAGTACGAATACACTTGGAAATTCTCATGAAAAATTTTTCTCACATGATTAATATTAATGAACCCGTAAAACCTTTTTCTTTTATATTCTTCGAAGCCTTTGAGTATTTCCACAGGGATGTCATCTATCTCTGCAGTCATATACGAGGTTTTCACATAGGTTTTCATTTTTCTCACTCCTTTCTCATCAGGAACACCTGCACCTAAGCTAGTGATGCCATTGGGGATTATACTTTTATCCTATGTGTAACGGATTTTTCAATATTTTTGCCATATTATATTTCCTTTTTATCTCACCTTAATGTATTTTTGAGTCAAAGCACTGCTCCTGTCCAGTCTAATGACGGTAAATGGATTTTAATGTCCTGATTCCCAAGTGTTTTTCTTTCTTGTATAGTCGTTATCAATAAAACCATCATGATCCCGAAATGATTCTTTCACCACTTTTATTTGCGCTATTGTTTTCCTCTCATAGGTTATTGACCATATGTTTTTATTTTGGAACTGGAGTTTTCCTGACATTCACCGCCACATAGCCTTGCGGTAGTTCGCGAAGGAGTGTGTACATATACGTCGTGTACGTATAAGTCAATAAATAACTCGCAAAACTGGAAAGAGGCAATCATAATCGAAGTAAATTCCTGATATTCATTTCGTTTCTCTACATATTCACCCCGTTCATGCAGATACTTAACTCATCTCTTTATAAGTTCTCGATAGCCGACAGCAAAGGAGTCTTTTGTTTGCTGTCGCAGCCAACGAGTAACCTCTACGGTATACGGGAACATCTTTTTCAAAACGCTACCAAAATCATTTTTTAGGGAACCGAACAGATTAAAATCACTGAGGGTAATGTCGGAAGTTTACAGTTGATTCTTCAAGCGTTCTTGATGAAATGTTCGTAATGGCCCCTACGTTTGTCTTAATGACGTTTTACGACATATAGTATTAATTGACCAATCGTCGTAGATTTATATTCTTCTTCCTATTACTTTACAAATTCATCTATTTCCTTCTCTCATTAATCCTGCTAATCATATCTTCTGTAACCCATGGTTCCATTAGCCTTTTTTTACTTTTCCTTTTAATTTGCATGCGGGTTTCGTTAAAGCTTTCATCTCTTCATATATTTCTTCTGCGGCAACCTTGCCCCAGTCTTGGTTTAAAAATTTCCTTACTGAGCATTTCCACTCCTTTCTTTTCATCCCGGCTGTATTTCATTTATACACTTAACCCCAATGTAAAAAGGACAGATCCTAATTCATTTTTTTTCAATATCTTTAAAAAATACAAATAATAAAATGAAAACAGCTACAGCTAATGAATGAGCATAGCAAGTACCATATATTTCAGCTTTTTTTGCATTAGTATGCCAGTATAGTTTAAAATTAGCATAAATTTGCCTGCCTAGTATTCTCGCAAAAATTGTTGATAGAGGTCACTCAAGGCCTTTGTATCAGTGATATCGCTGGAAAAACCCACATAAGCGCTAACTGCTAAGTATAACTTTGTTTCATATTTTCTTAAATTTGTTGGTTTCATTGCAATTAGCAGGTGGTTTAAACATAACTATCTTGTTTTAAAGAAAAATACAATGTTTTTTTCATAATTTCTTTTTAACAATAAATACGGAATGACAATCATCACTACACAGAAAAATATTCCATGAGACGGACGCGACTCTTTCTGCTTCAGCAGTTATTAAAATCTATATTTGAAATTAATTTTGTTTCATCTTTTACCTGTAGCGCTACCATCGAGTAATTTCCATCACAATCTCCTTTGTCACTTTAAACCAGGAAAGAAATATAGAATTATTCGTCGCCATATATTAGAGCTATAAAATTAATGCATTGAACTTAGTGTAAGATTTCGGCTAGAGAAAATTAGGGAAGTTTTGTGACGCATACATGTCGTCCCTTAATCTCTTCTAACAAACATCTACTTGATACTCCGCAAGCGGACGCAATTACGTGCGGTGGGGGTGTTAAGGCACCCCCCGTAATTAAGAAAAAAACGCATTCAAAAGACACAAATTTATACAGTCCTCAAACGAAACATGGGATACTTTCATGCAAAAACCCTTACAATGCGCATACATTCAAACACACAAATTAACTAACATACACATGCATCTACGAATATACTTGACGCCTTTGCAATTAACATGCTTCTAAATTATCAATACAATATTTCTTAAATGACTTCGGCTTCTTACTACTATGTTTCCTCATTGTTTGGGGAAAGAATGAGTACTTGTTTATGAGTGGGGCCATTATAATTCCTTTTGGGTCATCGCTAAACTCGTTTGTTCTGATCCTTTCTAAAAGCTCCAATCTCGCTTGTTCCCTTCTTATTTCAAGTGGCTCCCAGCCTTAATCCCCTATGAGACCTGTCACACTTGTGTTTTTATTATAACATCATTTTACTAATTTGGCGGATTTTCTCTGAACTTTATCTAATTCTTTTTCCTAATTTTCTTGCAAGAATCCCAAATACTTGGGACATTATTCAAATGATGTTTAACTAGAGCCAAATAACATCTCTCTTTAACATTCTCTTTACATTTCCCCACCACCACAATGAAGTCGGTTTTCTTTAAAGCGGATCCGCATATTTTCCCGATGTGTGTTTCCCATGAAAGGCGTGGTGTTGCAACTGCCCACAAATATTTAACTTGATTGGCCGCATTAAGCACAGAGCCCTCTATTTCATAGTTCATGTCCTGTTTCCCTCTTCTTTGATCCAAAATTTCAAACTGCGCATTTGTCTTTATTAAGCATTAATCCAGTAATTTCTGGCACTAATCCGAGATTGTGTCGAAGTCTCTAGAGAGTAGCTCGCGATTTAGTTTGCTCCTTATTTCCCTGTATTCTATCGCAATGTCAGTAAATAACCTGAGATTGCTACGAACTTGTGCGTTTAAGCCATTATGTTTATTAAGAATAGAAGCGGCCCTATTACATTTCGCTGGGGGACCCCCGAAGTTCCATCTATATCCGTTGAGCACAAACCATCGATGACTACTATTTGTTTTTGTTTAACAAATCTCTAATCCAATATGTGGTTTTCTCATTGATACCATAGCATTTAGGTTTGTGGCATAATGTGTGGGACTTCATTCAAAGCTTTTTTTTCTATATAGGAACAGTGCATCGACTTAAGTGTTGATTTTACCAATCTAAGTATATCGTGAATGAAAAGACCTAATCAGACAACATCCCAACAATCTCTGGTTTGAACCCTCTTTTCGCCTCCAAACGAGCCTTCCGCGGTCAATACGCGGGATAACATTACCAATACTAAAGTTTTTTGGGACCTACAAATCCGCCTTGACCCGTTTCACCACCGAGTGCATCTCCTTAAAAGAGGTGCAGTATCTCTTCAGACCCATTTCCGAGGCGTCCCTTGACCCCATATGAGTCAAAATGCGTAGCTTAGAGCAATCCCTATTACTGACGGCAGCCTTCACCGCCTGGGTCGCCTGGGGTATCCCGCCACTGGTATACACCAACCAGGACGAAAAGAATCTAATACCACCTTCCTGTTGAGATCGAAGTAGGGGTCGGGGTAGGGGTAGGAGCTGCAGGTACGGCGGTACTGTCATCCGACAGCACCTGGTACCTTTGGAGACGGAGATGGGATCTGCCTCCGCAGCGTCCAATTCTCGCAGCCGCGTTGCTTTCTTTGCCCCGAGAGGCGACCCTCCAATCGTACAAACCTACGGACGTGAGACACTCTTTCATCGAGAGAAGGGACCCGAGGTAGGGCCCTAGTCGTCCAGGCCACGTGTAGCATTCGAGCGAACCCGTGCATCCTTCTGGGCATGGTGGGTGTTCGTATTCCCATCCCGAGCACCATTTCCGATCGAATCTCCCGCACCATCATCTCCAACATGACGATACGAGCCCTAATGACGCGCATTCGCCAGTGCCTTCGAGCATGGCAACAGAGGACCTAGTTGTAGCCATCCGAATTAAACAAAGGAGTTCTCAACAAAAGCTAACCTGAAAGCAATATGCAAAAATATTTTAACAGGGTGACCTCAAATCAACTCACCCTAAGATGTATGCACCAGTGTGGGTTTGGGTTACCATGTATAGTATGTGTTGGTTTTGAATGCGGTTTTTTTTCCTTGTACGGGTGGTGACCTAACACTCCCCGCCACACGCCCTTGCGACGGCTTGTGGGGTATTAAGTAGATGTAGATGATGATTGAAATATGTTCCACTTTGTAAGAGAATCTGAAGCCTTAGCGAAAACGACTGCTGGAATTAGGTCTGGTTTATCCGAGGAAAAAACAGATAGTAAAAAAGAAAGCACTCACTAATATCCAATCAAATTCGAAGGGCAAATTACATCAAAATCCGTTAAAATTAACTGATACCACCAAAAGTAAAGAATCTACATCTACATCTACATAAGTACCCTGCGAGCCACCAAAAAGGTGTGTGGTAGGGGGTGTAGCACCATGAGGGAAGGGTAAGGGTTGAGGGGGTTGGGAGTTAGGTGAGGAAAGGTGGGGGGAACCTGTAGGAGAAAAAATATATATATACATATATATATATATGTATATATACACACATACATACACACATGTATACACATCCTCGCGAAGTCCCTAACCTGTACGTTAATACTTATTGTAATGAACTAAGTCCTGGGGAATTTCGACTACGAGCATTCTGTTCCCTTATCGTTCTTGGAAAAAATGACATTTTAAACCTGTCAGTCTTGCAGTCTATCTCTCTAGTCTTATATTCGTGATCCCTTCGACCGTAATACGTTGGGGTTCGTATTATATCCTTGATGTCATCGGAAAAGGGCCCATCTTTAAATGTTTTTAATAAGTTTAATCTATATTGGAAACGCCGCTGTGTAAGAGAATCCCAACCTAAACTGTCTAACAAAGTGGATACGCTGCTGAGTTGGTCATAACAATGTTTGACAAATCTAGCCCCCCTCCGCTGAACTCGATCTAATTCCGAAACCAAATTTATGTTGTGAGGATCTCATATACTGGCAGCATACTCTAGGTGGGGCCTGACCAAGGCAAGGAAACATCGTTCTTTCACCTTTTCGTCGCATTTACCTAGCACTCTTTTCACAAATCCTAATTTTTTATTAGCACGACCGCATATTTCTCGTATGTGTTTTCCCCAGGACAGATCGTGAGTAATTGTTACACCCAAGTATTTAAAGGAATCTACCCTCGCGATTTTGGTTTGTTTCACTTTGTAACTATAAGGGAGGGAATTACTCTTTTCCCAAAAATGTATTACTACGCATTTTTTAAAATTCAATTCCAATTGCCATGTATCGCACCAATTTTGAATTGCATCTAGGTCGTTGGCTAACACGACTCTGTCTTCGTGACTTCGGATGTCCCCATAAATTACTGCATCATCGGCGAAAAGACGGAGCTTGCTATTAACTACGGTACTGAGGTCATTTATGTAAATAAGGAAAAGGAGGGGGCCTATGACACTTCCTTGTGGTACCCCCGACGTGACCTTGACAGTATCGGATGATACACCGTCCAGGACGACTGTTTGGACACGATCACTTAAAAATTGTTTAATCCAGTTAATAATACTTTCGTGTATTCCATAGGTTTCCAATTTCGCCAGTAATTTGCAATGAGGGACTTTATCGAAAGCTTTCTTAAAATCTAGGAATATCGCATCAACTGGAATATTACTTTCACCGGAGTTTAATACATCATGTACAAAAAGTGCGAGTTGAGTTTCGCAGGATCTACCCTTACGGAAGCCGTGTTGGTTATTAATTAATAAATCTTGGCTATCGAGGTGCCTCATCATGGAACTAACAATGATGTGTTCAAGAATCTTATAGGAAATGGAAGTCAGCGATATTGGCCTATAATTACTGGGGTCCTCCCTGTCTCCGTTTTTAAAAATGGGTGTTACCGAAGCTACCTTCCAGCCGTTTGGCACGCTTTCTTCTGCTAATGATTTCTTAAATATTATATCTAGATATGGGGCAATTTCAGCCGACAGTTCTTTATACACACGTGCCGGTATCTCATCAGGTCCCGGAGATTTGTTGGGGTCTATGTTTTTAAGGAGTAATTCTATTCCGCGGGTGGAAATATTGATTGCTTCCATTGAATGCTGAAATATTTTCGGAAGGTTCTCGGGTGTATTTTGTGAGGATATGTTGAAAACACTCTGGAAAAATGAGTTTAATATGTTGGCTTTATCTAAACTACTCGTTACTTTATTCCCCTTTTCGATATTCAATGAGTTTACGGTGGACTTGTTTCCCTAAGAATAACTAAGCACAAACAAAACAAAGACTATATAAACGAAACATTATACACGTTGACTCTACACGACAATTCACTTCATTCAAAATTACCAATTAGCAGGCTGGTAGGCAGGTAGAGTATTCAGGACTCTAAACCGGTTCTCAGGAGCAATCTGGAAGCATGTGCGTTCAGGTAAAAGGCCATGAGGGACAGATAATACTCTATCCATGGGTTCTCCTTCTAATTTGAACTTTTTATCCTCTCGTTATACTGTGGACATAATTTCACTCTTCTTTCCAATTCTGTCTTCGGTGTGACACCCACACCTTCTATCTTTTGACCGTCTCCTAAATATATATGACTCTGCATCCGTCGCTCCAGAAGTCAACTGGCCCAGTCCATTTTGCTTCCCTGAAACCTAGCTCCTAGGGAGGAGGGGTTTGCCTTTTAACGCCTCTTCCCTACATTTTCCTATTTTTACTAATGTTATCCTCTCAGTAGTTCTCACCCATAGATCCGATTGGGGGATTGTTTTACCTCCAGAATAGTTTACCGGGAAGAATGTCATGATGTTATACTTCAACATCGAGGTACTTCAGCTAATTCCATGGACTTAAATCTCGTAGGCAATGGTGGTAGAGGATACTGGGACGATTTTCTTGAGCTACCCCATTCACTGGTAATACTGCTGCCTCACCAATAGTGCGGCGTAGTTTGAATGCGAGAACGGCGATGTATGTGTACATATTTGTTTATTTTATTTTATTCCGGAAGCGCTAAAAAGTATTTGTATGTTAAACGAAATCTAAAATAAATTGGTGTCATTGGGATTCGAACCCGAGAATCTCAAGTTTCTCTTAGGCTCGCTACATGTACTCGCTATGGAGACCAAACTGATCAATTTGACGTTAATGCTTAGTAACGGCCCAATTAAGCAAAACCAATCCAGAAAACTTCCACATGACACCAGGTATCCTAAAAATTATCCACAAAAGCTGATATTGGTCTGCGCTATTTTTTTTCAAAGGAAATTTTAAATTTTGAGCCCAGGGCTGTGAGCTCACTTTCCATTAAAGATAGCGACACGTGGCGAGCAGCATTGCCTTGGCCCTGACAATGGTTTGTCCGTGAAAACATTACCCATGTGCGGGTCCCCCTGGGGAAATTGAGACAGTCAAGTCATAGGATCGAATTTTGTTCTTTGGAGACGGAAAAAACAATCAAAACAGAATGGGCTGTGATAACAGATTATGGCTGCTGGATTTCTTTGAGTGCTTTTAGTACCAGTATCGTGAAGTCACATTTGTACATAATTGCCCGAAATTAGATTTTTTACAAAGTTATGGCAAGAAACGCCATGAACGAGGGTTCAGAAACAATGAAATGATAGTCTAGCAGTAGCAAAATATTTCGTGAAACTTACAAAATTTAAATCTGACTCCTTCTCCTCTATTGCCCACAAGACTCCCGAGTAAATACCATGTATTTGATTCACTGTCCTTAGGGGTGCACTGAGGCATGACTTGATCAAAGTTAAATCGAACATTAACTAGTAAAAGGATATAAACCTTAACTGTGTTTAGTTATATATAGTTACCTATAAAGGATAAAAATAATGAAATCACTAAAGCAATGCTAAAGAACTCTGTAACCTGTAAAATATCTGTTTCTCATTTATATGAGTGCTATACGGTTTGTTATAAACATTTTAATGAATGAGTGCTGTGCGGTTCTTTGTGCTGGGATATAAAAATGTTAAACCAAATTTCCACAATTGCAGAGGTATTCCAGTAGCACAAAGAGTAAAGACAGAACACACACTACAAAGGTAATTCCAATATGCGCTGGAAAATTTGACGAAATCAGCTAACATGAGCACTAAAGTTCGCTCATGAGCATGATGGGTGTATCCATATTTAAGTTCGAAAAATCTAAAACGCTATCAATATTTGCATATTTAGGCCCAAATATCCCTAAATATTGCGACCGTGGCTGATCAAAACCTAAGTGAGAGAAATTGAAGTGCTACCCTTGCCACGCCAGAATTTCCGGCTCTTCATCCAATGAAATTTCAAAAGAGCATCCTACTAATTTTAAAGACCAGAAAAGTCTTCCTTCACGCGTCACATTGCTAGTTTCGCATGAACGCCGTGTGCCTTTACCGCCCCCTAACGATACCACCACAAAGCGTGGCCTTTTCCTAATTTCTGCGGAATGAAAATGACCAAGCGGAGAGGAGGGGAGTGGAGGATAGGCTTATCCAAAATACCTGGACGCGTAAGGGAAGGCTGATACGAGGTGGAATGAGTGCGATTGTGTGTGCGTAGGTGTATGGGTGTCTCCGCACGTTAGGCATAGTTATACAGCCTCAGTCCTTTTGTGTCACCGTGTCTGGAGAGGGTTTGAGGAGCTAGCTGCAATCGAAGGGTATGTACAACCCTATACTTTCCCGTTTGTCATAACTGTCTGGCCCCGTTGGGGCCTTCATCCTCGTGAAAATTCAAAGGAACGTAAAATGGAGGGGTTTGACGAGAAGGAAAAGGAAATTTAACTCTTACTTTGAGAGAAAGTAAGAGGACATAAGTGAAAATAAAGGGAAGCAATGTTGCAATACGATTAAAAACACGGGTAATATTTCCCAGCTCCTGTGGCGAGGATTAATAACGCGCCCCTAATGCGACGATAACAATGATGCTAAGTTCAAAACCTCATGACGCTATTTTTGGTATCAATGATACTGTCAATATCCGATTCCAATAAGATATTCGGTGCTTACCTGATAAACCACATTGTATGTAGAAAACAAGGACGATAAAGTTCAATAAGTTCATAAGGTAATTAATCGCGAAGCGGTGAAAGCATATAGTAAATCTGAGTGAATGTTGTTACGATGTAATCACATTTTGTGAAATGTCAATTCTTTGAATTTAAAGTTGCTATGAGTGAATCTTAATATATTTCTCTGAGATCTACACTTGACAATGAATTCTGTGATTTGTTCATGGCATTACAAAACAGGGCTAAATTGATTTTCGATTAGTTTGCATCGATTTCCAAATTTTCCCTGGTGTTTCAAGTTCCGGTTTCGGGAGAATAGCCATACTGTTTCACATAGGCCCAAAAAGGCAATTTACTAGTTCCTAGAAATACGTCCCTCTCTCTCTTGCCCATTCCCGTTTGAAAGTTCACAGGAAAATATTTAATACCAATAATACTGAATGTTATCCAGTTTTGGAAAAGCGAAAGAAAATACTTTCAGAAAGTACCACGGCTATTTTTACCTGAAAGAGCAAATTATAATTTCGAATGAACTAAAAAACTATAAAGTAAACCACAGAAGTCCAGAAGATTTGTTTATAAAATATAGTTGTTTGGTTTCTAATCTTTGGGACCAGAATGTTGGAGAATCAGATTGCATTTGAAAGAGAACAAAATAAACGGTAAGATTAGAAAAACCTTCCTGAATTCCGAATTCTAAGCTGAACATTCTAAATAACCGCAAAAATTTTATCCGTAAAGGTATCAATTTGAATTCTAAAAATAATGTCAATTATTTCAAATTCAAACCGGATTTGAATTCAAAAGTCATGCAAAACTTATAAAATAGAGTTGATTATACATGAAATCAGATAAAGGAAAGGCAATAAAATAACAGCTCTTCATGAATCCTATCCTTTGCAAATATTCTGTGCAGATAAAAAATATTAACAATCATATCCATGTATACAATCTCTAAATGACGGGAATATTCCACACATCCTATAATTCAAGTCAGTTGATAGCTATGGGTGGACGCGCTTTTCGGAGTGTTTGATTTTTTTAAAATATTCATTTGCCTGGCAACTAAATTCGAGAGACTACGCTAAACACCCTTAAAATAAGCCAACAGGGGGTTGGGATGGTGTGGCACGTAATGAACTGGCTTTCCACTCCGAGGACGCGGATTCAAATCTCGGAGGTGTGAGGATTTTTCAGCGGTAGCCTTATCCTTACTTGTGTTTCTATGTGAAGATCATTTGAAGTGAAGTTCACCACTCATCGGATGGTATATTGAACCTTAGGCCCCTTGGCGACCATCATTAAGTTAATGCGGTTAATGCCTACGCCGGGTTTCCCTCCACCCTCCCTGTTTCCCTCCCTGTTTCCCTCCACCAAAATTGAGGTCTACCGAAGTGACCACCTATGGCGCAAATGACCTAGCTGGCTGTCGACTCACTTCTCTACATCCACTTAATACACCGTAAGTCACCTCAAGGATGTGCGGTGGGGGGTGTTACGACTTCACCCGTGATTAAAAAAAACTCATGAAAAAGCCACAAATTTACACCATCCAGAAACGAAACATGGGATACATTCATGCAAAAACCCTTACAACGCACATACATGCAAACACACAAATTAACTAACATACATATGTATCTACAAATATACTAGATGCCTTTGCAATTGATATTTTTACAAATTGTAAATTAAATGTTTTTAATATTTCTAAAGTGAATTCAGTTTCTAACTGATTCCTGAGAAGATTCCTTATTGTTCGGGGAAAGAATGAGTACTTGTTTCTATCGGTATTTTAATTTTATTCCCTTATTCTATCTTTGTGGTCTGATGTACCGAATTAGTGTGGGGCCATTATAATTCCTTTTTGGGTCATCGTTAAACTCGTTTGTTCTGATCCTTTCTAAAAGCTCAAATTTCGCTCGTTCTCTTCTTATTTCAAGTGGCTCCCAGCCTTAATTTCCTATGAGACCTGTCACACTTGTGTTCTTATTACAACAATTTTTAACGAATCTGGTGGATTTTCCCTTGACTTAATTTAATTCTTTTTGCCAAATTTTCTCCAAAGTAACCCAAATACTTGCGGCATATTCCAAATGAGGTCTCAAATAGAGCAAAATAAAACCTCTCTTTAACTTCCTCATTACCTTTCCCAACCACACCTTTAATGAAGCCGAGTTACTTTTGAGCGGATCCGCATATTGTCCTGATATATGCTCCCCATGAAAGGCGTGGTGTTAGAACTTCCCCAAAATATGTAATTTGATTGGCGTTAGTTAGCACTGAGCCTTCTATTTCATAACTTTTGTCCTGTTCCCCTGTTCCAAAATTACAAAACAATGCATTTGTCTATATTAAGCTTTAATCACCATTCCTTGCACCAATCCGAGATTGTGACGCCCGAAGTTACACCTATATACGTTTCGCACGAGCCACCGATAACTACTATCTTGTTCCGATTTCACAAGAAGCCTCTAATCCAATTTATTTTTTCTAATTGATACCATACTATTTAAGCTTGTGTCACAATTTACTGTGTGGGACTTTATCAAATGCTTTTTTGAAATCTAGGATTACTGCATCGATTTGCGTGATGTTTTTTCCCAATCTAAGTATATCGTGAATGAAAATACCTAAGTTTTTTTCACAAGATCTGCTCATTCTAAATGCGTGCTGGTTGTGGATTAGTAATTTCTTACGTACCATCAAGAAATCTCATAAGGTCACTGACAATAGAGTTTTCTAATATTTGAAAAAGGTGGTTGATAAAGAAATGGGTGAGTTATTGATTAGTTTTTCCCTATCGTCGTCTTTATAGATGGGAGTTATGTGGGCTAGTTACCAATATCAAGGTACTAAGTCCCCATATATTGATTTTTAATTCCATTAATATTATAGCAAGTATTTCTTTCGGACCAGGTGCTTTGTCTGCTTAGATACTACGGCGCGATGTTCTATTCCCTTCTTGGTTAGTATTATAATGCTAATGAGTTCCCCGGGTGGGTTTGGAAGCTCTTTTTCTGCGTTTGTGTCTTTATTGTAGACGTTCTGGATAAACTTGTCTGGAAAAAAAATTTAACATTTTTTCACGCTGCCTGTCATAATTTCTCCGTTTTTTATCTTCAGAGCCTGTACTGTTGGACGTTTGCCCTGTATCTCCCTAACATAGGACCAGAATGACTTTGGATTTTCGCATAGCAATGTAGATTGCACTTCGGATATCTACGCATAGTATTGTTACCTGAAAGAATGTTGAACTGTGCGCATGATGGTTTTCATTTTGCTACGACATACTTTTAGTTTTTCTTTTTATGTTATTTTATTTGTTATATGTTGTTTTAATGCAAGTGTTTATTTGTTCTATTATTTTTGGGATCTAAAATGCGTAACCTTTTCTGAAGCTACAAAAAGCGCTGAATTGTACTTCATGTATCCCAATACATGACCTGCGCTTTTGCCTACCAACTTTGCTAAACCCTTGAAACGTTCATGTAACCTACGCGCTACAAACTGGCTTCGGTAGTACAATGGATCCCAGAGCGATTATGGGGTACTAGACATGATGTGAGGACAGGTCTCAGACTAACAATTTTCTCTCCAATTTTCAGACAAAATCCCAACAATCTCTGGTTTAAACCCTTTTTTCGGCTCCAAACGAGCATTCCGCGGTCAATACGCGTTCACAACACTGCAAATACAAAATTTATTGGGACCTTCAAATGCATCACGACTCCTTTCACATCCGAGTGCATCTTCTAAAAGGTGCGAAGGATCTCTTCATATCCACGTTCCGAGGCGTCATTTCTGCCCACCTGAGCCAAAATGCGTATCGCAGAGCAACCCGTTTTACTGACGGCCACTTCTACCGCCTTCGTCGCCTGGGGTATCCCGCTGTGGTTCATGATACACCAGGACGACAGGAATCCAACACCTCCCTCATGTTGGGCTCTGCAGCGCAGGGGATCTATTATACGCCGGACATAGAACTGCCTAATATCCCCTCTCTTCCCGAGCGCTGATGTATTGCCCCATGCACTGCCTTCGGAGTAGGGGTAGGGGCTGCAGATACGGTGTCGGAGACGGGGATGGGATTTGCTTCCGCAGAGTCCAATCCTCGTCAACTATACAAAAATATGATCTGGTATTCAGAGGGAAAAAATAGTTTAAAAAGAAAGCACTCACCAATAACCAATAAGAGTGGAAGGACAAAACTCCCACAATGCACTAAAACTGACCGCTGCTATTATGCACAAAGAATAAATAAGCATAAACTAAACAAAACTATGTAAACAAAACAATAAATTTGTTGAATCTATAGAATAAATGAAAAACTCCAACAGCCGTAAACAGTTAACCTCTCTCAAAAAATTACAAGGTGGTTAGTTGGCTAACGCCACTAGTCAAGATAGGGTAAAAGGTGAAAAAGGAAAGGGAAAAGAAAGGTGAATACGTATTCGCGTATTTCGGCTACAAATTAGCCCTCTTCAGCGTACTGAAGGTGAATCGTCACAACAACACAAGTCGAAGTGAGAAAGGGTAAGGGCAATCCGAAGTATATATAGTGTAAGGTGTGGGGGGGGGAGAAGGTGGGTTGCAGGGGTGCAACCCACCTTCTCTCCCCTCTCTCCTTCTCCCCCTCCTCTCCCCCCCATCCCCACACCTTACACTATATATACTTCGGATTGCCCTTACCCTTTCTCACTTCGACTTGTGTTGTTGTGACGATTCACCTTCAGTACGCTGAAAAGGGCTACTTTGTAGCCGAAATACGCGTATACTACCTTGATCAAAAAGTTCCCGGAATTTATTCAGAAAATTAAAAATACAAGTTTATTCATCTAAATCTATATTGTCCCCTTCAAAGTAATCCCCATCGACTGCAACACACTTATGCCAGCGCTTGATCCAATCCTCGAAACATTTTTTATATTCGGTTTTCGGTATGTCCATCTGTGCTTCCTGCGATTTTTCCATTACTTCCTCTCGGCTGCTTAAACGCGTTCCCCGTAATGGTTTTTTAACTCGATTGAACAGAAAGAAGTCACAGGGAGCCAAATCAGGTGAATTCGGTGGCTGTTGGATGGTATTTGTTGCATTTTTCGTCAAAAAATTACGAATAATGATAGCACTGTGCGACGGTCTCGACGCACTGTGCGACGATTTCTGGTCTCTTTCGGCGAATTGCTTCACGCAAACGTCTCATAACGCTCAAATAATACTCTTTGTTTACTGTCTGGCCTTCTGGCAAAAATTCATGATGCACTACACCGTTGTAATCCATGAAAACCGTCAGCATTTCCTTCTTTTTTGACTGAAAACGACGTGGTTTTTTTGGTCTCGGCTCATTTGGTGAACGCCATTCACTTGCCTGATGTCTGGATTGCGTGTCGTGCTCATAAACCCACGTCTCGTCTCCAGTAATGATCCTTTTGATGAATGTGGGATCGGATTCAGCCTCGCAAATCATGTCTTTTGCGACGTCAACACGGTCTCTTTTTTGCATGAAATTGAGGTCTTTTGGCACCAACTTTGCTGCTACACGACGGAAACCCAAATCATTAACCACAATGTCTTGGGCGGATCCATAGGCAATGTTCAAGTCCTCCGCTATTTCTCTGATGGTTAATTTGCGGTTATTGACCAACATTTCTTTTACTTTATCAATTTTTTCACCGACTTTCGATGTCGATGGTCTGCCACTGCGTTCATCATCTTCGATTGACTCACGGCCACTTCTGAACCGCTCGTGCCACTGGTAAACGACCGTTTTTTTTAGAGAATCGTTGCCGAAACACTTTTCCAACATTTCCAACGTCCGTGCGCCACTAAATCCGTTTTTTACGCAAAATTTAATGCAAGTTCGTTGTTGCAAATTTAAATCCATTTCTGCAATTGTAAAAAATCGCCAACACACACAGAGATAGATGTACTCTTGGCTACGTAACTTTTGCAAATGTTAAGTTATGACACCAAGATTTAAAGGGAATATCAACAACAGATGTACCAATTTAACAAAAAAAACAGAACTCAAATCGGAACGATGGGAGCGCCACACGGTGGTTATTCCGGGAACTTTTTGATCAAGGTAGTACGTATTCACCTTTCTTTTCCCTTTCCTTTTTTACCTTTTACCCCATTCTTGACTTGTGGCGTTAGCCAACTAACCACCTTAGTACTTTATTTAGAAAGGTTAACTGTTTACGGCTATTGGAGTTTTTCATTTATTCTATACGACTAGCCATAAGAGCTCAATTCCTATCAATATGTTGAATCTACGTCGAAATGTTAGCTCTAGTCCATCAGATGTTCAAGGTGTACACTAAACGCCATTTTTTTACTTTAAAATATTCGTGGGCAAAGCTATCCGATCGATGGTTTTCAGGAGAATTGATCGATTCTTTTGGTGACTATAATTCCTTTACAATATGCGCGTACACACTAAATTTCACTAATTAGACCATTTCATCGACATAGCTCTTTGGCCAATCCTGGATTTTCTGCTGCGATTTTACATTGGCATAATATATCAAAGACAATAATAATATATCGGCATGATTGTGTTCTTAAATAGACACTATTCCGTAGGGTAGAGCGTTGAACTATAGACCGAAGGGTTCGGGTTCGATTCCCGGGCTTGCCTCCTTGGACAACTTCTGTTTCACTTTATCTGTGTGATTTCTCGGGTAGCAGATTCTTCCGGGAAACCATAGACGTCACAGGGAATTGATATGGCTCCATACCCTACAGTTTGAATTTCATAAGCTTTTGTTTTTAGTATTAGTTGAGCTAAATTCCTATCAAAACGAGCTTCGGGTTGATAACTATGGTGTTTCATAGAATAAAATATTAACTTTTTTCTTGATTTCTTCAAATAATGGTTACCTCATCATGTAGGTGTTTCTTTGACAAAAATAAATATTTACATATATTAAGGATAAATGTATCAGGGTTTCCATTAATTTAGTTTTTCTTTGCACCAAAAAACACTAAGTGAATCATTCGTTCTTTTTGTTGCTGCAACAGTGTTTCGCTCCATTATTATTAGTCATTGATTATTTTCACTCCTAATGTACTGCATAAAATTTGCGAGTTGCTTGTCTCTCTCTCTTTGAATCCTACATTTGGTATACTCGAATGAAATTAGAATATTTTGGCGTCGGAGGCGGAAACAATTATTGATTTATATCTGTCATGCTTATTTTTAGATTTAAATCCACGACCCTTGACCTCTTAGTCTCTATTGATTTATTTTCTATGGCATGTACTGAGGGATATAAGGAGGCTAGTCATTTTCAATAAATGTTATTCACAAATCAAGTAATTCAGCTAGCTTATCCGCACGTTCTTTTTCGGTTATTGTCAAATCTAAGTGTGTTCAAGTGGATTTCAAAAGTTATACAAAAGACGGACGAAAACTTCTGTAAAGAAATAAAACGCCCTCTCAGAGAAAAGAAATGATTAAGGAACAAAATGCATAATATTGATATATTCATTCACTCACATAAATTCACAAAAACATTCACGAATTTAGTACATGTCATACCCACTAACCAATAGCAATACCTAAACTTTACCAGCTGCCACTCACAAAAAACGCTCGATTCTATCTTCTCTCTCTATCCGTGGACACCGGATTTGCAATACCACTGCCTCCCTCAGCAAATACCTTCACAATCTACACAATGGACCTCACAAACGCGGTTACCCAGAAAAGTTCCTACAAAGTAAAATCCGCCGCTCCACCCGACATTACACACCACAGAAAAGCAACCCCACATCTTTTGCAGGATTCAATCTTTGTACAACCTATTTCCCAGGATCCCACATACTGAAAACATTTCTTAAGAACCCTTTCCGATTTTTCACGTTAGGGAAGCTACGTCGTTTCTACTGGCCCAATGCCCTTCTCTCGCAGACAGACGACCAGACCATCTAGGAAACATTCTGAGATCCACCATCTCTATGGCATCCCCCTTGACAAATTGCCTCATCTTTTCCCTATTTGCAACCACCCCAGGAAAAACATGTCCGCTTATCACATTTTCCAGGTAGATCTGGTACCCGAAAAAATCACACAGCCTGGGTCCCCAGAGAGGCTAGCCCGGGCACCGAACCCGGACCCTAAGGTTAGCTTGTTCAACGTCCCATCTTTGGCGAATTTTAATACCTTGAATTCCCTTAGATTCGCCAGCTATCGTAAAACTCCTTCTATCCTTATACATATTTAATCCAACTTCCATATGAATTGTTGTTATATTCGATAAACGAGTATTTTACAGTGCACTTGAGCTTAAATCAGTGTCGAGGTACCAGTACACCATTTCAACATTAAGAAAACTACAAAATTATTCGTTTTATGTTCCTATTTCCAAGAACGATAAGGGACCAGAATGCTCGTAGTCGAAATTCCCCAGGACTTAGTTCATTACAATAAGTATTAACGTACAGGTTAGGGACTTCGCGAGGATGTGTATACATGTGTGTATGTATGTGTGTATATATACATATATATATATGTATATATATATTTTTTTTCCTACAGGTTCCCCCCACCTTTCCTCACCTAACTCCCAACCCCCTCAACCCTTACCCTTCCCTCATGGTGCTACACCCCCTGCCACACACCTTTTTGGTGGCTCGCAGGGTACTTATGTAGATGTAGATTATTTCATGCTATATTTTATGTGCATCGAAAATGCATTAGACCAGTGTTCTTAGTCCACACCGCACACGCAGATCACACTTTCGGGAAGAAACTTGATTGTATTAGGGCACCGGTTGAAATTCTTCCGACTCCGGGGTCTACATTCAAGTGGCCCGCGAAAAAGATTCTCTCCCCTTGAGAATAGGTCTGTGAGCTTCGAAATCTGGTTCGGCGAATAAAAAGATTTTCCGTTCGTGAAGTCACTTGACTACACTAGACTAGACTAGACATATTGCACTTTACTTGACGAGGATTCCCTTGTCATCAAAACGGAGTTACTACATTGTCATTTTTTTTCCTTTTCCTTTGGACTTCCCTTAATTATCTTTCACCTTTCTAAATCTACCCTTACTTTCCCTTACATCAAATCTTCTACCCGGTAACTAACATTTACCTCGTAGTATTCGGATATAGTGAAAAAGCTACAACACCTAGATGTTTTTCCGAGGAATTTTCCAGGGAGTGATTGATCCCCTTATCAATGCACACATTTCCCTTAACTCACTTCTCCTCTCTTCCAATTTCAACATCATTGGCCATCAGTAGCACGTCTACCTAATGTTATTCAATCTCAACTACTATTTTTAGACTGACATTTTAAAATTATCTTTATTAAATTACTTCAAGCCTGATTGATATATTATTTGTGGGCGCTTGGAGAAAACAACTGCGTTCTGAACTGTCTGATATCTCAGCCGTAATCGGGGGAATGATAAGTCTATTTTGAGGAGTATCTTTCAAGGGATTAAAACATGTAATGAATTTTTAAATGCTTGTTAATCACTCAGAGAGGTTAATCAGCTATTTCACATTTTCGTGGCGTCAATTTCCATTTGGTAATTAAAATTTGATGTTAAATGCGTTTGGATAAGAAAATGAAATTCAATTTAAAATGTGCAAATTTCAACTCGTAACAATTATTCTTTTTGACCGAATTTTTTCTTTAAAATTATATTTTGTGCATTACCCTTCCAAGTTAGGTATCTTAATATGCTTAAAATCATAAGGTATAACACAAAATGTAATGAGAAGGCCAGATTTTCAAGTAACGGCATTTCTAATAAATCCATAAACGGTCAAGGTATAAGTTAAGATATCATAATCAATGTCAATTTTCATGTTCAGATTTTAACATGTATTGTAGCCATAATATGAGTAATTATTCTGACCAAAATACATTGATTTTGATTTTGTCTCTCATATAAAATATTTCAATACTGATTATGTTCTCAGCAATAGATAAGCTACATGGTATTAGAGGTATAGAAACCGAGTACTTACTTTCAACGCAAAATGTAAGATTTTTTATTGGCATAGATGCCAAGTAGCGCAAGAAAAAGCAAATTGTCAAGGTGGACGATTCAAGTTAATACAATCATTGAAAATTATTCTTAAATATAGACTGTACATACGATAAAAAATGGAAGCAGGAAGGTTACATTCAGAAGTAAAGCAATGCCCATCGAAATTAATCGAGAAAACAGAAAAAGCAGATTAACCCCCAAAAACTACGCGGTTGAATCCATAATTCTGTTGAAAATAAAATCATAAGCTCTTTGTATCGAAAAAGGTTTTCATCGAGTATTTCTCTTCTCTCACTAGACTGATATTAAATTTTCTGTTAAATCTATATCGCGATTTCATTTTCATTGTCGGATAAACCAAAAAACTTTTTACATAAAAAACCGAAAAAAAACAAGTTTCGCACGGTGACCCTCCTCTTCCGCTAAAAAGACTAAACATCGGAAAAGATCAAAGCTGATATGGACAACGTTTATGGTACATCTGCTTCTGTGTTTGGGACTGTTTACCTTCGGACAAATAAGTAAGTTTAACCGAAATCGCACATCCACAAATGATGAACATATTTCGGGATGTCCATTGCAGGTGACACTCTTTCGAAATGTTTGACAAAATCCACGATATGTTTTTTAATGATCGACGAATCAAATTTTGCAAAATATTTGTCATAGGAATTTAACAAGGTACAGTTTTTTCAATCATGAACGAAAAGTTTAGTGTAAAAAACTCTCGGCAAAATGGATTTGCTCTAAGTCGAGAATAAGCGTAATCATGTGGTTGATATGATGATATGTTTGGTATTTTTCTGTCCCATATTCTGAGGATTTTATGCATTAATACCTAACTTTGAACTGAACATGAATTCCCTGCTTCTCTCCAGAGACAAAGAAACAGTCGATACATTTGGTTTCTAAAGCCGAACGCACTCCGAAAAAGGTGAAGATGGTGAAATCTGCCGACAAGGTCACAATTATTTAGAACCAACGCAAAATCATCTGAATCGATGACTTGAAAATAGGATAAAGGATAAATGAAGAGTTTTCCACGTCGGTATCGAATTGATTGAGCGAAGCAATTAGGAATAAACTACCTCATTTCCAAAGAAAAAACTTTCTTCCCTCTAGAAAATGCACGGGTGCACGCCTGCAAAATTTTTATGGCGAAAAGATGGAATTATAGTTCAAATCATTTGACTATCCACCGTATTTAACACATTTGGCCACAGTGACATTTTTTATTTCCATATTTGAATATATGCCTCGGCAGAAAACGATTGGCCAAGAACGACGAGGTCATCGCCAACAAAGATGCGTATGTTGGAGACCTTCCGAAATCCTACTTTTTGGACGGCTTGAAAAAGTCGGAGGAACACTGGAAAAAGTTTAACGAGCTAATATTATGTTATGTTGAAAAATAAAAAAATATACAAAGATATTTTTTTTTATTTTTGCCATAGGACGTATTGAGCGACCCACGTTCTCTTGATACTTAAAAAAAAAACAGAATTTTGTAGCATGAATAAATTACTCTAGGGAATACTAGAGATTTCCTCGCCATCTCTGCCAACGTATCGATGATTCGTCTCACTCATTGACTTCAAAACTTTTGAACTTAGTAATTCTGAAGAGGATGAGCAAATAATTGAAACTTTTGTCATCGAAACAGTGGCGGAGATGATGAGTCCTTCTCATTGGAATTTATTGGCAGATAAGTCTGCGACGTACCAGATCTTTTATTTGATTTGTAGTATTCATTAGTTTCAGTTTTAAATAAAGAAGTTTACAAAATAATTTTCTTGGATGTACTCGTGCATAGAATAAAAACAGTTACTTAAATTAAACAAACTAAAAGGGGATCAAATCAGAATAAATGGTTTTTAAGTTTAACCTAAAGTATAAGTTTAACCATAAATTTATAGTTTAGGTTAAGGTAAACTTAAAGTTTAAGTTTACGGTCTCGGGATTTTTTTGTTTACATTACCTCCTTATGTCTATGTTCAAGGAGTAATACACATGTGAATAAATTGGAGTTATCCTCCATCAGAAATTCAAGTTTCAACTTCCATGTGGAAGCTCCAACTTAAAAATGTGGAAGCATCAGTTATCATGGGTATACTCTAACCATCAACACTCCTCGAACATATAGTAAAGTATTGGGTTATTTCACTCATTTGAGAATACGTGCTGCATAATGTTTCGTGTACTCCGCCTAAGTACTTACCTTTTTTCAAATAATTTATTTCAAAGCAGATATTAAGATCATACTCCACCAACAGACAACCAGGACATGATGGAAGGAATAGATAGCTTTATAATGCCTAGCGATGTTCCATTGGATGCTTCGATAATTGCTAGGTAGGTTCATTCGAGTCTGATGGGCCAGAGGGAAGGTATTCCGCACCGCGTCTCTTCTTTAATGAGGTAGCTGAAATGCGTGTGACCCCAGTAGGGGGGCAATTTATGTGATTAAGTGACAAAAGACGGTATTGATGATGATAACTTAGATCCTGAATAATAGATTGCGAGAAAAAAATACTTTCATGGATATTTAAAAAGGTCACGGGGTGAGATAATTCTCCACCTGGAAAACCGTAAAGCGTTTAGAAATGCTTTGAAGGGGTTTTGTATGGATGTAAAAGTACTGGTGGAATTTATAATGGAGGCATACTAATTGATAGTAGAATTAATTCTTAACCCAAAAAAAGGAAAATTGACTGCTCGTGAGGGTCGAAGGGCAATTAGTTTGAATTCATAAGTAGCAAAGTGACCATTTTAGATTATTAACTACAGTATGGAGAAGAAGAAAAATAATAGCAGCGGGGTGAAGTTTGGTTTAAAGTAGAGGATACAAAGACGTGAATCTGAAGTAGTAATTAAGCCAGGGATAGAAATATTGAATACAATCAGGATATTATTGATTTATCGTGGATTTAGAAATAACTTTTGACGAATTAAGTTGGATATAATTAACGAAGGCATTTCAGAATACACGAGTAGACTAGAGGAATGTGACTTATCCGATACCTGTTCATCTCGCAGACTGCATGGGTGCGAGTTATAAACCAACAGCCGGGATGGACAGCGAAATGAAGGGGATAGGACAGAGCAAGCAAGCTAGACTGCAGTATGGTGCAGAAACCTGGCTATTTGAGGCAAGTTTCTGCGAGCAAATTTGTTACTTAAGCGATTTGTGTGTATTTGTCGAGAATAATTAAGAAATAGGATAGAAGGAAAAGAAAACAAACAAAAATTACGAGGCGTCGTGGGGAAGGTGAGAAGGTTTTTGGGAGTAATTCAATCTAAGATGCAAAAGGCGTACATGCATTTCTGATTGGCCTTGGGAGGTTGTATTTTGTGTCAACACATGTAAACAATGTCCTACGGAAAATTCCAGTAAAACAGATTATAAAATCTTTCTTCCAAACATGAGCTTGGGAATAATTTGCTTAAATTTAAAAAAATCATTTCATGTCGGTGTACAAATCTTTAAAATATAGCTAAATAAATAATAAAAAAGATTAGGAATTTTGTGAGGTTATATCTACTTGCAGTTTCTGATCGTTCTGATTCTTTCATTTAAATGTTTCCACTCCATAATTACGAAGCATCTTCATAAAGTAAAGGCTGTTTGGTTACAGGAAAAAATATACTCATATGAAACACATTTTATTGGCACTTTTAGTTAGCTACAAACCTACTCCAATTCTCCACATAATCGCCGTTAACTTTTAAGGATTTTTCGTATCACTGAACCAGCTTCTTTAACTTCTGCTTCTTCCCTCTGCATAGAAGCTCGCCGCCTGAGAGTTGAACCAATTGACAACACCACTCATGGGTTCCTCTTCGGTTTCGAAACGTTGTCCACCGAGCCACTGTTTCAAGTGCAAGAAGACGAAGTAGTCGCTAGGTGCAAATTCAGGACTGTACGGTGGTTGGTCAAAGAGTTCCCAACGGAATGTTGAATTTTCTTAATGGTTTTGGCAGCGGTGTGGGGACGCGCATTATCGTGGAGGAGAATTGCTCCAGATGACAGTTTCCCGCGTCGTTCTTTTTGGGTCGCACGTATCAGTTTGTTGAGCGTTTCGCAATACACATCAGCTGTGATTGTTTTCCCACGCTCAAAAATTCACTAAAAGAACACCGTTTAAGTCACAAAAACTAGCCATCAATTTTCGACTTGTGTACGGAGTTTGCATAAACTTTTTCAGTTTTGGTGAAAATGTGTGTTGCCACCGCATCGATTGCTCTTTTGATTCTGGATTGATATAGGATATCCACTTCTCGTCCCCAGTATCAATGCGAGAAAAAAAGTCATCTCCATCTTGTTGGTAACGGCCCAAAAACTCTCGTCCACTGGACATTATTAGCTCTTTCTTGTGGTCGGTGAGTATATTCGGTACCCACCTTGCAAACATTTTGTGGTATCTGAGGTTTTCCGTGACAGTATTGTAGATAGTATTGCATCTAATTTGCGGAAATTGTTCAGCCAGAGCATTCGTCAATCGACGATCACATCACAGCTTTTGTTCCTCTTGCGAAACAATTTCATCCGTCTGAATACTGCTCTGCCTGCCACTTCGCTCTTCGTCATGGACATTTGTTGGTGCCTTTTTTAAATCACGGCACCATCGTCTAAACCTTCCTTCACTCATAACTGGAGGTCCATAAACTAGGCATAGCTCCCGATGAATTTCAGCAGCCGAAAATCCTTTTGCATACAAGAATCGCATGACAGAGCTCACTTCACAGCTGGCGGGATCAACGAATGTCGCGAACATTGTTGTTTGCATGCACAAACAAGCAAACGACTTTTGAAATAAAATCAATGCTGCTATAGCTTCTCAATTAAGCAGTAGATGGCACGGCAGGATTAAAACTTTTCTGAAGCGCCAGTATTTAAATATAAGGAAACGGCTTTAACTTTATAAATATGCCCCGTATTAACGGTGGACCATATTCACGGAAATCATGGATCATATCAGCGCTCTCTGCGCTGAAAATCATGAATGTGTAATCACCAGCACTTCTATATGCAACGGAATTAGAATTGAAATAAAAAGAGAAACCATTAGAATTAAAATATAGATAAAAAGATAACTGCAGTTGCTTAGTGAAGAGTTGCACATACAATAAATTTTGCTGTTCTATTAATCAGCTACTAAGCGAATAGCAAAGGGATATGTTGAAATAGCACATATTGTCTCTTCAAAAGATATTAACCAAGACGAATTGAATTAATATTCATGAAACATTTATTCTAACCAGTCCCCTCACATTAGTGTGATGGCATTAAGTCAAGGAGGCTAAAAGACCCTTCATTAAGTTATTCAAATTGACACAAAGAATCTTCATAATAAATGTTCGCAGTTAGTCCAAGAGGAAATTTCCTTGGATAGTAAAAGTGCGATGCAGGTCCCGCACATACCTTTCTCTTAATTAATCTCATACGCTATGCATTAGCTACTTAAAAATATTTTATCGTGAGTAATAAATTGTTAAAAATAGGTTCTATTCATCGGAATGAAAATTCAAATTCACTCTAAATATTAACACATTAGACTTGGTTTCAAACGTCAAACTGAACCATTCAATGAGTTATCAGCCCCAAAGGCAAATTCCTGAGAAAGGAAGGGAAGCATGGTAATATGAGTAACTTAGGTTGAAAAAGCAGCTAAAACTCAAAGGCAAATATATATTTTAAAATTCAGGATAAAGTAAAAATAATTTGCAACAGAATCGTCTCTATCTAATGAACTATTTAAAATTCTATATTATACAATAAAAATTCAGGAAAATTTTAGGCTTAACAAAATTACAAAAAAGATGATTTTATTAGTACCCAGAGGCCACATGTTTTTTAAATGCACAGCTCAGCTTTATTTATGAAAAATTGGATGTGGATTATAGTAATAACGCACATCAATTACGAAATAGAAATGAAAAAACTTTTTCTTACATCGTCCTTTCGGGATATTTAGTCCCGTAGGGATATTCTTTAAACCTTTTATTGTTCTTTATAGATGATTCAATACTACGACGTGCTGTTGCTTAGAGTAGGACCCAACATTAAGTGAACCGGAAGAACAACATCTCTGTATTCGTACTAACACAAATGAGGAGGTACATTTTAAAGTGCTCTATTTATCATTACTCCGAGGAGTCTAATGAAACCGCCTGGCTTCCTTCTTATCCAAATCTTCAAAATTTTACTTTAAAATTATCAAAAAATAAATTATTCTCATAAATTAGGTTTTTAACATACGAACATGATGAATGAACTTCACAGCAGTGTAAAAATACAGCACAGTATGAAACAGGGAGGGTCAAGAAAATTTTGGGACATCCCTAAATGGCTGAATATTAGTTTTCTTACAAAACCATCACCATGCTTCTTAAGGAGAGCTCTCCATATTTCACAGCTTTTGCATTTCAGGAATCCCAGATAAAAAATGTAACTATATAGCGTGGTGTACATTCGTCCGAAGCATTTTTATGGGAAACGTGGAAAGAGAACATTGAAGGCAAAGGAGGGAAAGAGGGCATTGAAAAAAGATTTCCCGATATACACCCATAACATGTGCACCTAAACAGAGGTAATGAACGTATTGCGCAAAAGTCAAGAGTGCGGAAGAAACTTGACGGGGAGCGCGTGAAAAATTAAATTGAAAAAAAGAGCTCGAGAGCGAGAGTGTGTGGGAAGGCGAGGGGGGTCTAGAGGGAGTTGGGGGGAGGTCGGCGCTCGTCTGTGTATTCCAACATCAATGGCTGTGTATGCAAAAAGAGAGACAAAGGAAAAAACTTCCCCCAGCACAGATCCCCTGACTTTAGTGGCAAAGTGAAAAACATTCTCCCACTAGAAGTGTTACGCTTGAAAACGAAGTTTTTAAAATTCCCTCGGGAGAAGGGGTTGAGCGTTCATCATGAATTATTAAATTAAGGAGAACATTTTGAACACGGGAAAATAAAGCTGAGCAACGGCATGGGGGAGCGGGGAGGGGTCATGGACGGGGGTGGGGAGAGTACGAGAAGCGGGGGTGGTTGGGAACTGCCGCGGCGTGGTGGTGTGGTAGGAGGTCGTCGGGGGTGCGGAGGAGGGCCTTTGGGTGCGGGGGAGTTGGAATGGGGCATGGGGAAACCACAGAGAGAGAGAGCAGTTGTGTTTGCGCCCGAGAGAGGGCTCCGCGGGGAAAGTTCTCCTTTATGTCCGCCTGCTGCTGCACGGTTCATTTTCTACGACTCATTCGGTTATATTATTCAAACTCAAAATATACGCATTCGGTCGCAAGCTTTAGGAGGTGCATTATTCCAGGTAATAATGACTACACGATATTTCCATTTTACAGGTGGCAAGGGTGCAGTAAATTATCTTTAGCATTCAGGAAGTACAACTTTTATTAAATGCAAAATTTTGCAATGCTACCTGAACACGACTGACGTAAAATACGACGTGTGGAACAAAAGAGTACATTGAGTATATTTAAAATCAAAAACCTCATAAATTACAGCATGTTTTCAAATAATTTTACTGGGAAAACGACTAAAATAAATGAAATTTAATTATTCATTCAATTAATGTTGAATGATCAATCGCGAACATTGAACGCTCTTATTTATTACAAACTTATGCATATTTGTTACAGCATAGGCATAAAAATAAACTATTAAAACGATAACTGCTAGATAAAAAATTGGTCTTCAGTGGTAACATTTAATCAGTATCCTTTCACTACATAACGGTCATATCGATATTTCTGAATTTTAGCTACATTAGAGGCACTACATAACAACCCTTCGTTGCACCCGGAATACGGATTGAAGCCAACCATAAATTTTCACAGATAATTCACCCTCTCCCTCAGCTGTAACAATCTATTATCTGCAGAAGAGATCTATGTACAGATGAAACCAACAACCAAGGGTTTCAAATAAGATGCAGAGAGCTATGCCACACGGAATCACCCGAGGGCGACAAATTTTCATGGCCATCAACGTGCATCCTTACACGAGACTTGCCACGTCCCCATTAAAAAGGATACAACGGATCAATATGACCTATTTCGCGTAAAGGCCCAATAAAGGGTAATGAAAAATTTCCCGATTTAATTGTTAATTTTAATTCATATTATAGGAGTTGATGGATAAATGTCTAACATAACTGCTTTCTACCAGTGGGAAATATACCAAATAATTCCTGAGGCTCTTAAAGAGTCATATGCGCATGAATAAAATGATAAGTCAGAAATAAGTTATGGATGAAATATCTTGTGACCACACATAATGTTAAAAATAGTTCAGACAATTTGTCTGAGCGCTCATCACAGAAGCAATTTTCGATGCTATAAACACTTTGACTAACATTCGACATCATGTAGTTTTTGAAAATTAAACTAAGGCAAGAAACGTTAACAAAATAAATAAATCTTGTGATGATAGATATTCGTGAGTAGGGATTAAAATAGCACCATCGAATTTACAACTGGATATCCACAAAGCGTCGACCTCAAGCATCTCTCATACTACCGCATCTACTAAAATATGAACATTGCTGAACATATCTGAAATACTACGCAAATAGATGACAATTTGCCATTAGATTAACAGATGTGTCCAACCCGAAAAACAGGTTGTCACGTTCACAATTGTGGGTTAAATGAGCTACTGGTAAATCGCTCGTATGAAAGAATGACATCCGTAAGATTTGGGTTAAACTTTGCTCAAATCATTCAAACTCTTGTTTTCATGGTGAGCCTTAACCCATTGACAGCCGGCTGTATTTATTCTCCAGAAAAAGACGCTTATTGGAATTAATGGACCGCAAGACGTTTTATGTACACATTCATCTGTCCAATTTTCTTGCACTCGAGGAGGATTCCCCTCCTCGTCATAGTTTGTGATTTCAGACTCTTTTAAGTTCCACCTGGTGAAGAAGTATGAGGTTGATTAAGCAGCCGCAACCTTCCCTTTATTTCCGCTCACCCAAAATCAACCTCAGGTCCGCATAACCCGCGGAGAAACGTCGCGAGGGCAAAGAGCTCTCGCCGGGCGAGAGCTACAACGATGAAGTAGCTTGAAGCGAACGAAATGGGGGGAGAGTTGCGCAGAGGGGGGGGTTGAAGAGGATGGGGAGGAGGGTGCCACCGAAGAGAGTCTGTTGATGCGAGGGGAGCGACGAGACTGCTTCATCTGAGAGAAAGGAGGGGAAGTCTCGAAACCCACCCGCCCCCTGTGGAGCAGAAAGTGTCAAGGGGATGGGAAAGACTGGAGGTGACGGAGGTTGGCGGAAGAGGGCGCCCATTATTCTCCTCTGCCAGGATCTCTTCTCCCCCCCATGGACGCATAGCTCCCCGCTCCGAGACGCAGTGGGCCGTTTTCGCCAGCCCGGATGCCGGCGGGTACACGCGTGTTCCGAACTCCGCCACCGCCTGCCCCGCGCGGGCGCCGCTGCCTTTCCCACGCAACTCTCCAACCTTCGGCTAATGCATGCTCAGTTCCTTCGATTGATGGAGCAATGACACGGAAACCAAACGATGTAAAATTAATAGAGCCACCGTGTAGGGCGACTGGAAAGTTGGTTTGCCCATTGACCAAAGGGCGTGTGTTCAAATATGGGTTTCGCCCAAGCTCAGTTACTTTTCATTTAGCATGTCTTGATGGAAAACCGCTAGCGATTAGGAGTATAAGCCGACTCATGTATCCTTACATAAATTACACACACCTTAACGGTCTTAGTATTAGAGAAGCTCTACCTTCACTAAACCAATCTTATTTTGGATTGATCGCCTCTCTCTTTTATTATTCCATTTTAACATACGTACGCTGAGACACTTTCCGGCATTCTCTCAAGCATATGTCCAGGGAGATGAATAACTTGAAATCCATTTCAGAAAAGCATTAAATTATATTTGCTAGACGATAAAAAATATCCAGAAATGGTTGGGATGCTTGAAACAATGAAATATTTTCCGTGCGTGAACTATGGATCTGCATAAAAATGTAGTGTGAAACTTAAATTCCAGGTTTCAAGGTGTGTTGAAAGGCGTTTTAGCGGACATGCGTCATAACACAGAAATTTTCCCCATGCTATTTTATGGAAAATTATTCTTCATTAAGACGACCGAAGGCATGCATTAGTGTTTTAGCTTTCCACGAAAGGTCAGTGAAAAGCACTTAACACCTATATGAGGTTAAATGAAATCATTAACAATTAAAAACAATTAATTTATATAAGCAACTATAGAACCCTAAAACTGCTCCAGAGAAGAGGTGTTTATTTCGCGAAGGAACATCTCCAGAACTAATTACTGCTGAGTATAATCCTGGGCCAGACTCAGTAAAGAGTAAAAAGTGAATTAAACTCCTTTGCATGGAATACGTCAGGAATTAAAATTGGTCATTTTCCACAAAATAAAATTTTGATACGACCGGTTTCCATGTAACTATATCATCTTCTGGTCACCAGAAGATGATGTAGTTACATCGAACCCGGTCGTTTTAAAATTTTATTTTGTGGAAAATTGCCAAATTTAATTACTCATGATATTCCACCATATCACGCCTGAAGCGTCTCTTTTTATGCGTCAGGAAATGCTACTTTGTGCTAATTTACCACTAGGTAGTGACGAGTACAGTTTACTTTGTTCTGGAAAAATATCTTTATAATAGTCATTTGTAAATAGAAATTATAAATTTACAATAATAGAGAAAATGATATCAAGTTATAGTTTCAATCAATAATTACTTAAGTATTTTCTTGGTGCATGTGTAAGCGTAAATGTATCATGCCTCAGAAAAGGAATCTGGAAAATGTTTGCAAATATTTTCGCTCAAGTTTATGAATGGATTTTCCGATTATAAATGTTAATTTGTTAAAAATTAATTTGTTCACCTTTCCACCCATTCTGTAGTATATTTTTCTTTGGTAGGGTCCTGATACTAGCGTAATAAAATTGATCGAGCATATGAAGAACAAAAGAATAAGTCATGCTTGCCGTAATTTCTTCTGGTTTCCTTATTCCTCAATGTAACAAATGAATCCACTTATTTTACATGTACAGGTCTAAAAATTTTAATTAATTTTAGGCAACCTTAAGTTTATGCAATAAGTAAATAGTTTTATTAAACAGTTGAAGTGAACTAAAATCAGCAATAGCTCCTTAAATGAACCATTATACCCAGCATTACTCTAGAGGAGTTCTTAGAAGACCGGAAAGCGTTTACAGAGGGTTCACTATTTGTATTTACGACATTATTTCACCAATATCAGTGTTCTTTTTGCAAGTTTCAGGATAAATACTATATTAGAAATGCAACTCGAAAAACATATGCCCGGGGGCATATTTGCATATATATATATATATATATATATATATATATATATATATATATATATATATATATATATATATATATATATATATATATATACATATATATATATACATAAATTTATATATATACATAAATATATATAAATTTATATATATACATACACCATAAACACAGTAATCAACCCTAAGGTCGGTTTAGTAGGTGATGGTAGAGCTCACCCATGTACCAAGCCCGACGGCATGTGAATATTCAGACATCAGGGTAGGGGGGCCAGTTCCTTTCCCTTTGCCGGTTATGGTTTCCCAGGATGTTCTGGTACCCGAAAAATCAACTAGCTTGGGTAAAGCTGCAGGTGCCCAAGGTGCCTTGCCCAGGAATCGAACCCGGGACCCTCCGGTCAGTAGTCAAATGCTCTACCCACTACCCAATATTATATATTTATATATATATATATATAATATTGAAATTAAGCTACATAGAGTAACTACATGTGTGTACAAATAGAGCTACAATAAAAAGAACACAATATTCATTGGTTATTGTTAATTATGTTTTTCATTGCATAGCAAAACACCTACAAATTTAAAATTTTTACATTAACTTTTAAAAGATCACAATTCTTTATTTTGGTCAGCGTGTGTCCTAACTGCACCATTTGGATATAGTCACTTGCTTTGCTATCCCTGTCTTGAGAAGAATGTGACCCTTTGTAAACGAAAATACCGAATTATAGCGAATCATGTGATATAAATTTTTCGTTCTTTTAAAGGGGAATAAACCTATTTTAAACAATTCCGGTACAGGAGAAATTGGTTTATCGCTGACTGTCTTTCTCAAACAATTTCCACAAATCGTTGCCATTACATTTGAACTTGACGAGTGTATCTGAAAATTGAAAGTTGATTGAAGCACAAATTTGATTTGAATCTACTAGTTTTTAAAATCTGAGCGGGATATCCTCATTGTTCGTTGTTTGGTTACACACTTGAACATTCAATTAATTAATAAATTAAAGTTTCTCAACCGGGCCCCAATCCCATTTGAGGCATCGCGTGCCCATTGAATTGGCTAATTGACCGTTGTAAGCCATGCTTCACTAAATTATTACGTAATGGGTCATACTAAACTGCATTAAGGCACTATGTGCTTCGTGAACAATGCCGCTGTAATTGAAGTCCTGCATTGTCTTATCACAAGCCGTGAATTTCTGAGTAAGAACATTTTATAGAGCAGCTTGTGGATTTGTTTAGTGTTTGCGATTCGCCCACGCTGAAGACGCAGAGAGCTTGCCAATTACAGAGTACCTTTGTACATATTTCGTACAAGGGTACTTTCTCGTATTACTTGTATGTTCACACGTAATTAAAAAAATTAATGACCCCTAATTTAAACAAATATATTTTAATTATAGAAGAATTAGGAAAATGATTGAAAACAAAATGAAATACGAAGTACTAAACCTTACATGAATGAGCGGATAAAATAATACTTTGTAATTCCACAGATTTATTTCACAAACACACGACCCGGGTTTCGACGTACAACGTCATCTTCAGGTGCAGACAGACAGACGTTGTACGTCGAAACTCGGGTCGTGTGTTTGTGAAATAAATCTGTGGAATTACAAAGTACTATTTTATAATTACTTATTTAAGAATGTATTATTAAGAACTTAATTATATTTACTACTTATTTAAGAATGAACCGATTCCATAAAATAACGCCTGAAACCATCGATTATACTTACATGAATGATAAACTGTGACATATTTAATGAGTAATTATGCTTCATGAGTTTCTGTTTGCCCAATATGCAGATGCCAGCCGGGCGTGACAAATAATACAAGTAAAACCTTATACGAACATTCGTCAACAACCTATTTAACTAGCCTTGAAAAATACAAGTATCTGGTATTGTATTTGGTATTGTATTTGGTATTGTATTTGGTATTGTACTTGGTATTCAAAGCTCAATGATTAAATTAAATTGGCTGTCGAGCATTGATTCCATAATATCTATAAAACAGCGTCACTTTGTTTTATACGTATGACTTGCAAGCCTCGGGGTAGGCTGATGGAAAATGTCAGATTCAATTAAGGAAAGATAATCGAATTCATCCAAATTTCTGGGCTTTCCACCAATTTAATATCATACCTTGTTTCATATATGCTCTTCCGTTAATGGCATTTTATTCTTGGTTTGGAAACCTCTTCGAACATATTTACCCATGAATTCCTCTTTCTCAAAAATAATATGTCCTTCCATCATACAAAGTGAGTCTCAAAAGTGGTAGGACACATATTTCCCCCGATGAACGGACGGCGGTTTCTCTGGCTGCGTTCGAGGGAGGGAGTCTCATGAAAGGAAGGACGTTTCATAACTCAGGGAAGGTTGAGGGCCGGTTGCAGTTGCCCCCCGGCCTTTGCGGAGTGCGGATCGTTCGCTTGGGAAACTTCTATAACGTGACCTCAAGGCAGCTTATGGTGATATCCCCGGCAGTATAATGGGTGTTTTTAAATGGCACAGGTTTTCGGAGTGTGCAGAAGATGTTGAAGACGCCGAACGTTTAAAATGCCCTTCGACCTCAAAAAGCGACAAAATACTTAAAAGAATACAGGTCTTGTTGAACAGAGATCGCATATCAAGTGTTTGCAGGGCTTCTGATGACCTTTTATCCCCAAAATGTATGTGCATTGACTTGTAACCGAAAACATGGACTTGAGAAAGGCGTGTGCCAAGTTGGTGTCGCGAGCGCTCTCGCACGAGTATCTGCCAAGATCTTTTCGACCATGTGACTACCTGTCACAGCCAGCCTATATAGGTCTGACTTTGTGCCACCTTAGTTCTTACTCTTCTCCGCCTCAAATCCGTGCCGAATGAACGTCATAACAGGACTTCACAACGGAGCTCTGCAGCGTTCCGACCCCGTCTTCCGGAAGGCATACGTGGCATGGAAAACCAAAGGACAGCGGTGTGTGGACGCAAAAAGGTGCTATTTCAAAGCCTTTTAAGTCAATGTCTCAATTCTGGCAATAATTTTTTTTTATCGACTCCCAAACATTTCCCCTTCATGCCAACTTCCCCTTAGGGCACTCTTTCCCACATGACATTCATTTCCTTCTCGACCTTATCCTCCATTCTCTCCTTCCTATCGTCAATTCTGTTCACTCTCTCTAAGTTGAAACCCGTTCTCATTTATTCCTCCCTTCATTCCCACTTTTTTCCCCAAAGAGAATGGTTGGGCAGCAACTTAAAATTCAAAAGCCCATACAAGTGTTTCACATACACACGAACATAAATATACAAATCAAGTGAATTGATAAATCTGTATTTTTGCGCAATGAAAGCTGTCTTAAATCCATGCCTAGAGAAATGCAATGATTTTCATAAAATGAAATCAAAATACATCAGCTGCCTTTATTATTCCCTAATTAGGTAATTATTGCACTCCTGTCTTAGTTCATTTACGATGCATATAATAACGAAACCATAGGCTGTTTTGTTTTAATAAAACTTTTTAAAAAATTGAAAATTGTATTTCATGAACAATACATTGTAAATATTTTCACTGAAGTGAGTCAGAAATGAGAAGGAAAAAACCGCATATGTTAAATTCCTTTGCATTTTTAATTTGATTTCTCCTTAGCAATAAGCACCCAACAAATTCTTAATGCAATATTCACATATTGAACATGGAAACTTTTAGCGGTATTGGAGGGTGATTATATCGAAATATGAAAGAATGCTTACGTAGTGTAACCCAAAATACACTATGTTCATTCCAGAAATTATCTTATTCAAATTTTACCCTTGACTTCGTTCATAATAGGATAACTTATTTCTGCAATCAAATTTGAAATACAAACTATTATTTTGGCTTTGAATCTAATATTACTTTTTCAAATTTCGCTGGTCTGCAAAAACTTCCTAGTACTCCAAAAAATAAACAAGGTAAGATTAGTAATTGTAAAAATCTCCTTTTCAGAATTTTCTCATATACTTTTTGTGATAAAGGCATTTTCTTCGACTAAAAAAATTTTATGATAAACTAAGGCTACAGCTGTATATAGAAAGTGGCACTGCTAACATCCGCGTGAAGTTAATCAGTACTTGGATTCTCGGAATGTAAAAATGCACACAAAAAAACTTTATCCCTAAGGCTTCCTTTCTTTCATTACCTTTCTCCTCTGCTTCTAGCCTTGAAAGGCCATTTCCTTTCACACTTATTGATGGCAGTTTTTAAAAGCCTAAATTAACAAAAAAAATCTTGGCTCATCTAAAATTTTCAGAGCGGCGAAAATAAAGTTCTCATCTTGCCTTTCCATTGCGAAATAATATGACGTCGAAAAAACACTAACAAACCTTATTGAAAACTGTTCAAACATATTTATTTAAATTGACTCAAAGGATTGTAATTTCATTGTCTCCATCAGGAAAACATAATCTCACATCTTCATAAATATTTAAGCGTTGTTGAGTTGACAGCAAGTTGCCAGAAGAGTTGAGCCACAAGGGTGTTCTCACCACATTAGTTTTCTTAAGAATAGCGAGACGGATTTGAAACATATTTTTCCTTTTTTTGCATTAAAAGAAAATATTTTTCTTTAGTGAAATTATGACATAAAAATGTTCCTTTATGTTCCATACAGGCATAATGGATTGATAGGCAGGGGTTTGAGTTTATTGCGCGATACGTATCTTAAAATTATTTGCATGCATCTTTAATTTCCAGAAGTCAACTTTGCTACATCTATATAGTATACCTGTTTCAATTAAGAAATCTGCAAAATTACCACTCCACCCGAGTTGGTGTACCCATTATTCTAATAGTTAAAAAAGTCGAAGTGATGGGCAATAAAACTTTGAAACCCCTAACAGACCAGGGTTATTATGCAGAATATGTGATTTGGTGATAAAATAGTAATAATAGAATTGTGCTATTACATCAAATATGCCACAATCGTATATGCATACTTTACCTGCTTCGTGCAACTAATTACTTCTATTATTGAAACTAAATTTTAATTGGTAGTTATCATTAAGTAAATTCACGAATAGGGAAATAAAAAGTGAAATAAGCATGAAACAGTGATTTAACAGCGTGAAAGTTCGCCAAAATCCTTTAAATTTAAGGTGGGGATGTTCATAGAAGTTCTATTCGATCAATGGAATACCTTTGATAACAACTCTTTAATTGACCAAACGTTGGCGAATACAGAACAATGTATCATTAAATAGTAAAAATAGCCAAGATTCAAGTCTAAAATCTTGTTAAATGTTCTACGAGTGAAGTAGAAAAGCCCTACTTTTCTCTGTACACTGACGTTTTCATAAATCAAACCACTTCACTTTTCCACATAAACTTTTTAATTTTCACGACCCAGGCTTCGTTATAGCATATGCTTATGTGGAAAAGTAAAGTGGTTTGATTTATAAAAACGTCAGTATGAAGATTTTCCAGCAAGTTACGCCAGAAACTGTTTCATTTCCCTATGAAGTTAAAAAATATTACTTTGTCTTTTCTTAATATCATCTTCTTTCATAATTTTATTAAATTTAGGTATGCGTTTCAGTTTTTTATTTCAAATAATTAAATTGGAAAATAAATTCTAACGCAAACCCCTTTATTAGTAGACTGTATATATTTTCTTCAAGTCAATTTCGCTAGGCTCTACAGTGAAGACGTGGTACAAAAATGTTAATAAAATTTTATGAGTTTAAAAAGCTGCTTTCTACATGCTTATTAGCCGTCTTCCATGAGCTGCTAGATTACAAAAGTTATTTTATCAAAGTCAAATTTCTCAGTAGACAGTTAATTTATTTGTGAACTCTGTCATATATTTGATATTAAAACAATACATTTAAAATGAAATTCACTTTTTTTGGGCGTATTTAAGTATAAATTAATACCCTATGCAGTCCAGCAACTCTTGGAACGCGGTTCATAATCATGTAGCGGAGCAGGTCACTAAACATTAATAAGTAGTCTCGAGGAAATATAAATTTGGGTAATTCCTTTTAAACAAGTTCAAAAGTTGCAAACTTTTCAAAAAACTCCGAGAAGTCAACTATGGATGAAGTAGTGTCACAGATGACAAGCGCATTCTTCCTAGTATAGTAGGTGTGTCTAAAATATTCAGGTCAATAAAACATTATCGCATCTTCAACTAAAAAGCTCATTTAAGTGTTGGGAATTCCAACCTTGTTTATCACTAAATAACGTAATTAGCCTTTTTGCATTCGTGAAATATTGTTAAAGTGTCCTCTATTAGTATTTTTTGCAAGAATTTCAAACCCAAATCTCATCTCTAATTACGCAGGTAGTCCAATATTACATCCATAGTGTATGCAAACTCCTAAGTCTTTCCCATTATTGGAAAAAACCTAAATTGCGATCACGAGATGTAGCCAAAAGATCTGACATTTTGAAGATTATAATGCATCCGTTAATATTTCCACATCTGTGAGTAACATTTATCAAAAATTTTCGCCGCAATGGGTTGAAATTTTCAGATAAGTCTGTATATGGCTAAATTTTCTCGTAATCCATGATTACCCTATCCTTTCTCCTGTTTTGTGACAATATTCTCCGGATTCAGCTCCAATTAATATAAATGATAGGAGGAAATAACGGTTTCTGCTTTCAATTAGTTGAAAAATTTTACCAGAAAAAATAGCAGTCACATCCATTTTCAAATCCATTACCAAGAAAGACACATCCAAATGGATAATAATATTCTTTGTGGAGAGTGACCAAAACCTTTCCAGAGAACAGAAGAAAACAAGCCTTCTATAATAAAGGCAACTTAGGGAACCTTTTTAACCTTCCAGTTTTTTATTCAACACTTCCGTGTTACTTCGAAGAATTCATCTATATATATATATATAGCGGGTCGCGGTGGTCTAGCGGGTAGAGCGTTGGACTACTGACCGGAGGGTCCCGGGTTCGATTCCCGGGCAAGGCACTTTGGGCACCTGCAGCTCCACCCAAGCTAGTTGATTTTTCGGGTACCAGATCTTCCTGGGAAACCATAACCGGCACAGGGAAAGGAACTGGCCCCCCTACCCTGATGTGTGAATATTCACACGCCGTAAGGGCTTCGTACATGGGTGAGCTCTACCATCACCTACTAAACCGACCTTCGGGTTGATTACTGTGTTTATGGTTTTATACTTCCGGAATTGGAAAAGCCATTTCGCTTTCCGCAGCAGAGTCTGAAATATCCTTCTTAAAACTCCTCCGTATCAAAATTTTCTACTCCTAAAATCAAGCGTGTCCTCATGCTTTTCACTCTCGTTTCAGTAAACAAGAGTTACACAGTTAATAAAGTTTTAGCGTCGAATAAATTCTAATGTTCTTACAATTAAAATGAGAAATACTTACGTGTCCTTCGTACAAAATATCTCTCGGTACTCACTGCGGTGCTTAAATTGATGTATAAAAAGTTTACTATCTGAAATTTGAAAATATTTCTGAACCTTAGACGCCAGAGGGATTGGCAAAACACGGAAAAGAGAAAAGAATGAAGTTTGAACAAAACACGAATAGTATTGCTCTTTGGTATCACAACATCTCTACAAACCGACGGGAAATGTGTTAATGATTATGAATCTATTAAATCATTTATAAAATCGTGCTAACACTAAACCTGAAAGAACTAACGTGCTAAAGAGATTCTCGGAATAACGTTTAAGCTGCGATAAAAACATATTTCCTGAAACATAGAATTTAACGCCACGAATACAGCAAGAGAGACCTGGTTTAGAGGAATCATTAAAGTTTTACGAGCTTAATGCTTGTGTTTAGATTACATGATAACCACATATTAGAAGATAAAACGTAAATAAACGAGGAAATGTTGGGCATGGTGGGGGTAGAGAGGATATTGTTATGACGATTCCAAAGAAGGGGGTAAGGGAAGGAAAGTAGAGAGCGTCCTGATTGCCCGCAGGATATTGAATATGTAATAGAGAGGAAAGTGTTAGACAAATGAGGAAAGGGAAATAATAGGATAATCCTTATGACTGAAAAAGGAGGAAATTGAGGATAAAAAATTTTTTTATTCTCCATCCCTCCTTTCTCAAGTCACTTAATTCTTCCACACACCCACATTTCAAAAGCCAGCTTCCTAATAGAAACATGAAATGTATCATTGTATCGTTTTCAAGTGCGTTTCCTCCAAGCCTATATTTAGATAAGACGATATAGATTTTTTTGGGTAATCTACCAGTTAAGATCAAAAACAAAAATCAAAAATATCTCTTGTTTCTCTTAAAAAAGCACAACAGAAAAACATCCTAATATACAGCAAAGTCTCTCTTCATCTCTGAATACTTCCTTCCTCACTACATACCGTCCAACATCTCTATCCTATGCTTTCCCCTTCCTCGTTTACATAACATTCTACTCTCTAGCACAATCTTCGACATCCCATTGGCAATTGATATGCTTTGCATCCTGCATTTGCATTGCATGTCTCCTAAAGATTTCTCCCAACAATTCCCTCTCGTCACCCACCCTACCCAGCACTTTCTCATTTGTTTTCTGTTCTATCTACTTCCCCTTCTCCACCCTTCTCCACACTCATATTTCAAAAGCCTCCAAACTACACCTATCATCTTGCTTCAAATATTATGTTAATGCGCTACATAACCACGCCCCATATCAGGGTTTTAACGACCCTTTTCTAAACATCCTCATTCAACGTCTCCGTCATTGATTCTCTCAACCTCGTGAAAGATTCTTCGCCTAACGTAATTATTCTCCTTTTGCTCTCACTAATTTGACCATTTTGACGCAAACCCTTCCAAGATACGTAACTTGCTCCACCTGCTCTAGTTTTTACCCTCCTCTTTTAACGTTTATTTTAGCTTGCTCTTTCTGGAAACCACATAACCTTTGTTTAATTAACATTTATTCTCATACCAAACATATTGCACTGAATTTTACATGCACTCGGCAATACTTGCAATCTCTTGTCTGACACAAATGAAAGCAAAATCATCAGCAAAACTAACTGATTTTATGAATTGTTTACGGACTTTAATTCCTATATCCACTTCTTCCCATGCTTCTTAACTTATTTCCTCCTCATATACGCTAAACAGCACAGGTTATAATGAACAACGCGGCCTTGCTCCACTAGCTTGCACTGGCAATCCGGTATCTTCTTCCACCACTCGCACTCGAGCAGTCATACGTATTTACAGGTTGCGTATTAGTCTCCTAACTCTTCAATCTATTCATATTTTATTCAATAAATTCATTAGTAGAGGATATATGACATTGAGAGAAATTTACTCCCCTATAAACCATTATATGGATTTCTTTCTTTCACAAACAAGTTTCCATTATAACAAGCGATAGCATCAGACATTAATAGTCCGCTATTAAATTTATAAATAAGTTATTAAATACTTTTATTCACGATTTAAATCACAATTTCATATAAAAATACCTCTTAATGACGTTTGGTTGAACACCTTTGAAACATGCCACAATATCGACCTGTTAGGGACGTACTAATATGCAGATGAAATTGTAAGTATGAATACCGATCTGGCTAAGAAATACCTATATAATAAATAGCTAGAAATGCTAGAGTTAATGTAGCTATGAAGTATTAGGTTGGATTGAGGGTAAAAGCTGTTTTAAATCTATAAGTTATAGAGCATGGCGTTGCTATGCGACATTAAATAATAATTCAAGGTAAACATTTTTATGACTAAAAAAATAGAACCACCAAAATATTTAAAAGAGAGTTTACAGGCTTCGTGTTTACAAGATAATATTCCTTGATAGATAATCTGATATTTTATTAAAATAGCAATTACGTATTCTTGCAAATGTTGATATAACCAAATGAGATTATCATGCAATCACGTAGAAGAACTCCGTCGCAATCGAAATATTGGCGGCTTTCTATTTCTTTGAAAAACATTCATTAAAAAATTAGATCATCAGCTGAGAGTAAAGTATAATCAATTAGCCCAACTATAATGGTGAATTAACAGGTGAAAGTAGTGATAGGCACACTACGTGTGCCTACCATTTCTACCAAATACTTGCCGTTTATTTGATGTTGCCACCCATTCCTCGGTGGCTTATGAAACTTTGGCTGCATAATTTAGAATTTGACTTCTCTGGATAGTTAAAGGCATCGTGAATTGCAATTTAACTACAGTTAAAAATTTTACTACTTACAATATAAAACCGAATATAATGGTGAATTATGTTACTATTCCGCAAAGTTCAAGTTGCAAAATATTATAATATATTCATCGCTAACACGGCAGCGACAATTCAATTTCAACGGTTATATCTCTTAATAGGATTCCATTTACACTGTTAGTGAAATTTACAAGGAGTAATACGAGGCACGAAGGCAACGCACGGTCGTAGATTATTCTTGGAACTTCGCTTCCGAAAATTGTAGGCATAATATATTATTGAAGAATGATGCTTCCATTTTTACCACCTCATTAATGCATTGTGTTTCCTGCTCCATGCTCAAGTTTCCGGAAGTGAACAACCGTCGATGGCACTCTTGGGGATTTCTGCTAATTCCCGCTCACTCCACGTACACAACTGCCGAGAAAAATTTCACAATGCGCGAAAGGTAATTCGCTTCCTTATCTCAGAGGGGATCAAGAGGTGAGGGGCTGGATGGGGTGGGTTAGTGGTGTTGGGAACGGGGAAACGGTGCCGGTGGGGTTTGGGGCAGGAAGGTTGCGCGGGGCCTTAGAGGGGGGAGTGGAAGGGACGGCAGAGGTGGCGGCGCGGCATTCGGCTCCTTTGAAGACGCTCCGCCACCTTCCGCCTCCACCCTCGAGCAGAGCTCCCCGACCCCATCTTCACCCCGCCCCCCGTCCGCCTCAAGTACATCCACTCACACCCGCCAACTTCGGAGCAGTCCACCTCTAATTAATTAAACAAGCAATTCATTAGAGAGTCTACTCGCCTCGGGGGCAGAGGTTGGGTTGCGGGGGCGGAGAAAGTGGGCGGGCGCCCCAGGAAGCGGCAGAGAAGATGAGCGAGGGGCCTGGGGGAGGGGGACGAAGAGTGGTGCCGCCGGGGGCCGAGAGCAGCGGCGGGGGTGCGCGAAGTGGGGGCGGAGAGGGAGCGGGGGGTTAGAGGAGCAAATCTGGGGGGCGGAGAGAAGCCCGGGAGGGCGCGAGTCTGGATGAACCGAGGCGAGAACTAATTACTCCCCCCCTTCCTGCTATGATATATTCGGCTCTTGCGGTTACCTCCGGCTATGAATCACCAACGCCATCAACTCTCATTCCTCCTCCCGTCCAAACCCCACACCCTAACCTCCGCCCGCCCCGCCCTCTGCCCTTCACTAAGACGTTTATTGTTTGTGGTTTTCTTATGCCGTTATGTACGTTGCTTACTGGATCGCACCTATTTATCAAACCTTATTAGCGGGACGTTCGCACAACTGCCGCCTTTTTCTCTTCGCGCGTACCTAGTAGCGCAAAGGTGAGGAGTTTGCCTGTGTTTGTTGGGGGAAGCCGTTGGGAGCTGAGGAGAACACCATCCAACCTTGGCCACTGCAGTGCATTTCCACTCGAGTCGAGACCTCTTCCTGCTGCTTAGGCCAGCGAGGGCGCTACAGCACCAAATAGAGTCAACAGCCAATGGCGAGCGCCCAGTCCGAGGCGGAAGACGCTGACTACATTTCGGTGTCAGACAAATAACCAGATCGCCTTTCTCGCACACATGGGCTTTCTACTGTATACGTTATGCATGAAACAATTAGTATCCATGGCAGCCATTCACTAGTGGAATCGGCGTGGCAGAAATGTTTAAGTAGCCGACAAAATCGGTTTGCCAAAACACCCGTGAGATCTCAGCTGGCCACCGCTGGGCATTTGGGTGCACCAGAGTTTAAACAATATCTACGCTCCAAACGTGACTAAAATCTTTAACAATCTCCTGTTTAACCCTATCACACAGTATTAACATTAAAATATTTATTTAACATCTGAAGTACGCTTCCTCTAAAATAATTTTAAAATATATCCAATTTATCTTAATCGATATTTAATTCATTTGTGTAAAGACCGCTGTACCGGGTAGATGAAAGCATGTGAAATATTTGAGCTAGATGCAGCCCCTTGACCTCTGTTGAAGTGTCAAGGAATATGAATTGACTTGTTCAAAAAATGAATATATGAATGCATTTAATGATTGTACAAACTATAACAAATTTATGCAATGTTCAGGTTCAATGGATGACCTATTTAGGAAAAAATGGTAATAACAGGGATTAAATTTTATCACAACTTTCATCGGGTAAGTGAATATAAATTTTAACTTATGAACTTAAATGAAATTTAACTTGGTTCAACTGGAATTAATGACATTTAAAATTATCTATTCCCATTGGTATACTGGACAGGAAAGTATCAACTGTTAGTAATTGATGCCTCATACTACTACTGAAGTTGGATCTCAATTGTTTTCGCGAATACTCGCAATTATGAAAAGGCAAGTGCTCATCAATCAAGTCAATGCTCTGTCGGCATTTCCAAAATCCGCAAATCGGTAAATTACCGGATGTTGAAAGAGCTTATTCACTGTAAACGGAAAAAAAGTGATTAGAGCGAGAGATACGAGAGTGCTCCGTGGTGTTTGTAAAATCTATAGGGGCCGCTCTTCCCAGGAAATGAAACTATTGCAATTGGAAATATTATTCGAGGAACATGTCCAGTCACTTGATCCCTACGAAATTATTTAGCATCTCTCACTAGAAACCCCAGTAATCCAGTTCTACGCTTCGATATTATCCTCCCATCATCCCATGAGTTCAGGGATAAGTGAAGTGGCGGACGGAGAGAGGCTGAATGACGGGATCGTGTTATGGGTTCGAAGGGCGGCGTTCGCCGAGGAGGGTGGGGAAATTGGGGTGGGTGGGCAGAGCGAGTGAGGAGCGAGGGCTGGCATGTTAAGAATGTACCCGCCGAATGGTGAGTGGGCTCTCAGCAAAGAGCGTGGCTCGGAGTAATAAGCGAAATGAAGGAGCGCGCCCCATCTCCAGAGGGCTGCGCTTTCACTGCCATGTAAGAGCCCTAACCGATCGTTTAAGGGGAGTGAAAACCCTCGCATTATCTTCATTTTGAATGATTTAACACTCACCCGTCATGAATGGCACTAATGAAATATACCCGAGGTGATAGTTTTCAGACGCTTTCCCCGCAGGTGGAAGAAAGATGGGAACGGACACGAAATACGCCGTGCAATCTCGCGAAAAGGTTCCCATTTATTTTTCGTTAAGCCAATAAATATGATGTTTTTAACTTTTTGTAGGAATGGGCATGGTCTAATTATATTAAGATTTCCTCATTACTTAAACGTATTTACTTTTCTTAACATGGTCACAAGAAAGGGAACAAACTTCTGCAAAGTGTCATCTTACAAATCTCATAGGCTCGCTTTGCAATAAAGTAAATTGACATATACAATTATTCATCGGTAAAAAAGGAAATATAGGATTTTGATAACCTCTTTTTAAAGACCATATATAGACAAAAGCCATAAACCACTCACAGAAACGGGTATTCGAAAAACTATTTTCAAAGTTATTTTCATCCAAGTCAATTACGATATTAAGCTCAATCAAAAAGAATGTAAAGATTCTTTCGCAGTTCCCATATTTTTTAGTTTCATTGGCTCATCAGTCATTTTCCTCCGTAAAATTTTATTTTTCAACCTCAAAATGAGTCATATTCTGTGTTAAATATTTACGCAGTCTTAGGTGTGCTTTACGCCAAAGAACCTATTAAAACAATATTGTAAGCAGCATGCAAACGTCTAAGAACTTACCCACAGTAGGGAAGACCCCTTCGGGAGACATTCGTCTCCATCGGATTACTGTGGAAAAAATCGAGGAATCCGGAAAAAAAATCTGGGCTCTAACTCAGGTATTTATAAATGGAAAGTAATGGGAAAACACGCAGCATTTTGTATGTAGGACGATTTTTGATCACTCATTAAAACATGCCATGAGACCAAATGAAAAATACTAGCGAAGAAATATAATGCCTTATTTTGAGATTGTTATTAATGGCAAAGACGAACATAAATTAGCCTCAAATAAATCTTTTAAGCATACTTCAGTCTATACGGGAATCAATGTCGCTTTCTCGCTTTGCCTGACAACAGTTCCATGAATAAATTATCGATACAAATGCGAGATATATAACAAAAATTATGTTGCAACAAAACTGAATAACTTTGCAATATTAGGTTCTCACTATTCACCATGTTTTAAAAAATAATGTTTCTCTCATTCATTCAATATTTTAGATTATCTTGCTCCAAACTTCCTTAGTATATATTAAGGCATGTTAACGGCAAATTGTTATAACATAAACGGCAGTTTTTGCATTTATCTCCGGTTATGTAGATAATAGTTGCCACCGGCTCGAATTAAATATTGGAGAAGCGGCTATTAAACGGCTTCATATGAATATTTTTCTTTTTCACTCTACGCAATGCTCCGGTTAGCTTGCTTTAAATTTATCAAAGTTTTTATTCGTTAAACATTTCGTTTGAAAAAGTACAATTAACTTTACTTTTCCCACCTTATCTTAATGTGTATGACAACTATAAGGACCTTTTTTTGCCAAATTGTTTGGCAAGGATTTCAAAAACTTTTGCCCGCCATAAAGAATAAAAAAGTCTACTTCTTTCTTTCTCTTGAACCCAAGAATTAGAGTCGATAGAAAAAATAACAATCAACGAGTATCATTATCCTCTCCCAAACTGAATTCCTACTCACTGTTTAAGTAAATCTGTAGTAATTGGAAATTTGTTACCAAATTTAATATATTTAATTTTTCAATAATTTGTTAAGCCTTTTTACTTCCTGATAGGATCAAATTATATATTGAAGACTAGCTAATATACTAATATGAGTGCCACAAAAAATATTTAAAAAATATAGAGTGTGCGTCGGTCGCGGTAGTCTAAGGGTAGAGCGTTGGACTACTGACCGGAAGGCCCGTGTTCGATTTCCGAGCAAGCATCTCTGGGCACCTGCAGCTCCACCCAAGCTAAGTGATTTTCGGGGTACCAAATCTTCCTGGGAAACCATAACCGGCACAAGGAAAGGAACTGGCCCCCTACCCTGATATGTGAATAATCACACGCCGTCGGGCTTAGTGCTGGGTGAACTCTAACATCACCTACTAAACCGACCTTCGGGTTGATTACTGTGTTTACGGTTCATATATGTGTGTGTATACACACACACACATATATGTATATATATATATATATATATATATATATATATATATATATATATATATATATATATATATATATATATAAGCATATAAAAATATATGTGCGTGTGTGCATATATATATGTGTGTATTTCGTATATATATGTATATATATCCCTCCCATGGACTACAACCTTGTCGTGGTGGAAGGGCTTGTGTGTTCCGATGACCCCTAGAGCTGTGCTGGCGGGAGTAATAATAATTACTCCTGGAAGGGTCACCCATGCCAGATAGGTCGAAGGTTAGGAGCCAGACGAAAGGTAGTCCACGCAGCGTCTGTTCCTCAGTGAGGCGGCTCCAATGGCGTCTGACCCCAGTGGGGCGGCCATTAAGTGATGGTGTCACGTTAAAAACACTATTGAGGAAGGCAACGGGAAACCACCTCAATTATGATTCCCAAGAATATAATGATGGGCACTATAGATAATATGAGTCCTGGCAACTACGGGACTCGGCCCAAGAGGCCGTGTGTCGTGCCCGGCAGCGGGAGAGGCAAGGCTTCCGCGGTCGTCATCCCACGAAACCCTTGCAGGGAAGAAATAACTTCAGCAGGACTGAAGACTCAGAAGAAGGCGAAAGTATTTAGAATAGGAACCTGGAACGTCAGGACAATGTTGAGGAGAGGCAAATTAGAAAATATTAAGCGAGAGATGGAAAAAGGTAACATAGATGTTTTAGGCCTCTGCGAGGTGAGATGGAAGGATAGCGGGGATTACTGGAGTGACAATTATAGAGTAATATACAGCGGCGGGGACGAGAGCCAACGAGGGGTTGCCGTAATTTTAAATAAAGGGGTAGGAAGAAGCGTAGTCAACATAGAGCAAGCGACAGATAGAATTTTACTCGTAGAGATTAAAGCAGAGCCGACGAACTTGGTCATTAATCAGGTATACATGCCACCGAGCAACCACAAGGAGGAAGAAGTCGATAGGATGTATGATGAGTTAGAGGATACCATCACGAGTGTTCCTGCAGGGAAACATTTGATAGTGATGGGGGATTGGAATGCGGCGGTAGGCGAAGGAAGAGATGGTGGTGAGGTGGGGGACTATGGGTTAGGCACGAGGAATGAACGCGGGGAGAAAGCAATTGAATTCTGCAGGAGACAGGTTTAGACACCACAAAAGGCGTAGGTATACATGGAAAATGCCAGGTGACTCAGAAAGGTATCAGTTAGATTATATTATGGTTAGGCACAGGTTTATGAACAGTGTGATAAATTCGCACAGTTTCCCAGGAGCGAATGCGGACTCTGACCACAATTTAGTTGTTATGAAATGTAATGTTCGTTTCAAGAAGATAAGGCAAGGGCGGCGGGTTAAAAAATGGAATTTAGAAGCAGTAAATGAATTAACGAGGAAGGAGTATCAGGAGGCAGTAGAGAAAATGATGGATGGCGGTAAAGAACTGAGTACTATCGAAGAAAAATGGGAATGTATCAAGAAAGGGATATTGGAAGCCGCTAAAGACACTATAGGAACCGTTAACGGGAAAAGGATAAGGAAACCATGGGTAACGGATGATATGATTGCAAAGATGGATGAGAGAAGAAAATGGAAAAATGTAAACACAGAGTTAGGCAAAATGAAGTACAAAGAGTTAAACAATAAATTGAGAAGGGCCACAAATAAAGCAAAAGAAGAATGGTGGAAAACGCAATGCGAGGATATGGAAAGTTTACAGAAGAAGGGTGAAATTGGTGCTCTATACAGCAAGGTTAAATTATTATCGGGAAGTAAGAAGGCAAGATCTGTGCTAACAGTTAAAGATAAATGGGGTAAGATAATAGTTGAACCAGGAAAAATCCAAGAGAGATGGAAAGAATATATAGAAACACTGTATGGTAGAGAACTTCGGCCGACAAGGTTAGACATAGAAAAGGAACATGACGTAGAAGAAGATAGCTTAGGTCCAGGCATACTCGACGATGAAATAGAAAGGGCATTCAAGGAGATGAAAGCAAATAAGGCTGTGGGGGTGGACCATATTCCTGTAGAAATGTTGAAATGGTTAGGGAAAGGTGGGAAGAAGGCCATACTATATATGGACTGATTCGTAGTATCTATGAGGAAGGAATCTGGCCGGAAGATTTTGTGAGATCGGTGTTAGTTCCTATTCCAAAAAAGGCAAAGGCTTCGTCATGTGAGGATTACAGAACAATAAGTTTGATATCCCACGCAGCTAAAGTTATTCTCAGGATCATCAACAAAAGGATAGAGAGTAAGGCAAATGATTACTTAAGGGATGATCAGTTTGGGTTCAGGAAAGGAAGAGGTACGCGTGATGCCATTGCAGTAATGAGATCACTAGTCGAGAGGAATATAATATACAATCAGGACGTTTTTGCCTGTTTTGTAGATTTCGAAAAAGCGTTTGATAGAGTGAATTGGGAAAAATTTATGCGTGTATTGCAGAAAATAGGAATGGATTGGATGGACAGGAGACCGATCAGCAACCTGTACATGTCTCAGACTGCTCAGGTGCGAGTGGGGAACGGAGAGTCCGGATGGGCAGTGTTAGGAAGAGGTGTAAGGCAGGGTTGCCCATTGTCACCGGTACTGTTCAACGTATATGTAGAGGAAATGATTAAAGAGGCATGGGAAGAACTGGAGGTAGGAATGAAAGTCGGAGGGGAATTCGTAAAATCGGTTTGGTTTGCTGATGACCAAGCATTAGTTGCTGAGTCAGCCAAGGGGTTGCAAGCATTGTTGAGTGAATTGGAGGTTCAGTGCGATAAATATGGGATGAGAATCAATATTAGTAAAACAAAGGTTATGCGATTTTCCAGAAAGAAAAAGGCTAAGCTAAATATTAAAATAGGCGGGGAAAAAATAGAGCAGGTAGAACAGTTTACATATCTCGGAAGTGTTTTGGACCAACACGGTCAATGTGGTAGGGACGTAAGGAGAAGAATTGCGCTAGGCAAGGAGGCTTTTTCAAGGAGGAGGGAGTTGATGACGGGGACGTTGAGTAGGGATGTTAAGACAAGACTCGTAAAAACTCTGATATGGAGCGTAGCTATGTACGGCGCGGAAACGTGGTCGCTGAAGCAGGAGGATAGACGTAGATTGGAGGCTTTTGAAATGTGGGTGTGTAGAAGAATGGAGAAGGTGAAATGGACCGAAAGGAAAACAAATGAGGAAGTACTGGAAATGGTGGGGGAGGAGAGGGGTTTGTTGAGAGAAATCCTATGGAGGCAGGAAAAATGGATGAAAGGCGTATTGAGCGGTAGTGGAATGCTGAAGAAGGTAATAGAGGGGAGAATGTTGGGCAAGCGAGGTAAGGGTAGGAACAGGATAGGGATGTTGGACGGGATGAAGGGAGGAAAGAAGTACACCGAGATGAAGAGGGACCTGATATAGATTAGTTTGCTAGGTGGGGAGTCACAAAATGTTTATTTGATAGTTGGGTCCATCCAAAAACCTACCTTAACCGGTAGATTACCTAATAAATAAAAATTTATATATATATACATATACACACACGTAATCGAAAGGTGCCTGTATACCACTGAAAAAACATAATATTTAAAGTTAAACAAAAAGTTACGGGAACAAAGAAATCTGAGGAAACCTGGAATAATACATGTTTGTGTTTGTATTAATAACGAAATTCTCTCTAAATTAATTATCAATAGAAATAAATGTACTTCGTAAGTTATGAGTGCACCTTATTTCATCACCAAAATTCTATTTAAGGCATCTCGTGCTTACTCTTACTTCCCTGAAACTCGTACCGTTTCCTTCTTCACACGCATCCAAGGATACCTCTATAGAAAGGCACACCTTTTTCCTAGCATCATTTTCCTTCGTCGTGAAAAAAATTCCTCTGCAAACTGTTCCATCAACCGCTTTCTCTAGAGATAATTTTCCTGGGAGTTGGTTCACATGTACTCCTAGAGTTTTATATCAAATATCCTAGACATTGGACCGAGGTTATGCCAGCTGCATACCTTCACGATGTACCTAATTTCATGGAATTCTCTTAAATTCCAGCCGCATTCTCGCAATATTCCGCTCCAATAAAGTGCAACGCGGGTGATGTTGACGCACCACTCTTTCCGACGATGTTCCTTATCCACTATTGCTTCGTAACTATGTTTGATCGATTTCCGTGCATCGTAATAAATATACGTCGAAGGGGATTCTCGGTTTCACCTAGCCAGTAGCACCGACAATATTAAGCCAACCAAGAAATATTAGGTGAAAAACATTTCAAAAAACATCCCTAAGCAACACACAACGTGAGAACACATAAAACGAACACTCACACGTTCATATATATATATATATATATATATATATATATAATATATATATATATATATATATATATATATATATATATATATATATATATATATATATTAATGATGTAGAAGTACTCATTAGAGCAAATAACACATGGACGGCACAATAAAACACAAATATTCGTATAAATAATAAACACGTAAAATGATCCATTTACAATGGTTTGAGATTTCGCTCTTCACTTAGGCCTTTTTCAGTTCAGGTCCTCTAAGTATAGACACACAAATATACTCTATATAGCATATATATGTTGCGTATCGTATATATATATATATATATATCGATGTGCTATGTACAGATATCGATGATGCGGAAATACTCACGAGAGCAATATAACTTTTGGACGGCACAATAGAACACAGAATAAAACAGATAACACGTAAAAGGACACTCACACTGTAGATGATTTAAGCTTTCGGCCTACTCCGAGGCCTTCTTCAGGTCATATATATACATATATACACACAGGCACACACACAAATATTCATTCAAATGGAAATATATATGAGGAAAAGAATAGGAACACACATCAAAGGCGAACACAGGAGAAGTGGGGAAGGCAGAATACAGCAGATCACATGGGTAAAAAATATTTCCTTGACCGGGACTTTTTTGCCCTTGTGATCTGCTGGATTCCGACGTCCCTATCTCTCATATTTTCGTCTTTTATGTGTACCAATCCCTTTTTCTTATATTTATTTCCATGTGATGAATATATATGTGTAGAATATATATGATGTGACGTATATATGTATGTAGAACATAACTTGGAGATATTGCGGGGGAAAAATTTTTTTTATGAATAAGTTTAAGGTCTTGAGCTGAATATTGCAGTGGTTAGCCAAAAAAATTCATTGAAACATCTAAGAATATATCACAATATTTCTTCATAATTATGTTTAGAACCGCGCTGTAGTCGAAGAGTCAGAGAGAAGAGAAAAATGCAGAGAGAGTGCATTCGAGTAAACTATGATGCAGAGTTTGTTGACGAAATGTAATGAGTCTGAAGCAGTATTTGGAGAGCCGAGAAATGCTCCATACACTGCTCATCCAGAACCACCTCTGTGTCATTGAAACGCTGGGAAAATGCATTAATATGCATTTTTTAATATTATCTCACGAGTTCTCTTTGAAAATTCCATATTTATTGTCTAAATAATGCTCTTTACTCAAAAAAGCTGGCTCAAGGCTTGGAGGCTATTGCTAATTAACGTTGCAAATGACAGTTATTACTACCCACTCTACAGGGTTCCTCTCAAAGTGCTTATTATAATGAGATGAAAGAAGGACAACCAAATTTGAGGAGAGTCAAGGCTTATCTTTGATATTTTTAACCCAGAAACACGTTTAAAATGTAGTTATTTCACGAAACTAGGTCGGATTTTTTTGTCCCGGGAACTGGGTGATGTAATGGCAAGAACCTGTCAAGCATCTCCACTGATGGGTTTTATGTATTTTCCTTAATTTATTGGTTACCCTGATGGCTAAATAATGTTAGTTTATTGTCTTTTACTTTGCAGCAAAAGTGTTCCTTCAGAAGAGCATTCGTACCGTTACGCTTCTGTTTCATTTTTTCAGGCATTCGAAGTGCGTTAATATCAAGTGAAAACTCCCTATGGTATCCAGGGGCTTCTCAATTTTAGAAAAAATCAGAAAATGCTACCTATAAATATTCTATGAAAAGAGCACGATCGATATTACTCACTAGCTAAAAAATTCAAACACGTAATCCGTAAAACCATAGGAATACTCAGCATCAGTTCGGCTGCTTGATTGTCCTTCGGGCTTGCGCTGTGGTCAAGTACCCCCGTGCCAGTGGCTCGCTCTTTCCGACTAGTCGTCCCCTTCCCCCGCCCAAGCCACGAATATTTGGATTACCCGGGAAGGGCGAGAATTACCCAATGGAACCGGAGGGAGAGAGAGAGGGGAACGTGGGTTGCTTGGGGAGGCAGGGCCAGAGGGTGCGGTGTGGAGGCGGGGCGACGGGAGGAAACCGAGGGTCGTGGGAGGCCGGCAGCTTCCTCCTCGGGATGAAAGTGGGGGGTTTCTCGTGAGAAATGCTCCTCGGCAGAGCACCGCGCGCTCCTCCGTTTCCTCCGTGGCGTCGATTCCCCATGTTGGAAGAGATTCCGCCCAAACTAACCCCCTCCCTCCCCGCCGCCGCACCACGATGGCTGTTCCCACGGGGGTGCGGGGGGCGGAGGGAAAATGCGAACGAACCACTCGGCACGGGATAGAATTAGACCCGTAAAAATCTCCACAAACGTCCAAAGTAGCACAAGTTTTGGTGTGAGATTTCTGCGATTGTCTCTCTGGATGGTTTTCAAACGCTCCCTCAAATAGGACGGTTGAGCTTCCGCCATGGAACAAAAATTTTAAATAAATACCCATAACTGCTACTTTCTTTTTTACAGTTTCCCGGATATATTAAATGCAATGCAATGTGCAATTATAAAAAATCGTAAAAAATACAATGTGCGATACAGCGTAAAGAGACTCGATTAATTGCAATATCTCCGTCCAGCACAAAGGAAATAGAGCATTAATATATGTTTAGAAAAAAATGCGGAAAATATTTGAAAATTCATTCCCATTAGTTAATGGAATCGCTATGAGACTCCACTTTTCTGCATGCATTGCTTTCAAACTTTCTACTGTAACCTAAATACTGAATCCTAATATCTGAAGATGATTAAAAAAAAGAATTATTTGATCATCATTATCTTGCAATTATTAACTTGCTAATTAAATAAAGAGTGAGTGTCCATGATGAAAATTCTTAATGTATTCTAGATATTTTATAAAATTTTATAGAGCATTGATGTACCTTATCGTTCAGCAAAGATAAACCAAGTGTACTAGTATGCATTTTCGTATATTTGATTAGTAACGTTATTACCGATTATGAGTAGGCTACAAATGGACCATGTCACTACACACTGCTGCACTTCGAAGCCCGGTTCGAGATGAACTAAAATTAAACATACTACATGGACCCTGTGTTCAATCCTGTATACTTTATAGCTCCCTTAATTCCAACCAAAATGCTTATTCATTTCCACTCCGTATTCCCAGCATCCCCCCCTCAAAGTCCTTAGCATATCGTACAATTGCCTCTCTGGATCTTCTCCGTCTACCTTTACTGTCTTCTTCGAATTTCTCTTAACAACCATCTTTCTCCCTCGACCATGCCTACAATTTTGCATAATTTCCTTTCCCTCTATTATTTTTTCTCCATTCTACGACGTAGTTATAATTAAAAATATCCTAACATACGCTTTATTCTCTTGCCTTCTTGAGAAAGTATCCAAGCGAAACAAATGTGCATCAATTTTTAAAGTTTCTTCTCGTACTATATTTACGTGATTACTTAAGGATCCCACCAAGTTAACTACCAACTCCTTGGATATCAAATATACGTAAGGATCCTTTAGAGTAAATTACGGAAGACATTTACCTTTTAAAACATCGTTATTTATCGGTCAATCGTTTGGAGTGAGGAAATTGCAATATTGCCAAGAAAACGTAATTCGCAAAAACAAAGAAAGGCCCCTATCACTAGAATGAAACGTAAGGTAGAAATACAGTAGCAGAAACCAAAGAAGAACATATATCAAAATCTGGTCTCTCCTAAATGTTCGTTTATTCTAGGAAGAACCCAACATCCTTATGTCCCGTATGAATGTGTTCCTCATAGATGGAAAAATAAGATATTACTAGGAAAGTAAATAGGCTAAAGGACGTTGGAAACGCCCTTGAAGAATAGACTACTGCACAAAAAAGCCACACACTCTCGTGTCATGAGACATTAGAATAATATTCAATAATGAACTATTGAATGGAGGAACGTTTTTTAGGAACTACTATGAGAAAGAATATCGCTAAAATGTATGATTATGAATCTACTTAATCAGCCGTTATCGCTATATCTACGTAGAGATATACTGACTTCTTGAAAAATGTATTTACAATAAAATAATTACGCTTTATTATTTCTAATTAACAAATTATTTTTTTTTTTTAAGAGCTAGTCTTTTCATATTTCACTGCTAAATATATTCCTAAAGGTACCCCAAAAGACCTTATTCCTTACAGCAAAGTGAACACTATTAGAGTTACAGACATTTTCCTGATAATCAAATAATTACATATTAATTGCTCCTCCGTCAATATCATTGAGGTATATAGAAATTAACAGTGGATTAAGATACCAGATATAAACTATTCAATTCACTGTTTTTAAGGATGAACTTCGACAAATATTAGTTCCAAATAAGAATTCTGCATTTTCGGGTTCTCACCGCGTTGTTGTTTGGAGCCGACAACAACGCGGTGAAAACCCGAATATGCAGGATTCTTCAAGCCACCGCCGCGAAAATCTACGCAGCCATATAATTAATTCCAAATGTTTACAGACTCCAGGAACAGGAGTAGTCAGAATCACCATTATTGAAGCAGGGTTTGAATTCAATTTCAAATGTCCGACAAGTTGTTAATCCGATTTTCTAAACTGAAACATGTCATTAGCTTTCCATTGCATCCAAGTCTAATATCTCATTTTGTGTATTTGGTTGCAAATAACATGAGAATCTTAATTTCCATTCTACTGTCTTCTTCATCATTCTTTAATTTCAAAACTAAATCCCCCGATTTCTTTTAAATGTTTTCATATTCATAATCATTAATTTTGCTGCATGGTTATCATAAACTATTAAATTGTCAAATAATCTCTTAGATTTAGGCTTATTAGCTATTCATGAGGAATTACCGAAACCTTCAGCATAATAATAGAATGTGGCACAATTAAAAAAAGAATGAATAAACAAATTATTTTAGGCAGAGTTTGAATTTCCAGTGGAATGTTTTCCATATTTCATTGACAAGATTCGGGTGAAATACGTGCATATTAAGAGCAGCTAAGTCTTTTTAGAAGCGTGAGTAACGTTGTTTATCATATGAATTAATTATTTGCTTGATGATATATAAAAATTACGCAGACTTTTTCGGTGCGGCGCTTGTGCACTGGCCCACCTCCGCTAAGGGCTCTGCTAAGAAACCAGGCCGTAGAAGAGTGTTTATAAAGTAATTCAATCCCTTCTTGGGGTGCCATGTGGAGAGCACTTCAAGTTGTGTATGGCATCCGTCGGATGGGACGTTGATTTGTTTGACTCCTTAGCGTATTTTGCTAAGGGTAGCCTATTTCGGCACCTGGTTATTCTCCCATCTCTTCCCCATCCCTAGATATCCTGCAACCACCAAGTCACCCACCTATCCCTAATGGCGCAGGTCACCCCAGCTTTCTGTCACCTCTCCGAATAACTATTTCTAAAACAAGATTAGACAGAACACTTCTAGTTAATGAGGTTTGTTAATGAGCAAACGGCAAGAGAGAGGCTAATCATTATTTTAGTTTAATTTTACAAACTACCACGACTTAAATTTTGATGCAAGTTTAAGTTTCAATAAATCATCATGTTTTACTCGAGGACAGTTTTAGAATTAAAATAGCTTTTGTGCAATAAGAATGTCATTTGTATGTAGCTAGAGCTCTCTGTCAATTTACAATGAAGTAGTTTTCTTCAGTTTCTCCATTTTTTTCTTAGAAGCTAAATTCACGAATCGATATGGTTAAATTTCGACACTATATAACCATTTGTTCTGTAAACACCACTTACGATATAATTTGAGTTTCTTTCATTGCTATTAATTCTGCGTTTAATCCATGTGATTAAAATCTTTCAATCTCTCAATTGATAGTTCTAATTTTCTCAAAAATCAAAGGATGCCCCATATTACTGAACTCATTACCAAATTAAACATAAAAACTGTTGGATGTTGTCACCCAACTTTCTTCGAAATTGGGTTATTCATGGAAATGTGAAACATTGCCATGTTCATCACCACATTGTCTATGCTCCGCCATACGTCTTACTCGTTCATCAAATTAAATAAACAACACTGAGCCTACTATACGAGTAGCCGCAAACTTCTCTTCAATGATGTACACAGACTATATCTAACTAACTGATATAATGCAGCTTATACCTGTATGCTGCCAAGGGTTTGAAATTTTATAATAATTATATTAATTTGCAATATGTACCAACAGATATTTAATCAGTTAATTTCAATATATCATCCATTTTTAAATGAATGGACAGTCCAAAAGTGACTTATATCCTTCCACGCCAAATGTTGTTAAGAATCTATTGAATTAATGGATGCGAATGTCTTTTTGTTTAGAAATAGAAATTGAAGACAATAGATCTCAGCACCAATGCTGGTTCATGGGGAATAACTTTTTTAAATATTGGGGAATAATTTTAACTGAATATTGATCCTACCATTGCATGCGTATGAAATGCCAACACAATCAGCGAGATGATGGTGATAATTTTGAAAAAAACTCATTCGGAGTAGAGAAGAACATAGGAAAAAAGTTTATGCACCACCATTCATGAACTATGAGAAGACTTTGAGAAATATGGAGTATAAAATAATGCTCAACATCATGGAACCTATTGTTTATATTACAACAAAGAAGTCATGGAATAACTACTCAATAAGAATTAAGCAAACCAATAGGGAATGAAAGAAGTGAAAATAGAAGTTTATGAATTAAGGATTTACATAAGCATGTTATATTTCATGCAAGTGCTATTTAAATGCATGACTTAATATGGCAACAAAAATTTATTAACAATTAACATCACCTGATGATGATGCGCAGTATCGAAACCATAATCGTGGAATTTTCAAAGTGTGTGGAAGTGTATAGTTTCTCTAATTTCTTACCCTCATTATGAAGGAATTCCACAAAGTTAAGCCTGAAACTGTTAACTTTGGCAGTAGAAATTGAATTTGATATTTTTCTTTTATTTCACGTATTTAATTACCGTAATAATTATTTTATGGACTCCTGCGATATGTGACATTAACTCTATCCTTCTTTGGTGAATCACGGCCAGCAGTATTTTAGTTGCATATACGTGGCTGATTTACTTTAACGTGAGCAAAAGTCGGAAAGGGGAATTCCGTAAGAAGTGCGGGCAGCTCATTGACACAAAAATCGTTCAAGTAACTACAATGACTGATACATGTTCGTTTGATGCGATATAACTGAGAAGTTGATACAAGTATTTCGCCCACCACCTTGACGAGAAGCCTTCCCAACCTAAAATTTAAGTGTATATGAATAACATAGACCACAAATTTGTGAACCTTGACCTTGAGGTATAAGATCAACTTTAATAAAAAAAATTGTTGACACGGTATTATCGGCTTCATCTCATTCGTGAGACCCTCAGATACACACAGATATCATCCCTGTGATGAAACAGGGATGATATCTGTGTATGCTCTTATGAATTTTACAAAGTTTTGTTTTATTCCTCTTAAATCGCATACTTCATAAGATCAAGCATCATTGCAAACAAACTTCATCATGCAGTCTTTTCTCATTTCTAATTAAATAGAGTTACTGGTTATCTCTGCCGTCACTCAAACTTTGCGTGGGCTTTGTTTATAAATAAAAGTAAAGAAGCTTCTGAGTCTTCTTTCCAAACCTTTGTCCTCGCAATAAACTCCACCAAGACCAAACGCTGAAACAACATCGATCGCTAAACCACGTTCTTAAGGTGCAATTGTCCAAAACTTACGTTCCGGCATATGCAATCTCCCGAGATGACTATCCCTGCGGGGGGAGAGTTTCCGTATTTTTTGCAGGTCGACAGCCACGCGAAGAACGAGTTTCAGAGTAATAAGACTATAAGAGAATGTGGATAAATAAATTTCACAAATGCACAATTATCAGTGCATGCCATTGTATATAAGCTGGTATAATAAGGTTGTCTACAAAAGGAAATTAAAGAAAGGACGTGGGTGGTCTGAATAGTTTCCGACCTCAGAAAATTTCAGATAAAACTGTCTTGTATCTTTGTTAGGTCGGAAACTATTGTGAAGCATATGAAGAGTATTTCACGACTGTGAATACTAATGTTTGGAATAACCAATAACTTTACCCACGCATGTCACATTAATGGAGTCAATCTAAATCGATAACACCGACCTGGCAATGTTGAGATATATCGTAATCCGGACGACTACGGCACCCAATCCCCGTATCCACGACCATATTTAAGATATCTTGGTCCTTAAAATTGACGTGGTAAACTAAAAAAATTAAAATTTTCAAAACCGCCACTACTGACCTCCATAGGCTACACTGAAGTGCGTGCTCAGTTATTATGGGATCATAGGCAAATGAAATGCTTAAATCTCGAACAGCAAAGGTGCCTCGTACTAAGATCAGGGTAAAAGTTAGAAACGCTCGCATTCTCCGTTGTTGGTTCAAAATTGCAGTCTTGGGTTTACAACTCTCTTCGACCTTGGCGCTTTTGTTTTCCCTTTCAATGTAACAGTAATTTAGCGGGGACGGTCTTTCGAAAATTATTTTTGGGTATATCGCTCGTCATGTGAAACATACTCGCCATTCCTGATCATTATTGAATAGACTGATACATCCATATCCACCGTGAAATAATATGTAGATGTGCTCCTTATCTTAAGTCAAAGGTGCGCACTAAACCTTATTTATAATATTCGGTTTTAGTGCTAGACTATGAAATTAAGTAAGTCGGAGTTTAATCCTCAAGTTCATATGTATTGCTACATTTTTTTCTACTTAGACAAAAAGCACTAAAGATGATTATTATAAATAACCCACTACATATGGAAGGGAATACAGGAAAATTGCTATCGGCTCAACAGAAAAAAGGACCCATGCCTCTGCATGTCCATATTTCCTATTCGATTATTTTCTCTGTGCGACGTTTTCCCAGGAAGATTGGGCCTCTTTAGATGTTACAGCATTCCTCACTACTCCCAAGAAACGGTTTGGCTCCATTCCGTCTTTAGCTCTGATTAGGACTACTTAGTAGATAAGTCGACAGATCATTTAATACATTTTGTGCTCACTCAGATCGCCGGCTATTTTATTCATTCAAATTTTTATGCATTCCTTGGATTAGCTACAGAGGATGCCATAAAGGAAACATTAAATAGCTATTGAAACTTAAAAGTACGGAAAAGGTTATGGCGATATACTCGTATGAAGTATAGCTTTGAATAAATCAGGTAGAAAGGCTACAGGTAGCCAATCTTTGCTTTTAAAGCCTAAGGTTCCACCTCTCTTCATAAATTTGGCAATATATTTATTAAAAAATATAAAAATATGGCAAAGATAGAAGAAATTCTATCTTGCCGGATAATAATATTTGGGGAAGCATGAATAAATACACAACGCAACATGCATTTCTTGCGCTAAGGATATAAATGCTCACATTTATCTATAAAAGAGCTACTTGGACCCATAAAATTGGGGAAAATAACAAATATAACACATGCTACTTAAATTTTATTCCCTCAACGTGTGACCAAGCCCATAATTCTATATTCTCCGCATAAATTTGTGTAGATGACCACAAAATTGTGTGATATATTGCCGCGAGGGTTTCTGGGCCACTAAAAATATTGTACTCACTAAATTTTTCAGTAACTTGACCTAACAAGTATTATGACGTAATTTTTACTCTAAAATTAACAATTTTAGTGATATTTTCCAGAATAAAGTGTTTTCGAGTACACGCAGACATGGGTCTTCTTGAAGCTTGCATTTCTTTCCCCAGCATTATATTGCATCTGAAACGCCCAACACATTTTTTTGCTTAAAAATTTACTTGTCAATTCCTCCTATAGAGTGATCTTCTCTTGGTAGAGTGCTCCATCCGTCTCTCCACTTGTCTTTATCAAATACTCCATGGGTATTAATTTGCAAGATACATCAACAGAATTACTCCAGAGTAGTTCTGTTGATGTATCTCGAAGATGGGCTAAAACTACAAATGAACAGTACTTTAACACAACTTTCGATTGGTGATCATCTAATGAAATACTTATACTTAAAGAACTACTGTGATTTGGAATTTTAAAATTACTCATTTCCCAATTATGGAGTGAAAAAAAAGAGTGTTACAATTAGTGAGCTGGAAATCTAATTGCAAACCATAGCATGTAATAGTAATGAAGTTAATGCCATTTAATAAAATAAGCAGGAGGAAAACCTATTTCAAAACAATGCACATTAATGTTATTCAAAATTCAAAAGTTATTCAATCCCAGCTCTATACAAACGACGATTCTTCCTATCTTTTTATTAAATATAAGAGTGATGAAAATAAAGTAACATATTTTTCGACCTAGCGTGGTGGCGGGTAGGATTAGAGCTACCGTCTTGATGTTTAAAAGTCCCTACGCTCAGTACGTATTCTGCTGTGTTAATTATCAGACTATGGTTCCTTCATGTACTTTATCCACTAAAAACTGTGAAAATGCGTGCACTAAGAAAAAACGCGCTGCACTAGAAAATCTCCCGAGTTCTTCAGAGCGATCTATAATTAGGCTTTCACGTGCACAAAAACAGAAGCAAAGAGAAATCTAAGGGTAACTTGTTGAAGAGTACGGATACGGAGAAAGAGGGAAGGAGGAGTGTGGCAGTGGTGCATTCAGTTCAAATATTGCCGCACCAATATTCTCGACGAGGACCGCAGTGATCGGCTCAGCCTTGAGATAGTGAACTGACGGTGAAAACCAACGATGAAATTCATTAAAATAGCAGATTTACGATAAAGGATAATTTGCTAGACGTGGCTTGCTACACTGCGCTTTGACAGCGACGCATAATTGCATGCTGGTGTAAACAAGTGGTTAAAATGTAAGGCGGCAGTTTTCTTCAGAGACGGAATTGAAATGCTTGTGTACCGGTATGAAAAATGTCTCATCTTGGAAGCCAGTTATGCAGACAAACAGTTTAAGAATGTGTCTATCAAATATATATTAGGAAACAGTCATTTCACTAGTTTCACACATTACTTTAAAACGCATGTTATTTTCTTAACACCCCTCGCTGAAAACTCGCCTGATTTTCTGTTGCAGCATACACTTTAACAGTTCACAGTGAGCAAACTAGAAGTGCCACAGTCTACACATTGCCACAGAATGCGTCCTGAGTGTAGAGACGTTTAGACACCAAGTTAGGGGCTCTATCCCTATCCACCGTCACTCTAGATAGAGGCGTAAGTTCCTTTCTTGACAGCCCTCGTAATAGCAAGCCCTCTCTGGATCCCGCCCCCTTCGCAGTTAATTCCCGTATAACTATTACTCCAATAAACCTCGCTATCTTTCCATCTTACTTCGCACAGCCCAAAAATATTTATATTTCCTCTCTCCATCTTTTTGCTTTATATTCTTTCATTTTCCTGTCCTTGAGATTCACCCAACATTCCATGCTCCCATTAAAACTACTTCGGTCCTTGTGAACGTCTTATGTGCTGCTATTGTCGATTTTGCTTTGCAAGAACTTTGTTAGCTGACGACCGCGAAAGTCTTGCCTCCCTCGCTGACGGGCCGACACACGGCCGATTGAGCCGAGATTCGTAGTTTCCAGGACTCATTGTCATTCTTTTCTGCATCATAAATATCATCGGATGAAAAATTTAGTTGGTTTCCCGTTGGCTACCTCAATACTGCTTTAAATACAACACATACACCCAGTGGTCGCCCCACTGAGGTCAGACGCCTTTGTAGCCACTTCATTGAGGCACAGACGCTGCGTGAGGTACCATTCGTCTAGGCTCTTACCCTTCGACCTACCCAGCATGTATAACCCTACCAGGAGAAAATATCATTGCTCCCGCCAGAAAAGCTCTAGGGGTCATCAGAACGCACAGGTCTTCCCCCGAAGAAAACTTCGTTGTCCATGATGTGGGAAAAACTAATGAATGTTTTGCAGAAAATAGGAGTAGATTGGAGGGATTCGAGACTAATCCCCAATTTGCATATGTATCAGAAAGCTTATGTTCGAGTAGGTGATGAAGAGAACGTGTCAACAGTGTCAGGAAGAGGAGTTTGACAGGGTTATCCATTATCACCTATGTTTTTCTACGCATATGTGGAGAAAGCTACTGAAGAGGCGTGGAAAGAACTGGATATAGGAATTATTGTCTATGGACGATTCATAAAATCATTTAGATTTGCTGATAATCAAACTTTAGTTCGTCAGTCAGCCAAGAGGTTTTAACATTTGCTGAGTGTATTTAAAATACAGTGTAATAGATATGAGAAGAGAATAAACGGAATTAAAGCAAAGGTTATTCGGTTTTTCAGAAAAAGAAAGACTAAGTGAAACGCTAAAATAGAAAAGCGAAAATTATGACAGTTGGAATAATTAACGTATCTTGGTAGTTCTTCGGACCAAAATGGTGAAATTGGTGGGGACAAAAGGAGAAGGATTCCGTCAGGCAAAAATGCTTTCATAAGGAGGATATAATTAATAACGGGGACGATAAGGATGTTAGGAAAAGGACCGTTAAAACTTTTAAATGGAGTGTGGTATGTATGGCGTGGAAACATGGTCAGTGAAGAAGGATGATAGGGGTAGGTCGGAGGATTTTGTAATGATGGTATGGAGAAGGATTGAGAAGGTGAAGTGGATAGAAAGGAAAATAAATGAGGAAGTACGAGGTAAGGTGGGCGTGGAGAGGGGTATCGTTGGGAGAAGTCACAAGGAGAAAAGATGGATGTAGAGTATTCAGATTGGCAACGGGACGTTGAAGACTGTGATAGAAGGGAGAATGTTAGGCAAATGTGGAAGGGTAGTAATACATTAGGGATTTCGTACGGAAAGAATGTAGGAAGGAAATATGTAGAACTGTAGAGGGGCTTATTTTAGTACTGGATATCAGGTTGTTTTTGTTAGGAAAGGCAACAGAATTGTTTGGTGGCTTGTGTCCATCCAAAACCTACGTTAATCGGTAGAATACCTGTTATGATAACAATATTTTGTACAGAAAGATATAGTTTAATTAATTATTCGTCGAACATTGCAAAAATATTCCTAGCACTAAAAAAAGAACAAGATTAATTTTTGAAGTACTCTTATCAGATAAGTCATAGCCATTAGCATATTTCTTAGAATTAATTTTTTTGCGTGCAATATTTGGATTTGACTTCGTCTTCGAAATTTTCTCCCTACTAAGCACGTTTCTCGAAAACGGCCTGGCACCAGACTGAGAAAAAAAGTTGGGTCAGAATGACTCTTCCGCTCCTCCTCAAGTCCTCGACTAAGAAAGATGCGGTGGCAGCCTCTCTCCATCTCGGTCCATCGCAGAAAAGGTTGTCCGTCGCCGTTTCCCACCCTCTCTCTCTCCTAGCCGTGCACCGACCAGCAGGCGGCCGAGGGCACCAACGCCCGCAATCTCCCCCTCTCCGCCCCCAGCCATCCCTCGCTCTCCGACGGCCGTGCGAATTAGTCGCCCTCGGGACGGTCTCCGAGGGGGTGTGCGCCCTGGGGCGGACTGCAGGGGGGGGGTGGATGAGTGTGGGGGTAAGGAGACGATGGTGCGGGTGTAGGGGGGGGGAGGAGGAGGGACGGCTGAGAGAGTCCGTTTGCCTCGACCACAGGCGGCACAGCAGCTGCGCCGCTCTCTCACAGACAAGTTGCTACCCCCCCCCCCGTCTCATCCGCCCATCCCCCGCTCACCCGCCGTCCGCACAGCCCCAGACGCCCCAGCACCCATATTCGCGTCACCTCCATCTTAAATAACTCCTCCCAACGTTCTCAGCCCTAATCCTTGAATCACCATACTCCGGAGCCTGCGATAAGACACACTCGAAATCGCTATATTTATTCACTCGTCACAGAATCCACACCGTGCCTGCCTCTCGAGTTGAACACGCAACGGAGATTCGATCTCATTTATCCTTTCGATGGAATATGATATGGAAAGTAGAGGATAATGGTGCTCTCTGAGTGTCTGATATCTAAAATTCGGAAAGTATTCGTGCAAACCGGACGAGAGGAGTATTCATTACGGGATTGAATGAAACCAATGTGCGCACTCTAATTGCAAATTTTTTATGGCAAGTCATGCTTTTAGCAGACATATGACCATAACAGGATGGTGTAATTGTTCTCGTTTGAGGACAACGATTGTCTTGTTAGTCTCAGAACTTATAGAGAACTTCAATTCATTTCTGAAACAGTGATATTCCTTCCGGGAAATACTAAAGAGCTTTTCAGGGTCTTTTACGTTGGTAATAATGCGCATTTCACGCTGATAAAGGCTAAGTTTTAATATCCATTAAATAGCCACCTTCAGTTTACGAATGTTTGGACCGAATTCCTACACGAGGCAGTTATAAGGTGTGCTACCCAAATAATTCGTCGATATGGACGAATGAGACACCACACACATAAAAAAAACGAATTCCTGTAATTTTTTATGTTTAGTTAATGATAAGATTCAAATTTCCCCAACATCTAGAATCCATAATTCACTTCACTAGTAAATAAGAACAAAATGCAACGTGACAGTCATTTTATTATTGTCAATAGTTATTCTACCGGTTTTAGTACGTAAATTTTGATTGGACAGATACTACACAACGTTGCAGCGATGCAATCCCATTAATCTCCAAATAAACTACATCTTGGCATCCGAAGGTAAAATAATCCCCTCTTTAACTCCACAGTCATCCTTTCTCTCTTCATTCTGTCCAACATACCGATCATAATCGTATCCCATTCTCGTCTGCATGACATTCTCAATCACCATCTGTTTATTTTATGAAATCATGTATTAATATTTAACTCATCTTCCCTCTTTATCGAATCGTTTGCGATATTTACATTTTTTTACGACTTTCCGAAGCGTTCAGCAATGCATATGACTCGTTCGTCAACCTCCAAACTAAAGCTTGATCATCCGAAAACATAACTAATGAATTCTCCATCGAAGTGTCTTCCTATCTCTAATTATTCCAAGTCTCTCAAACCATTTCTTCCACATGGCATGTATTGAAATGTACAGTTGATACTGAAGACCCCCTTCCTATAACTACCCATCCCGATTTACTTTCAAACCGGCGTAATCTGGGACATGTATAATTTACCAAAAAGTCGTCTAATTCTCCAATTGACTCCTATCTCCTAAAATACATTCATTATTCTACCAATTCAATCCAACGAATGCCTTTTCGAAATCTATGGAACAGTCAAATACATCCTTCATCCATGTATTCTAAGTTCCTCTGCATTCATGATCTCAATACTGCTTTGGCATCACGCGTGCATCTTTCCTTCCTGTACCTAAACTAATCATAGCCAATGTAATAATTTCCTTTGCTCTCCATTATATAATTAATGCTCCTCAAAACCACTTCAAAAGCATGCGAATGCTGTACTCCTCACGCATGGCCGCCTTTTTCTTTTTTGGAATAAGGACTAACATTGACTGGACTAAATCTTCCGGCCAAATTTTTCACACATAAATTTTAAGAATCATTCCATAAATATTCTTTCTCCTACTCAATATTAAACTCTTAAACATTGCCGTAATAATTGCATTTACCCCATAGCCAATTTCGATTTTTATTCCTTTATTTGTCTACTCATCTCGCCGGTAATTCTTCCACATTCCATTTTCGAAAACACCTTCCCTGTTTTGTTTTATAAATCGGACGTTAAAATTCATTTTTACTAAATTGTGATTAAATCTGCTTCTGCTCATGCAATATATGCGAACTTAAAACGCTCTTCCTAAATTTAAGACTTATCAAAATATGACGGAACACCTTTCTGGATGTCCGGGAATTTTCCTTGTTCAACTACGCATTTTGTGGTGTTGAAACTAAGTATTCGTTATGAAATGGGCCTGTCTCCTGCAGAAGTGACATGCATTCTCATGACTATTCCTTGTTTCTAAACTATAATCACCCATCTCACGAGGTTTCGGATGGTGCGATGTCTTCTCACCCAGAGAGCCCGAGTTCGAATTTTGGAGACGACAGAACTCTTTCGGTGGTATCCCAATCCTTACCCGAGGCGCTTTGTGGAGAGCACTTTCAGTGAATACGCCGTCCGTCGAATGGGACGTTAAACTGCGGACGCCTTGGCGCCTTTGGTTAAGAGTAGGCTAATGCAAATGTCGGGATTCCCTGTACCCTTTCTCCTTTCCTATCCACCCCTAATGGCGCAAATGACCCCAACTGTCGGTCGTCTCCTCTAAATCTACTACTACCCCAACTCTCTATTCGGCTATCGTCACGTCCCCATTCCCTCTTATCACTACCAATCACTTCCTTTTAGGAAAACTTTGAGGAATTAATTGAGGAATAAGATTGGTTGGCGTCATGCAGAGTCAGACCAAGTTTGTTGGAGCATTAATGTTCGTACTATTAATATTCATATTATTAGTCTGCTAATCAGTCACATCCTGTATGCTCATTACGTTTATTCCCACATTTTTGTTCGATATTATTGTCAACTTTCGCTGGTTCTCTTCCCTCCCACTGTCAATTTGCCTAACTTTCCCGTTGTACTTCCATCTCGCCCCGCCTAGAACAGTCGTAAAACATGTACATTTCTTCCCTCCATCTCTCACATTATAATTTGTAACTTTCCTGTCGTTAACATCGTATTTAAACTCCACGACCCCATTCTAACAAGCACTCCCATGGACTAAAACATTGTCGTGGTGGAAGGGCTTCTACGTTCCGATGACCCATAGAGTTGTGCTGACGGGAGTATTAATAACTGCTCCTGGTAGGGTCACCCATGCTAGATAGGTCGAAGGTTAGGAGCCGGACGAAAGGTAGTCCACGCAGAGTCTGTTCCACAATGAGGCGGCTGCAAAGGCGTCTGACCCCAGTGGGGCGGCCATTAAGTGATGGTGTCGCGTTAAAAACACTATTGAGAAAGGCAACGGGAAACCACCTCAATTATGATTCCCAAGAAAGTAATGATGGGCCCTAGAGAAAATATGAGCCCTGGCAACCACGGGACTTGGACCAGGTGGCCGTGTGTCGTTCCCGGCAGCGGGGGAGGCAAGGTTTCCGCGGTCGTCATCCCACGGGGGAGAAATAACAGCAGCAGGAAAAAGACGCAGAAGAAGACGAAAGTAGTTAGAATAGGAACGTGGAACGTCAGGACGACGTTGAGGACCGGCAAATTAAAAAATATTAAGCGAGAGATGGAAAGAGGTAATATAGATGTTTTACGTTTTTGCGATGTTAGATGGAAGGATAGCGGGGATTACTGGAGGGACAATTAGGGAGTGATATACAGTGGCGGGGAGCGAGGGAGGGCGGGACGAGAGCCAACGAGGGGTTACCGTAATATTAAATAAAGGGGTAGGAAGAAGCATAGTCAACATATAGCAAGCAATTGATAGAATCATACTCGTGGAGATTAAAGAAGAGCCGACGAACTTAGTCATTGTTCAGGTATACATGCCACCGAGCAACCACAAGGAGGAAGAAGTCGATAGGATGTATGATGAGTTAGAGGTTATCATCGCGAGTGTTCCTGCAGTGAAACATTTGATAGTGATAGGGAATTGGAATGCGGCGGTAGGAGAAAGAAGAGTGGTGAGGTGGGGGACTCTGGGTTAGGCACGAAGAATGAACGAGGGGAGAAAGCAATTGAATTCTGCAGGAGACAGGGGTTAGTCATCACCAACACATGGTTTAGACACCACAAAAGGCGTAGGTATACATGGAAAATGCCAGGTGAATCAGAAAGCTATTAGTTAGATTATATTGAGGTTAGGCACCTGTTTAGGAATAGTGTGATAAATTCAAACAGTTTCCCAGGAGCGGATGCAGACTCAGACCACAATTTAGTTGTTTCGAAATGTTCCGTCCGTTTCAAAAAGTTAAGACAGGGGCGGCGGGTTAGGAAATGGAATATAGAAGAATTAAATGGATTAACAAGAAGGGAGTATCAGCAGGCTGTAGAGAAAATCATGGATGAGGGTAAAGAGCTGAGTACTATCGAAGAAAAATGGGAATGTATCAAGAATGTGATATCGAAAGCCGCAGAAGACAATTTAGGAACCGTTAACAGGAAAAGGATAAGGAAAGCATGGGTAACGGATGAGATGATTGCAAAGATGGATGAGATAAGTAGATGGAAAAATGTAAAAACAGAGTTAGGCAAAATGAAGTACAGAGTGTTAAACAATAAATTGAGAAGGGCCACAAATAAAGCAAAAGAAGAATGGTGGAAAACGCAATGCGAGGATATGGAAAGTTTACAGAAGGGTGAAATTGGTTCTCTATACAGCAAGGTTAAGTTATTATCGGGAAGTAAGAAGGCAAGATCTGTGCTAACAGTTAAAGATAAATGGGGTAAGATAATAGTTGAACCAGGAAAAATCCAAGAGAGATGGAAGGAATATATAGAAACACTGTATGGTAAAGAACTTAGGCCGACAAGGTTAGACATAGAAAAGGAACATGACGTAGAAGAAGATAGCTTAGGTCCAGGCATACTCGATGATGAAATACAAAGGGTATTAAAGGAGATGAAAGCAAATAAGGCCGTGCGGGTGGACAAAATCCCTGTAGCATTGTGGAAATATTTAGGGAAATGTGGGAAGAAGGCCCTATATTGACTGATTCGAAGTATCTATAAGGAAGTAATATAGCCGGAAGTTTTTTGAGATCAGTCTTAGTTCCTATTCCGAAATGGGTAAAGGCAACATAATTTGAGGATTACAGAACAATAAGTTTAATATCCCACGCAGGTAAAGTTATTCTCAGGATCATCAACAAAAGGATAGAGAGTAAGGCAAATAATTACTTAGGGGATGATCAGTTTGGGTTTAGGAAAGGAAGAGGTACGCGTGATGCCATTGCAGTAATGAGATCACTAATCGAGAGGAATATATAATACAATCTGGATGTATTTGGCTATTTCGTAAATTTCGAGAAAGCGTTTGATAGAGTGAATTGGGAACAATTAATGCGTGTTTTGCAGAAAATAGGAATGGATTGGAGGGACAGGAGACGCTCCGATCCCTATACATATCCCAAGACTGCTCAGTTGCGAGTGGGGAACGGAGAGTCTGGATGGGCAGTGTTAAAAAGAGGGGTAAGGCAGGGTTGCCCATTGTCACCGGTGCTGTTCAACGTACAGGTATATGTGGAGGAAATGATTAAATAGGCATGGGAAGAACTGGAGGTTGGTATAAAAGTCAGAGGGGAATTTGTAAAATCGGTTAGGTTTGCAGATGAACAAGCACTAGTTGCTCAGTCAGCCAAGGGGTTGCAAGCATTGCTGAGTGAATTGGAGGTTCAGTGCGATAAATATGGGATGAGAATCAATATTAATAAAACAAAGGTTATTCGATTTTCCAGAAAGAAAAAGGCTAAGCTAAATATTAAAATAGGCGGGGAAAAAATAGAGCAGGTAGAACAGTTTACATATGTTGGAAGTGTTTTGGACCAATACGGTCAAAGTGGTAGGGACGTAAGGAGAAGAATTGCGCTAGGCAAGGAGGCTTTTTCAAGGAGGAGGGAGTTGATGACGGGGACGTTGAGTAGGGATGTTAAGACAAGACTCGTAAAAACTCTGATATGGAGCGTAGCTATGTACGGCGCGGAAGCGTAGTCGCTGAAGCAGGAGGATAGAGGTAGATTGGAGGCTTTTGAAATGTGGGTGTGGAGAAGAATGGAGAAGGTGAAATAGACCGAAAGGAAATCAAATGAGGAAGTACTGGAGATGGTGGGTGAGGAGAGGGGTTTGTTGAGAGAAATCCTATGGAGGCAGGAAAAATGGATGAAAGGCGTATTGAGCGGTAGTGGAATGTTGAAGAAGGTAATAGAGGGGAGAATGTTGGGCAAGCGAGGAATGGGCAGGAACAGGATAGGGATATTGGATGGGATGAAGGGAGGAAGGAAGTACGCGGAGATGAAGAGGGTCCTGATGTAAATTAGGTTGCTGGATTAGGTTTTGTTTGGAGTTACAAAAGGTTTATTTGATAGTTGTGTCCATCCAAAAACCTACCTTAACCGGTAGATTAGCTAATAAATTCCAACAAGTTCGCACTTCCTCTGTGTGTTCTGAGTGCTAACTGCATCTATGCTTTGCAAGGGTTTCGTAATGTGAAATCGCGTAAGTCCTCCCGTGATCCATGCCCTGTAACAAGGACATTGGAACACGACAGATTGGGTTTGGTCCTGCAGTTGCAAAGACTCATTGCCATTACAGTGTCCGTCCTAAATACTAAGTTCAATAAATAGTTGAAGTGTTTTTACTGCTGCCTTCCTAAAAAGTTTTTTTAATGTGACACCATCAGTCAAATGGCGTCCGCAATGTTTTTAGACGCCTTTGCAGCCCCCTGCACAGCACTGAGGAACAGGCGCTACCTCGGACTACCTTTCGTCTGGGTCCTATCCTTCTATACATCTGGATTGTGTAACCTTACCAGGCGCGTATATCATTTCTCCCGCCAGCACAGATCTAGGTGTGATGAGAACGCTAAGTCCTTCTGTCACGTCAAGTTTATATTCCATTAGCAGGAAATATTAATTTTACTGACTCGATACATTTTTCGTTCATAACTTTAAAAAGATAAACAATCAATCAATGAAAATAGGTAAATATACCTACCCAAATATGTTTCATGTTAACCTGTAACATACGAAATGATATTTACACAGTATAAATCATAATATCCTTTGTATTTTTAATCATGTTTCCTTTAAATCTAAAAAAAACTCTGGAGTTGCATGATCATATTTTTCAACACTGTGAAGAGTTTTGTTCTCTTACAGAGAATAAAAAGTTTGTATAAAGTATCGGGAAAAGTTTTTGGGAAAATGGTTTGAACTATCATCGTATCAATGCCATTATGATATGCGATCATGCGCACACTTAACCGACGGTCTGAATCCAGTACTTCACCCACACGTTGTCCGCGATTCTTAACGTCGATGGAGTCCAGCGGGGGGCTCGCCCTACACATTCTAGACCATTTTTTACTTAATTGCATCCTCTCTCTGGGATTAAAATTGACCGCAAATACCACCGAATTTTAAGGTATTCAATCACAAATGTAGCGCATTTGAAAAAAGAATATTTTTAAGGAAAATGTCGGTCGATTTTGACAAAACTTTTAAATTGTATGACAATCATCTGTTCCTAAATAAGGTATAAATTAGAACAAAATAGAAAGCGTGGTGTCTATATAAATAAATATTTATTTTCAATACTTCACATCAATAAAGATAATATTTTAGGATTTGAAATGACAGAGAATGATCTATGCATAGTGGCACTTTGCAGGCATCACACTATTACGTAGACTTTCCTTAACTTTTTCTTCAGACATACGACACGACGTTTAGCCATTCGCTTACCTTTTGCCTAGCTTTCCTCAAACTTTTCTGGGAAATGACTAGTTAGTCTCAGAGGCAGGTTGGGTATATCATTACTGCGTCTCCTCAAAATATCTTCTTGATAAAATTTTTCCAACAACTCTTTGGCTAATATCTGTTTGAAACAATGAAAAGTTCTATCTTTTCTCTTATTTACAAATTTATACTCAACGTATGTATTTAGTAGCATCATATATAGTTGGTATTTTTTTATTAGCTTTGTTATATCGTCGCATGCAATGAAATTTACTCAATAACTGATATCCAGCATCTACTCCTCCCATATTCTGATTGTAACCAATCACAGCAGTCGGTTTACTTGTCACCTTCTTAATTTTCCAGCCTACTCTTTTGGTATTTGCAAACCCCAAGGAGTTCATAGTGTTGAGCATTACAACATCTCTTTTGTCGCTCCATTTTATTGCTGTCCATTTATTACTACTCTAAGATATAGCTTCACTTTTTGTATAGTATTACCTAATATCTTTTGGCATATTTTTCCGTTGGGCTAACACGGTACCACAGACATTAGTTCCAAAATTGTAATTTGTAAAACAAACCGGGTGAACTACAAGAATTATTAATCTTCAAGGAATACTCATTGTTTAGATTAGAATCAGTCGTGAAATCCTACATAACTTTAGTACTAACAGGAGTATTGTCCACTTTTTCTTTCCCAGCATAAATTTTAAAAGTTATTTACATAGCCATTGTTGGAGTTACATAATTTTTAGAGATTCACCCCAAATCTTGCCCTTTTAGCTCTAATATATTGAATGAAGTGTAGTCTACCTTTGCATTTCACCAGTGACCCATCAATGCAAATGGAATGCATTGGTGTGTATGCTTTAAGAAAGCATCAGTCGTCATATCTATAACATGCCTTACGCATGGTGAAACTCAAAGTCAGCTGATCCATACCTGTTAGTCTCCGTGATTACATGTTGGAAATGTCTCCACTTAGCAAAGGTTCAAAAGCACAAAGCCTGCTATATATTTCGTCTAAATCACGAGATATTCCTGCACTCTCAGTTAAAGCATAAATAACTTCAACCTTTTGAACTTATTTCTAGTTCCATATAATATCACAGTTGATCCCAAAATTGAAGTTTGTTTTATTTAAGTTTTTCGAAGCACCGCCATCTGAATTATATTCACTCTCCGAGACAATACTACGTATTTCGTAGCCCAAGGGGTTTTGGAAAGACGGATTCCTCTTCACTACACGAATCATCGTCCCTAGAGCTAAGAATATAAAATAATTTACTGATATATTCTTCATCGACACTTTCACTATATATTCGCTTCCTACTGCCGGATTTTTGTGGAGACCTACATCGTACAGATAAGAAAAGGTAGTTGCTAAAGTAATGAAGAGAAAAACTTCCCGAGGAAGCTGTCAGATGGTAGCTGTGTAGAGATACAGATAACTGGCCAAAAGTTACGAAAACACATAAGATAGCAGCAGATTCAACCGACGCGTAACACTAAGCATTGTACGTACCAGTACGCTTGTGGTGATTGAGGCCATATACAGCGCGCGTGCCAGTACGCTTATGGATGCAAATGAGTTTAGACCTTGTGCTACTTAAAAACTGCCGTTCGTGACATGCTTTCATCCTTAAACACTCGGCGAAACATGCACGTCTCCATACCGATTTTGACTGCCCAGCACAAAATTTGATGGTGCACCGCTGTTCAATCGTTCACTGCATTTTGCGCTCGCACCAAGTTACTCGACAGGTGCCCACTAAAAGCACAATCTCGCCTGAACGAACGCCCGCAGGCGATTGGCGCGTTTTAAAGGTCAGAACCCCCATCACCGAGCCTGCGCGGTCTGAGCGCGCTGCGACGTGCAGTCACGTCGGAGAAAAATTGTTTCCGATGCTTTTTATGCGAAGCATGTACGTTAATGAATGGTAGTAAACCTCGCCCCAAATAACATCAGCTATGAAATAGCAATAGAAATACTCAAAACACCAGCCGTTAACTGTGATTCAATGAATATATTTTAGTATTTCACTTGCGATCATTACTATCTTTTTTGTAGTATCTACATTATAGTGCCAGTTTAAGGTATCCAACGTCAATATAAGCCAATATCCTGTTTATAGAATTGGACGAAAAAAATGCCTAGTTGCGTTACTTGGAATTTTAATCTTATGGGAAATAGGTTATCGTTAATTAGGTAAAATAAAGTTAAATATGTAATAACAATCATTTCGGATGAGTGATATAGCGATATAGATTCAAAACACTATTTCACTTAATTTTCCCCGAATGATTAACATAGGAAACTAATGAGTCCAATCCTATAAAAAGGTATTGTGCTTACTTTCTCATGCAATTCAAAACGAACTATATATCGTCAGAAGATTTGCAGGCCATTAAAGGTGATGAATGCATAGGAGCTATCAAACTCCCTTTCATTTAATGCAATTTTTGAGCAGAAGTATTTGGTAATGTTTTGGCAGAAAATTTGACAAAATTTTTAAAAGGTAGCAGTAGCCGTAAAGCCATGTATAAATGATTGATAACTAAGTATCGTGAAATACGAATAATTTATGCACCATCTATTGATAGAATTCTGATGTCTTCTTTGATGGAATCCTCATCACAAAAGAAATGCCAGAAAAACAGAGACACTGAAAGATATTCGTCTATGAAATAATATGTGGATTTTACCTAAGAGCTCAACTGCGAAAAAATAGCTGAAAGTTTTCTACGCTATGTTATTTTGATAATCGTCATTGCTCATGCCTATTAAGTTTCCTCTCATGTTTTTATGACTCCCATTTCCTTCGTAATCGCCAATATTTTAATCTTAGTTCTGGTTTGTCACATCCCTTGGCAGTTCAATCTTCCCTTTCAAGTTCTATCACACACTGGGTTGTGGAAAAACCAGGCCGTGTATTGGGAAGTAAAATGAAAAGAAACAATAACGACTGGTCCCATTGTGTACGTAAAATAGTTTGGGTCAGGGTTTCCCAACCATTTCCTGCAATGGAACACTTCGCAATTCTGGGAAATTGGACGAAACAATTACCTTATTTTTTAGGCTGGGTAATTCTGCTTGCTATAATTTAATAAACATCTTATCAAAACAATTTTTTTATATATTATTTTTAAATATTAAAGTATTAGGGAAACTTAAAATATGAATAAGTAAAGCATTCAATGACTTTCATAATTCAGAATTTTTTAATTACATATGCTCTTGATATCCGGCTGAATACTGGTAAGTTGTATTCTAATATTTGGTCCGCCGTCGAGCATGTTCCAGTTCTTGGACTTTGTTTTAGTGTAATAAGAAAATCCTGCTTCGAATGAAGATGTTGCAGAAAATGGAAGTAAAATAATAATAGCTTGTTTTGATAAGTTCGGGTACTCTCCTGACAAACTCGCACAGAAATATTTTACAGACTGATCTTTGTATTATTGTTTCAAATCAGTCACTAATGAAAACAATTAGATTTTCATAGTCACTTACGTTGAAGCCTACTGGTTTAGCTATCCGACTGTCATGTAAAATGGATTTCGCACTTAGGAATCCTCCTTTGTAGTTTTCGAAAAATATCGTAAAAGAGTATATTTCAAGTTATGTAGGGCCTCTATAAATGCTTTGGCAGCGCCATAATCTGCTTTGAAATGCAATTCATTCCAAAATTCATTTTAAGGTAGGAAAACAATAAAAATTATTAGATTCAGATGATGAAATCCAAAATTATATTTATAATCAAAAGATGCAATTTTATGTCGTAGAATAAAAATTGCAATTCTTTCTCCTTGTAATTATAAGTTAACTTCATTACACTTGATAAATTTCTTCGTCATAACAATTGTCTGCCAGAAAAGCAAGTTTTAATAACCATGGTGAATTTGTTAAAACTTCGATAACATTTGTACTTGTACGTATTGATTTTGTGTCTTCAGAATAATCAATACCTCACTTTAAAGCTCAAAGTCTTAATAGCAGTGCCTTCCCTCTAGAGAGCCATCTCAATTCAGTATATAATATAAGTGCTTTAAACCCAATTGCCATTTCATTGCCCAAAGTTTAAATAATCTGAATTGAAGTGGTCTTGATTTTACATATTTCCTCACTTGTACAGCATCATCTATGACATTTTAGATATTTTTGGAATTTTTTAGTCACTAGTGCTTTCCTATGCAAAATACAATGACTGTGGTTGGTTCTTGTAGCTTTTTCTGAATACATGACACAACATTTTTCATCTTTCTTACCAAAGCTCTAAAATCATCAGTATAAATATAATAAATCTCCTCCCAACCTATCTCTTGATTTGTTATTTAAATATTAAAAGATTTAAATATATCTTCTCCTATAGCTTGTCAATATTAATATTGACAAATGAGTAAATCTTCTTCAAAACATCATATGGATCACGAATAATTTTAGTAGTATGTCCTAATTAGTAGTATGTCCTAATTAGTAGCTAGTCCTTAGACATCTGTAGATTCATCCATTTGCGATGCATATTCACTGCAAAGTCCAAGACGACGAATGGACATTTTTCTATGCTAGTAGAAAGATCTGTAATGTGTCAAGAAAGAATATTATATGATAATTGTGTCGCATATATTTTTACGGGAGGTTGTTCGTTAACCATAAGTGACACCATGTCTTTCGTACATGGCTTAATGAGTGTCTTCCCAATCGTATGAGCATCGCCATTAATTGCAATACTATATGATAACTCACATGATTAGATGCCTCTATTGCATTTTCATTATATGTTTCAGCTATTTTAAACATTTGAAACTTTGATTTTTCTAGTGAGCCGTCTTGTCTCTTAAAAATCTCCATGTATTTTCCTTTATAATCCCTGTGTATCTTTTCAAAGTGCCTGCGTAGGTTTATTGAAGCCAAAGAACTATTTGCGAATATTTTATGACATAAAATACACATTTTATCGGGAGCATCCGGATTGCCAATACACGTAAATCACAATTTAATATAACTTTCATCGTACTTCCATTTTGGTATGTTCACATACGACACATGTTCTTTAACATTACATTTTGAAGAAACCACGGGTTTACGATCATACTCTTCTTCAACGATAGACCTTTTGGACATATCACTTGAATTACTTGGACTTATTTTTCTCTAAGTTTCAGTTATTAACGAAACGTCCATGGGTAGTTTTAAGATAATTCAATCTAAGTCGGTATAGGAAAAACTTATCAACAATACATTTCAGCTCAAATCCAACCAAATTTAAAAACCAACACGGACTTGCTTATTAAATTCCCCGCAGACCTTTTCCTTCCGAATTCATGCACAAATGCCGAAATTGTATTTTGATGAAGAGAGGGGGGGCAGCTGTGATTTCATTTTTAAGACATTTCAAAATATACCAAGATGGAAAGTGTTCTTCATCACTACTAAATATCTAAGATTAGGTGCGTTCTTGTTATTAGTTCAACCAGCAGTTTAGGGAGAGCAGCAGTGAGTTACAGAAGTAACTGGTGGGAACGCGCGAGTGGTTAGTGCGAAGCCCCGTACATTGGTAGTGGGAACAAGCATCATTTACACGACACCACTTTTGCTTAAAATATCAACATACGCACACAAACAAACACACAGAAAAATCAGGAAACTTAAAATTTATTTTTTAATTTATTACTTGCGGTAGACAGTACCAGACATTTAAATGTATTGCAGTACATAAAACCTTTAAAAAATATTGCGAAAAACCTTTTCGAGTTCAGGGGAACACTAGTGTTCTGAGGAGAGTTTGGCAACCCCTGGTTTAGGGAATGATGTAGTCCGACGTAATTGGGGAAACCATATAAGGAGCGTCTTCATTAGATCTTTTGGTCCAACACCCCTCTTTTTTTCTCTACGTGACCTGCGTAAATGTACCACGTTTCTCTTCGCGGTGCCCTCCCTCCTATTTTCACCTCTCTTTTGCTCCTAAAAAATCCGCTGTGCGTCAAAGTATTCCCCATCCCTTTTGATCTTCTCATTTCCATCGTTGTACTACCCTCTCTTCTCAATAAATGCTTATTCATTGCTCATACTCTCCGTTTCTTGATCTTCAATATAGGCAATAGCACCAGGTTTTGATGATTATGATTATTTTCTCGTCCGTTATTCCAAATTCTTTATGTCCTTGAATCATACTACACAAGAACGTGATTACTACTACACAAGGCTACGATTCCTTATATGTATATTTTATCCTATGAACGTAATAGTCACCTATCCTATGTAAATGCTTTCGTACTTTGAACTTATTCTACCTTGATTCCAATCGCGCTCCTTCCATCTCATGTTTAAACTGTTATAGTTCACTGGGAGAATCCTTATTGAGAAAATTGATATTCCACAAAAAATCTACTCACGCACGCGATTCATCCGGACATCATTCCGAATACTGATTATCTGGAGCTCTCAACTCTCCCCTGTCGAATAATCCTGGAGAGTTTTGTCATCTTTGTACCCGCTAAATTGGTTCAAGCATTCGTCCTATGGCTGCCCTTACTCATTGAACTCCCACTTAAATTTCCATTCTACTCTATCTCCCTCAAATACTCCTCTCACTCTAAAACAGAGACATCTCACACTGTTCAAATCTCTCCAGTACCTTCACCTATTCCAGTTGGTCCTTGGCAACCGCTTCTAAAATCAGTCTTCAAAGGCTTCTGTTTTCATCTAGTATACTATTCCAATGGTCAATATATCTGATCTACAGAGAGCCAAATTGTAGATAAATATTTCCATTTTGTGCATCTTCTACGATGGCGACGTTAAATATTCTTCAGAAACGCCGTCTTAGGTACAGCTATCCAGCACACAACGATTATTGAGCCACTTCCATCAATGGTATTCATGCTTTCAAGGTGTATAATGCCATGCTATATATATTATTATTAAGTAAACTACCGGTTAAGGTCCATGTTACGTGGACACATTTATTAATAAATGTTCTGTTACTCCTTCACAAAACAATCCAGCTACCACTCTACATTAAATCCATCTTCGTCTCTGCGTACTTCCTCTTCATTCCATCCAGCATCCTATCCTATCCCTTACCACTTCCTCTCTTGCCTAACATTCTCCCCTCTATCACAGTGTTCAACATTCCATTGCCAATCTAAACGATCTGAATCCATCTTCCCTGTCTTCTTAGGATTCTTCCCAACAAACCTCTCCTATCACCCACGATCCTGAGCACTTCATTTGTTTTTCTTTCGGCAGCATTCACCTTCTCCACACCCACATTTCAAAAGCCTCCAATCTACGTCTATCCTCCTGCTTCAGTGACTATGTTTCCACGCCGTACATAAATATGCTCCACATTAAAGTTTTGACTAGTCTTTTCTTAACATCCTTACTCACGTCTCTATCATCAACTCCCTCCTTATGAAGAACTCCTTCCCAAGTGCAAATTTTCTCCTTACGTCCCTACTATTTTTATCGTGTTGGTCCACAACACCTCCGATATACGTAAACTGTTCTACATGCCCCATTTTTTGCGTTATTTTTTAAATGTTTCCTTAGCCTTTTTCTGAAAATCGCATAAATTTTGCTTTTATTTATATTTATTATCATCTAGTATCAATCGAACTAAATTTCCAATTCAATATGCATTCCTTGCAACCCCTTGGCTGACTGACAAACCAAAGTTTGGTCATGAGCAAACCTAACTGATTTTATGAATTCCCCTTCAACTTTTATTCCTTTCTCCAGTTCATCCCATGACTCTTTAATTATTTCCTCCACATTTAAGTGGAAAAGCACCGGTGTCAATGGGTAACACTGCCTTACAACTCTTCCTAACACTGTCCATTCTGACTCTCCGTTCCCCACTCGCACCTGAGCAGTCTGAGATATTATTATCATTAAAATGCGCATGTGAAAATAGACAAATGCCAGGTGGCACACAAGTCCCAAGTGTTACAATAAACTTGCCTTGGAAAAATAACATGGTTTCTGAAATACAATCAATATCACAAAAGATAATAAATAAAATCAGTCAGAAAAATATATGTACAGGTCATATGTACAGGTTGCGCATATGCGTCCTACCTCTCCAACCTATTCCTGTTTTCTCCGATATACTCATGAGTTTTTTTCTGATTCACTCTATGAAACGCCTTTTCAAAATCGACGAAACAAGCAAATACGTCCTACTTGTATTCTATACTCCTCTCCATTAGTGATCTCATAATTGCAATGACATTGTGAGTGCCTCTCCCCTTGCTAATCCCAAACTGATCATCCTCTAAATAATTATTTGCCGTCCTCTTCATCCTTTCGTTGATGATCCTGAGAACCACTATGGCTGCATGGGAAATCAAACTTATTTTTAAGTAGCCCTCACATGATGTAACCTCTATCATTTTCTGAATAGAAACTGAGAACATTTTTCACAACTTCTTCCGGCTATATTCCATCCACATGCGAGAAATGCTACGAATCATTGCATATAATCTCTTCCTACCATATTTTCCTAAACCTTTAAGTACTTACGCAGGGAGATTGTCAACCCCAACGGCCTTATGTGATTTCATCTCCCTCAATGCCCTTCCTATTTCATCGTTTACTATGCCTGGACCTAAGCTATCTTCTTCTGGGTCATATTCCTTTCCTATTTCATGCCTTTTTGGCACAAGTTCTTTACCATACAATGTTTCTATATATTTATTCCATCTCTCTCGGATCTTTTCGGTGTCAACTATTATCTTCCCAAACTTATCACTAACTGTTATCACAGATCTTCCCTTCTTACTTACCGAAAGAGATTTAACCTTGTTGTATAGAGCACCTATTTCACCATTGTGCAAACTTCCCATACCCTCTCACTGCGTCTTCCACCATATTTCTGTCGCTTTAAATGTTGCCCGTCTGAAATTATTATTTAATTCATATCTTTCTAATTCAGTGATTCATTGATTCCATGTACTTTTCCCATTAACAGTTCCTAAATTCCTATTCCTTTTTAATTTGCGGCTTTCGATAACCCTTCTTTGATGTAATCCCAATTTACTTCGATTTCCTTCTGTTGATGTATGCCCATTTTTCTTTACTGTCATCCATGATTTTCTCTACAACCTGGTGATAAACCTTTATTCTCAATCGATTTAATGCTTCCACATTCCATTTCCTAACCCGCCGCCCCTGTTTTATATTTTTGAAACGGACGTTACACTTCATATCAACCAAACTGGGGTCAGAGTCTGTATCCGCTCACGGGAAGCTGTGCAATTTGATCACACTCTTCCTAACCCTGTGGCTAACCAGAATATCATCTAACTGATATCATTTTGAGTCACCTGGATTTTTCTATGCATACCTACGTCTTTTGTGGTGTCCAAACCAAGTTTTGGTGATGACTAACTCCTGTCTCCTGCAGAACTCAATTGATTACTCCCCGTGTTCATTCCTCGTGCCTAAACCGTAGTCCCCCACCTAATCACCATCTCTTCCTTCGCCTACCGCCGCATTCCAATCCCCCATAGTTATCAAATGTTTCCATGTAGGAGCACACGCCATTATATCCTCTAACTCATCGTACATTCTATTGACTTTTTCCTCCTCATGATTGCTCGGTGCCATGCATACTTGAACAATTACCCAGTTCGTCGGTTCTGCTTTTATTTCTACTTGTGATATTCTATCCGTTACTTATTCTATATTGACTACGCTTCTTCCTACCTCTTTATTTAATATTATGGTAACCCCTCGTTGGCTTTGGTCCCCCGCCTCTGTATATTATTCTATAACTATCACTCCAGGAATCCCCGCTAGCCTTTCATCTCATCTCGCATAAACCTAAAATATTAATATTTTCTCTTTCCATTTCTTCCTTAATATTCTCTAACTTTCCTGACCTCAACATTGTTCTGACATTCCAAGTTCCTATTCGAACTAATTTGCTCTTCTTCGTCTGCGTCTTTCGTCTTGCTGCTGTCGATTTTTTCTTGGAAGAGTTTAGTAAAATGACGACCACGGAAACGTTCGTCTCCCACTGCCAGGCATAACACACGGCCGATTTGGCCGAGTCCCGTGGTTGCAAGGACTCATATTCTCTGTAGTGTCTATCATTATATTCTTGGCAAAGATAATTGAGGTGGTTTCCTGTTGCCTTCATCAATAGTGTTTTTAACCTGACACCATCATTCAATAGCCGCCCCACTGGGGGCTGACGTCTTTGCAGCCGCCTCACTGAGGAACAGACGCTGCACGGACTACCTTTCTTCTGGCTCCTAACCTTCAACCTATCTGGGAGACCCTACCAAGAACAATTATCAATGCTTCCTCAAGTACAGCTCAAGTATAATAAAAATCACGCACAAGTAACGATGTGAGCAGAGGCGTTGTCATGATGCATTTTAGTTTTTCCACAAATCCAGATTGATGTGGAGTGTTGGATTGCTTCCCAAAAATTACACATAACTTGTAGGTAATAGGTATTCCATATGTCCTGTTCTACTCTGTGGCATGAACTCATGATGCTCAACACCTTCATATTCGAGCGAACTGAGCGCGCTTTTTTCGGTAATGGCTCGTGCTGGAGGTTCTATTGGGATGATTGAACTTTATATTCCACGTCATAACCATAAAACCATGATTCGTCACAAGTTATGACCCATCTGGAGCAAATTTTAGTCGTCGCGGACAGATTGCAACACCTCATTTGCAATGTTAACGCGTCGCTGTTTTTTGTCGAAATTGAACAATTTTGGTACAAATTTTGCGGATACCTGTGTAATGCCCAAATCATTAATAAAAATCGAATGATACGAGCCAATCGATATGTTTAGGTCCTTAGCAACTTCTCTAACGGTGAGTCGACGATTGTCCAATATTATTTTCCTCACTTCATCGATGTTTTCGTCTGTTGTTGACGTGCTCGGGCGTCCGGCACGCTCTTCGTCGTTCACATCTTCTCGGCCCTCTGAGAACATTTTGTACCACCGATAAACGTTGCTTCGGTCCAAGGTAGCTTCTACATCTACCACAGTCAACATTCTGAATGCGCCCGCACAATTAATTTCTTTTTTCACACAGAATTTGGTACAGATTCTTCGATCCATTTTTTGGAAGAGGCAAAAATCAAAGACAAGCTAAAACAGGTTCAAGCAAATCAGATGTCAATAATAACTGAACATTAAAAATGGCCGAACTTTTCGGCATAAGTTAGAGACATAAGGACCAACATAAGGCCACGAAAAAAAATCGAAAATCAAATGTACGTAATCCGCGGAAATTAAAAATTTGCGAAACTTTTTGAACAGACCTCGTACAAGGAGAAAAATCAGTGTGATGATAGTATATATAAGCCAACATCTGAATTCAGAATTTGCTGGATAGTGATCTTTTTACACAGTGGTATGTTACTCTAATCCCATTTCCGACTAAACGACAGATGCATAGCGAAATTTGTAGGATGAAAAAAAAAACAAAAAATCATGAGGCCTAAATAAGGGAAAAAGTATTTATTGGGGCATATTTTTCAACAATACGAAACTGAAAATCATTATTTTCTGTAACTAAGTACTGAATGTTCAATCACAGTTACATGCGAACGAAACATTCGCGGATAAAAATTATCCTACCACGCTTTCGAGAAAGTTAATGACTTATTTATTTTCCTTGCTTTGAGTAATTTGATTTTATTTTTGATCATTATTCAAATTTTATAATTAAAAACTTTCGGTAACTAATTTTTTTAAGTTATTTAACCTCTACAAGAATTACACAGGCCTACAAAAAAAATTATTTTTTTGGTGCCGGGAATCTTTGTGCTGATTTTAACTATATTTGTAGAGCTGAATCCAAATATGAAATCCGTTTTTATTTAACAGCTCTACTTTTTTAGATATGGCACATCTTACGATTAGTTGTTTTAATATTTGATATATTCCGGAAAATAATTTTCAAAGTTAAATAAATCTATAAGTATACATGGGAATATATGGTAAAAGAAAATAGGAAAAATATTACAGACTTTGTGAAACGTGCATACTTGGAATATTTTGGTGTTAAGCTTGGTGACCAAGATAAAACATGGGCACTGCATTTTGTGTGTAAAACATGTACTGAACATCTGCGGCAATGGACAACAGGACAAAGGAAAAGTCTAAAATTTGGTGTGCCAATGGTGTGGAGAGAACCTGTGAACCATATTGACGACTGTTATTTTTGCATAGTAAATGTTTCGGGAATTAATCGAAAAAATCGCCACAAGTGGACATATCCAGATTTGCCTTCAGCTAGACGCCCGGTACCCCATTCAGAAGAAATACCGATCCCAATATTTCAGACGTTACCAGATATATCTAAGGAAGAATTTGAGTTATTTGAAAACATTTCTCATTCTATTGACGACAGTGATAGTGACTACGAGGGGGTATCAACCATTCCTCAACTATTTAATCAAGATGAACTAAGCGATCTTGCTAGAGGACTGAACTTATCGAAGGAAGCATCCGAACTACTAGCATCAAGACTGCATGAAAAGAATTTACTGCAACCCGGTACAAAAATAAGTTTTTATCGCACAAGGGAATGCTACCCTTCTTTACTCAAGAAGACAATCTTACATTTTGTTTAGACGTTAAGGGTCTTTTGGAAAAAATGGGACTACTATCACAATGTGATGCTAGTGATTGGCCTTTGTTTATTGATAGCTCCAAGCGTAGTTTAAAATTTGTACTTCTTCACAATGGTAACAGGTGATTTGTGTAGATTTAAAAATGGTGAACTTTCTTCTTGGGCAGCAAAGTGGCTACACAAAATATCCTTGTTTATTGTGCCTCTGGGATAGCAGGGACAGACAAAACCACTGGATTAGGAAGGAGTGGCCTAAGAGAGAAAACTTGGTTGTTGGGAAAGAAAACATCATTGCTGAATCTTTAGTTGAAAGAGAGAAAATCATCTTACCGCCTCTACATATTAAACTAGGCCTAATGAAGCAATTTGTAAAGGCTCTTGACAAGGATGGACCATGCTTCGGCTACTTAAGACTAAAGATGCCCCATATAAGTATTGAAAAACTCAAAGCTGGTATTTTTGAGGGGCCACATATCAGACAACTTACAAAAGATCCTGCTTTTGTCGAGTCAATGAATGAGATTGCAAAAATTAGTTGGATGCCATTTGTTGAGGTCATAAAAATTTTTCTAGGAAATCACAAAAGTGAAAATTATATTGAGCTGGTAAACATTATGCTCAGTAACTTCAAATCACTTGGATGTAATATGAGCACAAAAGTTCACTACCTACACAGCCACTTAAGACAATTTTCTTGAAAATTTAGGAGACACAAGTGAAGAACAAGGCGAAAGATTTCACCAGGATATAAAAACAATGGAAGCTCGCTACCAAGGAAGATGGGAAAACCATATGATGGCAGATTACTGCTGGTTCTTAAAACGAGACTGTTTGAACAAAGTGCACCCAAGAAAATCGCGCAAAAGAAGCTTCCGATGTGTTGAGTTATGTTTTTATGTATTTTTTTCTTTTCAATTTGTTTTATTACAGCAAAAAATTTAGTATTTGTGTTCAATTGTATTGTAAAATTCTGTTGTGCTTGTGGGTGATTTAACAGCCCTAGAAATAAATCAAGTCTTTATATTTAGTGGGTTTTATTATTAATATAATATTCCCATATCATCATGTAGAAGATTTTTTTACGTAAGTAACAACCTATCTATATCTTGAAAACTATAGCTGATAGGAAAAAACTAGTGTCATAATTGGATTCAGCACCCCAATTGTTCTTTAAATCAGCATTAAAAGCTCCGGCACCAAAACCACTTGCTCACTCTACCACTCACCACTCACTTACAACTTAGTGAAATGAAAGATTGATATTGCACGCCTGGTGGGAAATATCAACAAGGGTTGTACTGTAAGAATAATATGCACATGACAAGCACATGCATGTATACATACTGGATAATAAGTTCTGGTTTGGCTTACGCCAATAATGTCGGGTTGAAAAAGGAATGTGAAAATTCCACATTCTCCATCCTCTTGGAGGATCAAATTTAAGTCAATATAAACATTGAAAAAAGGTTAATACAATATAATTCACGAATATCCACCGTCTCATCCGATTTTCTTTTAGATCTCAGAGCTCACTACAATACAAGTGAATGGAAAAGGAGAGAATTCAGCCTAAAGAATATTTCTCGATGGCTGACACTTTTAAATATTTTTTTGCATGTCTTTTTGTATATCTATCATTAAATTTGTCTCTATTTACTGCATTTTATTCCAGCGCTTCCTAAAATGTTTTCACATTTATGCAGAGCATACTACTTAGAATAACTAGAAATATCTCACTCCTGGCGAGGGAAGTAATTCCTATCCCGATAAGTAATAACCTAAGGAAAATAATTATTTGCTTTATCATACTTAATAGCCTATTATTTTGTATTTTTTTCATTTGACCGCAGCTTATTGTCCTTCTTGCCAATAGCAACTGGTGTCATAAGCGTAGTTAGGCATGGTTGAGATAGTGTGCCATCGGTTAGCACGAAGCGTGAATTTTACAATCATGTGGGATTAATACAATTAAATAAACTCTACCTTCCCCTTGCAGACCATAAATCGAGTTATTACAGTAGATGAGTTCTCAAAAAGGCTGGGTGGAATTTCCACATCTATTAGTATTTATGTGATGAAGAATTTCAGTTGATAAAATGTTATAATATCCTTCGTAAAATTAGACTATGAAGAGCGAGACTCGTCCATTATTGACAAAAAGCATTTTTATTTCAATGGACGAAAGATGAGAAAATAAATACCCAGAATAAAAATTTCAGTTCTTCAGTACGTATTCCTAAAGAATATGTTTGTATCAGATATAGTACTTAGAGGTTACCTAGAGCTAAGGTCATTTGAATCATTAGGAATAGGTGGGTTTTTGGTTCGGCTAGGTTGCGTAGGAGGGTTTAACTCACTCCAGTGCTATCCACATAACACCCCAACTAGAGATCGGAATATCACTAAGAAAACCTGCAACCTCAAGGAAATGAACCTAGTACCTCATGATGCGAAACCAGTAATTAGCCGCCATACCACACCGATCTCACGATTTGTTAAAGAAACAAATACACCCTCTGCGAAATATTTCTACTGATAAGGTCTCTTTTGACTAAAGAAATTTTTCAAGTATCGCTGGGACGCGTTGTACTTCTTTATGCTATGCCTCTATAATGCAGAGATTCATGAATGTCCTCAGCAAATAGAATGACTAAGTTCACTTCTTTACATTATTGGAAATAACTTCATTGTTGGAAATTTGGTTATAATTAATACTAGCCACAAACTTTGCGTAAGCGTAGATATAGATGCCTTCAATTTCCAGAATAATAAAACTCATATGCTGCCTTTAAGTATAATCAAGTTCTCAAGGTAGGTTTTTCATTGATACAATATCTAAGCACTGATACTTTTCTATGATCCACCTGAAATGGCACTAATACCATAGAGCCTACGTGAATATGAGCAATTCTTGATCTTCAAATACATACTGCCTCCCTTTAATTCATCCAGCATGCCTACTTTTTTCCTATCGCTACCTCCTCTACTCACACATTGCAAAACTAATATAGGGTTTGCATCAATAGTGTACCAATCAACTTTTCCTTCACTCACATTCCCTATCTTTTCGAAAATTTCCTAATTTCCCTGAGCCGTTTATTTTCCGTTCATGTCACTTTTTCCGTCACTCTCCAAACCCACAACTCGGATACCTTCAGTGTGCGCCTATCATATTGGTTCAAAAATTGTTTCCGCACCAGTAGGGCTCTAGGCTTAGGAATAGTTTTCACTAATATTTTCGTAATATCTTTATTTATGATATTTGTCCTTAACTCTTCTACATTTATTCTCATAAATACTTTGTCCTCTTTATTAAATTTCACACCTGATGATGATGTGAAAACATCGAAACCGGTAGTGTCGAAATAAAATATCTAGTGGAAAACCATAAACACAGTAATAAACCCGAAGGTCGGTTTAGTAGGTGATGGTAGAGCTCACCCATGTACCAAGCCCGACGGCGTGTGAATATTCACACATCAGGGCAGTTCCTTTCCCTGTGCCGGTTATGGTTTCCCAGGAAGATCTGGTACCCGAAAAATCAACTAGCTTGGGTGGAGCTGCAGGTGCCCAAAGTACCTTGCCCGGGAATCGAACCCGGGACCCTCTGGTCAGCAGTCCAACGCTCTACCCGCTAGACCACCGCGACCCGCAAATACTCAATATATATATACTATATAAATATATATACTAAATATAATACTTAATATAAATACTTAATAATCTTAAGGGGCGATATTTCAGAAACACTTTATTTCAACCCAAATACATAACTTATGTTATAAATCACTCAAACATAATAGCAATTTCTTCGATGACTGCCATATTAAAGTTTGATCACTCGCAAATCTCAGTTTCTCGGTGGATTCCACACCAGCATTCGTTTCTTTTACAAGCTTTTAAAATTAATCTCACACTTTTCCCTCCACATGCAAGGTCTGTCCCAAAAGAAGTACGCCTTCTTTATTTCCGGATGGACGGGCGGGCGGGGGTTTCTCTGGCTAGGTGAAATGAGGGGGAGTCTCAGAAAAGGCTAAAGGCCGATGGTAGTTGCCTCCCAGCCTTTGCAGAGAGCTGATAGTTCGTTTGGGAAACCTCTATGGCGTGATCTGTTTAACCTCCGTCATGAGCTGATTATTGGAACAGATCTACGTCAAAATATGCGTGAAACTGAGCAAAACCGGGAAAGAGACTCATGGCATGCTCAAGGTAGCGTATGGTAGGGTAGAGAAGATGTTGAAGACGCCTAGCGATTAGGACGCCCTTCGACCTCCAAAAGTGACACAAATTTTGCAAAAGTGAATGCTTTGTTTGATAGAGACCGCAAATAAAGTGTTCGCATGGTTTTGACGCACTTACTATTCCTAAAAGTGAAGTGAATTGACTTATGACCGAAAACATAAGCATGAGAAAGGCGGGCGCGAAGTTGGTGTTGCGAGCGATCTCGCACGAACAAGAGAAACTCGCACGCGGATCTACCAAGATCTTCTCGACCATGTGAGTAAGGATCTAGTTTTTTAGAAATTGCCCCACCATACATCTTTCTCTTCCCCCGCTTCAAATTCGTTTTGAATGGACGTCACCACGGCCTCATGAAAGCATTACAACAGGTCTTCACGCGGGAGCTAAGCAGAGTTCCTGGCATCACATTTAAGATGGCGTACGAGGCTTTTAAAACCCACTGGCAGCGGTGTGTGGACGCACAAAGTTGCTACTTCGAAGATTTTTGAGTGAAGGTATCGATTCTGGCAATCCTTTTTTTTTTAAATCTACTAAATCTTACTACTTTTTAGTCAGACCTTGTATTCGATGAGAACCTCGGGTGATCATAATCATCTCTTTCTCTCCTCCATAAATTGCCCAGTGCCACTCTAATTTACCAAGTCTCACCAAAGTGAGTTCGGAGTTATCTCTATAAGGTTTCACTATATAATTCATGGGGGTTACTAACGGCAATATTTTTAAAGGTTAATATCCGAAGTAGACATAACACAAGTTAAAAGCAATGTAATTTAAAGGAGAATATGACTATTTGTTTTTGAAACATATTGCATGTCCTCTCCCTAAAACAAAAAAAAGATTAGGAGAAGATATGCATACGGGTAACATAGACAGCTGGAAATAAAAGAACCGTGGAACGGGAAAAAAGAAATGAATGGAGGAGATTGAAAATGCTAAATGACATGAAAAAAGAAAAAAATCATAAGCAAGCAACGGTTGAGAATCGAACAGAAACTTATAGGGATAACAATGGAATATGGGTTGGCCATACTGCAGAAAACCGGATGACGCTGTACAATTTCGGTTTTGGTTCATGGGAAGTTTGAGCTAAAATTTGAAAATCTCAGATTAAAATTGACGAATGGTAATGAGAATACTTTAATTCAAATAACCATTTCCCCTTTTTGGAGAAAAATGTATTCCCTGTCTTCAGGTTTGAATTGGCGTAAAATGGAATTTTGTTCACAAGGCGGGAATACCACGAAATAATTAAAACAATAAAACATATTTCAATGCTACTATTTTAAATATTTGTCATGTCACATCATTAATAATATACAAATATGACTCTGTGATAAAAGTCATTTTGTCTAGTATGCTCATCATTATAAGTGATACATCTCATTAAATTTCTTTTATTTTATGATCTATTGTATGTCTTTGTCCTCGCTTTTCATATTCTGCAAATGTCATGAAAAAACAGAATCATTATCTTCCTTTCATGGGTCTGTTATTAAAACCACAGTATAATTTTTTTCGAATATAAATTAAGTTATGAGAATTCATTTATCAAGTCAGTTAACTGAATATGTTTCCATACATTTTAGTCATACGCTTTATAAAGAAGTAGTCATAGTCCTTTGCAAGGTCTTCTACTATTCCTGCAGTCCTACTTTCCGGACAGAAAAGGGTAACTGTTGTTTTGCTTTGTTATTTCTCTGATTTTCCTCTCTGTGCTCACGATTTTCGTTTCTCACTCAACGATAAGATTTTTAATAAAGCACGCTATTCGAGTCCGGTCGTCCTCAGGCTGCGTTAGTTTAATCAATTTCTTGTTGTTTATTAGTTTCATCGTTGATTTAATCGAATTAATTCCCAGTTGGACGTTTCGTCTTCAACGCTTAGAGTACCCACGCATAAACAACTTATATTAACTTGCTGGATATTTGAGTAATGTATATTTGGAGGAATTTGCATTGATATCGTCCCAATATTGCAACCACGGGGTTACAAGTTGAAGCATATTCAGTTCGTCTACGTCTGCCTCTGAAGATGAAAAACCATTTATATGAAGGCATTTCCTTGCATTGAGGAAAAGTTAGAGGTCACGTCGGGTTTAGATCTTGACTATAGGATGGATAAAAAAGCGAATTCACAGTTATTTTTGACACAATTGAAATTTCTTTTTGGGTTTCATGGAAACAACCGCGCACAAACACGTACCATGTACATTTTTTCTTTAAGCACGTGGGTGACGCCCACGTGCATACAGCAAAGAAATTTTCTATCCCTTTGATTGTGATATTAACTCAGTTCTAAGACCTTCAATATCAATGGCAGCAGAGGTGTTCGCGTAAACTCGACTTAACTTAGTGACTGGATATCCGGCTCCGCCTTCCTTTTAATATTGATTGCCCCCCTTTAATTACACTAACTTCTAAGACTGGTATTTGGAAGAATAGACTCTCCATTAGCCTCAAGAAGTACCACATGGAGCTCGAATGAGAATTTTTGAACACAGAATTAAAATTATAAACGAGTGTTTTAACCGCCATCGAAATTTATATTAGATAATGTACCAGTTAAGGTAGGCTTTTTGGATGGACACAACTATCAAATAAACATTTTGCAACTCCAAATAAAACCCAATTTAGCAACCTAACGTACATCAGGTCCCACTTCATCTCTGTGTACTTTTTTCCTCCCATATCCCGTCCAATATCCCTATCCTGTTCCTGCCCTTTCCTCGTTTGCCCAACATTCTCCCCTAAATTACCTTCTTCAACATTCCACTACCGCTCAATACGCCTTTCATCCATTTTTCCTGCTTCCATAGGATTTCTCTCAACAAACCCCTCTCTTAAACCACCATCTCCAGTACTTCCTCATTTGTTTTCCTTTCGGTTCATTTCACCTTCTCCATTCTTCTCCGCACCCACATTTCAAAAGCCTCCAATCTACGTCTATCCTCCTGCTTCAGTGACCACGCTTCCGCGGCGTACATAGCTACGCCCCATATCAGAGTTTTTACGAGTCTTTTCTTATCCTCCCTACTCAACGTCCCCGTCATAAACTCCCTCCTCCTTGAGAAAGCCTCCTTGCCTAGCGCAATTTTTCTCCTCACGTCCCTACAACTTTGACCGCATTCGTCCAAAACACTTCCGAGATACGTAAACTATCCACCCTGCTCTATTTTTTCCCTCCTATTTTAATGTTTAGCTTAGCCTTTTTCTTTCAGGAAAATCGGATAAATATTTTATTATTATTGCTGATTCTCATCCCATATCTATCGCACAAAACCTCCAATTCACCTAGAAATGCTTGCAACCCCTTGGCTGACTGAGTAACTAATGCTTGGTCATAAGCAAATCTAACGGATTTTACGAATTCCCCTCCGACTTTCATTCCTACTTCCAGTTCTTCCCATAACTCTTTAATAAATTCCTCCACATATAGGTTGAACAGCACAGGTGACAATGGGCAACCCTGCCTTACCCCTCTTCCTAACACTGCCCATCCTGACTCTCCGTTCCCCACTCGCACCTGAGCAGTCTGAGACATGTACAGGTTGCGGATCAGTCTCCTGTCCCTCCAATCCATTCCTTTTTTCTGCAATACACGCATTAATTTTTCCCAATTCACTATATCAAATGCTTTTTCGAAATCTACAAAACAGGCAAATACGTGCTGATTGTATTCTATATTCCTCTCGATTATTGATCTCATTACTACAATGGCATCACGCGTACCTCATCCTTCCCTAAACCCAAACTGATCATCCCCTAAGTAACCATTTGCCTTACTCTCTATCCTATTGTTGATGATCCTGAGAATAACTTTAGCTGCGTGGGATATCAAACTTATTGTTCTATAATCCTCACATATAGTAGCCTTTACATTATTCGGAATAGGAACTAACACTGATCTCAGAAAATCTTTCGGCCAGATTCCTTCATCATAGATACTACGAATCAGTCCATATAGGGCCTTCTTCCCACATTTTCCTAGACATTTGAATAGTTCCGCAGAAATACTGTCCACCCGCATGGCTTTATTTGCTTTCATCTCCTTTAATGCCCTTTCAATTTCATCGTCGAGAATGCCTAAACCTAAGCTATCTTCTTCTACGTCCTGTTCCTTTTCTATGTCTAACCTTGTCAGCCTAGGTTCTCTACCATACAGTGTTTCTACATATTCCTTCCATGTCTCTTGGATTTTTCCTAGTTCGACTATTAAAATATTAATATAATATACATTAATATAATATTCTTACATCATCATGTAGAAGATTTTTTACGTAAGTAACAACATATCTATATCTTGAAAACTACTACCTTGATCAAAGAGTTCCCGGAATTTATTCAGAAAATTAAAAATGCAAGTTTATTCATCTAAATCTATATTGTCCCCTTCAAAGTAATCCCCATCGACTGCAACACACTTATGCCAGCGCTTGATCCAATCCTCGAAACATTTTTTATATTCGGTTTTCGGTATGTCCATCAGTGCTTCCTGCGATTTTTCCATTACTTCCTCTCGGCTGCTAAAACGCGCTCCCCGTAATGGTTTTTTAACTCGATTGAACAGAAAGAAGTCACAGGGAGCCAAATCAGGTGAATTTGGTGGCTGTTGGATGGTATTTGTTGCATTTTTCGTCAAAAAATTACGAATAATGATAGCACTGTGCGACGGTCTCGACGCACTGTGCGACGATTTCTGGTCCCTTTCGGCGCATTGCTTCACGCAAACGTCTCATAACGCCCAAATAATACTCTTTGTTTACTGTCTGGCCTTCTGGCAAAAATTCATGATGCACTACACCGTTGTAATCCATGAAAACCGTCAGCATTGCCTTCTTTTTTGACTGAAAACGACGTGGTTTTTTTGGTCTCGGCTCATTTGGTGAACGCCATTCACTTGCCTGATGTCTGGATTGCGTGTCGTACTCATAAACCCACGTCTCGTCTCCAGTAATGATCCTTTTGATGAATGTGGGATCGGATTCAGCCTCGCAAATCATGTCTTTTGCGACGTCAACACGGTCTCTTTTTTGCATGAAATTGAGGTCTTTTGGCACCAACTTTGCTGCTACACGACGGAAACCCAAATCATTAACCACAATGTCTTGGGCGGATCCATAGGCAATGTTCAAGTCCTTCGCTATTTCTCTGATGGTTAATTCGCGGTTATTGACCAACATTTCTTTTACTTTATCAATTTTTTCACCGACTTTCGATGTCGATGGTCTGCCACTGCGTTCATCATCTTCGATTGACTCACGACCACTTCTGAACCGCTCGTGCCACTGGTTAACGACCGTTTATTTTAGATAATCGTTGCCGAAACACTTTTCCAACATTTCCAACGTCCGTGCGCCACTAAATCCATTTTTTACGCAAAATTTAATAGAAGTTCGTTGTTGCAAATTTAAATCCTTTTCTGCAATTGTAAAAAATCGCCAACACACACAGAGATAGATGTACTCTTGGCCACGTAACTTTTGCAAATGTCAGGTTATGACACTAAGATTTAAAGGGAATATCAACAGAAGATGTACCAATTTAACAAAAAAAAACAGAACTCAAATCGGAACGATGGGAGCGCCACACGGTGGTTATTCCGGGAACTTTTTGTTCAAGGTAGTATTGCTGATAGGAAAAAACTAGTGTCATAATTGGATTCAGCACCCCAATTGTTCTTTAAATCAACATTAAAAGCTCCGGCACCAAAACCCCTGTTGGCCTGTGTTATCTTACACCACTTATCTCTAACTTTTAGCACAGATCTTGCCTTCTTACTTCCCGATAAATACATAAAACCTTGCTGCTTAGAGCACCAATTTCACCCTTCTTCTGTAGACTTTCTATATCCTCGCATTGCGTTTTCCACCATTCTTCTTTTGCTTTATTTGTGGCCCTTCTCAATTTATTGTTTAACTCTTTGTACTTCATTTTGCCTAACTCTGTGTTTACATTTTTCCATCTTCTTCTCTCATCCATCTTTGCAATCATCTCATCCGTTACCCATGCTTTCCTTATCCTTTTCCCGTTAACGGTTCCTATAGTGTCATTTGCGGCTTCCGATATCCCTTGCTTGACACTTTCCCATTTTTCTTCGATAGTACGCAGTCCTTTACCGTAATTTATCATTTACTCTACAGCCTGCTGATATTCCTTCCTCGTTAAACCATTTACTGCTTCTACATTCCATTTCCTAACCCGCCGATCGTGCCTTATCTTTTTGAAACGGACGTTACACTTAATATCAACTAAATTGTGGTCAGAGTCCGCATCCGCTCGTGGGAAACTGTTCGAATTTATCACACTGTTCCTAAACCTCTGCCTAAACATAATATAATCTAACTGATACCTTTCTGAGTCACCTGGCATTTTCCATGTATACCTTGGCTTGATTTGGTGTCTAAACCATGTGTTGGTGATGACTAGCCCCTGTCTCCTGCAGAATTCATTTGCTTTCTCCCCGCGTTCATTCCTCGTGCCAAAGCCAGCGTCCCCCACCTCACCACCATCTCTTCCTTCACTTACCGTCGCATTCCAATCCCCCATCACTATCAAATGTTTCCCTGCAGGAACACACGCGATGATATCCTCTAACTCATCATACATCCTATCGACTTCTTCCTCCTTATGGTTGCTCGGGGGGCATGTATACCTGAACAATGACTAAGTTCGTCGGCTCTGCTTTAATCTCTACGAGTATCATTCTATCAATTGCTTGCTCTATGTTGACTATGCTTCTTCCTACCCCTTTATTTAATATTACGGTAACACCTCGTTGGCTCTCGTCCCCGCCGCTGTATATCACTCTATAATCGTTACTCCAGTAATCACCGCTGTCCTTCCATCTCACCTGGCATAGACGTAAAACATCTATATTACCTTTTTCCATCTCTCGCTTAATATTCTTAAATTTGCCTGTCCCCAACATTATCCTGACGTTCCATGTTCCTATTCTAACTACTTTCGTCTTCTTCTGCGTCTTCTGTCCTGCTCCTGTTATTTCTCCCCTGCAAGGGTTTCGTGGGGTGACGAACGCGAAAGCCTTGTCTCCCCAGCTGCCGGGCACGACACACGACCCCTCGGGCCGAGTCCCGCAGTTGCCAGGACTAAATTTCTCAATATATTATATAATTTTTATTAAATACAATCATTTCTCTCTGAAATATATGTGTATGTATATATATATATGTGTATGTAGATATATGCGGGTCGCTGGGGTCTAGTGGGTAGAGCGTTGGACTACTGACCGAAGGTCCCGGGTTCGATTCCCATGCACTTTGGGCACCTGCAGCTCTACCCAAGCTAGTTGGTATGGTCTCCCTGGGAAACCATAACTGGCACAGGGAAAGGAACTGGCCCCCCTCCCTTGATGTGTGAATATTCAAACGCCGTTGGGCTTGGTACCTGGGTGAGCTCTGCCATCACCTATTAAACCGACCTTCGGGTTGATTACTGTGTTTGTGGTTTATATATATAAAAATAATATATATATATAAATAATATATATATATATATATGTATATAAATATATTTTTATGTATATATATTTAAGGAAAGGGGATTATCTATTTCTATTCCTATTATCTATTTCTATGTGTGAATGAATATTTGTTCGCTGTATGGCGGGATTTCGCATTTGAATGTATACATATGAACAAAGTAATTAACCCTAAGGTCCGTTTAGTAGGTGATGGTAGAGCTCACCCATGTACTAAGCCCGACGGCGTGTGAATAATCAAACATTAAGGTAGTGGGGCCAGTTCCTTTCCCTGTGCCGAAAAATCAACTAACTGGGGTGGAGCTGCGGGTGCCCAGAATGCCTTGCCCGGGAATCGAACCCGGGACAATCCAGTCAGTCGTCCAACGCTCTACCCACTAGACCACCTCGACCCATATATATATATATATATATATATATATATATATATATATATATATATATATATATATATATATATATATATATATATATATAACTTAGACAGTAACACACAGCACGAGAACACATAAAAAGAACACTCACAATATTATCTTGATAATTTCGACGGACTTGAGCTCCGTCTTCTTCGGAAGATAAGATATGACTAAGGAAAATGGTACGCGGTGCAGAGAGAGTATGGGACGAGGGAGATGGGAAAGAACAGGTAGTGGGGGAGGGGTGAAGGAGGGGTATATAGAGGGGGAGAAAGCGGAGCGGGGAACAGGTGGTGGGAGAGGGGTGAAGGAGGAGGTTATGGAGGGGGAAAGGGAGGCCAGAGGGGAGCGGAGATGGAATAAGGAGGATGCGGAAATAGTAACAAGCGACACAGAAAACTAACAATTCATCCACAGATCCCACAACACCCATGACCAAGGCATCAACTCACCAAGTCATCATAAGGGCTTGGCAAGTCAAAACACAGGACAAGGATGACAAAATGTATGCGGATGAATAAATTGTCCCACCACCTCGCAAGAAACAAATCCACCTCCATCCATCTCAGCCCCACCCCCCCCCATTTAGTGAACGACATTGAGACCCGGATGTTGATAGGCTTTACACAGCCATATAAATGCCAATTCCACTGTTTTTAATTTTATAGGGTTATCGGATGGGGGAAGGGATGCTAGCACGGAAACATTGTAACAGTGGTTGAAGGGGGTGTTGTGGTGGGAGGCATGTTTTGGGATGGGAAGACCCGCGGACGGGGAGGAGGGATTACAGGAGGCGCGATGATTGTTCACCCTGAGGTTGAGGGGTGTAGAGCACTGGCCTATATAAAATGCCGGGCAGAGTTTGCAAGTCAGAAGATAGATTACATTCTGAGATGTGCATAAGGAGTGGGGGAAGGGCGGGAGAGAGTTAAAAGGTGGGATGGAGAGGGATGGAGTGGTGAAAATAGGACAAGTTTTGCATCTAGCTCGCAAGCACGGAGTGGGTGTGATTCTGGGGGTGGGAGGGGATTTGGAAAGGGGCTTGGTGGATTTGAGGAGATCTGATAGGTTGGCGGGCCGTTTGAAGGTAACAGAAGGGCATTTAGGAAGAAGGTTGGACGAAACGTTGTGATTTTTGAGGATGGGGTACAGGTCTTTGAGGATGAATTTAAGGGACTGGATGCCAGGGAAGTAGGTGGTGCATATTGAGAGAGGGTGGGAGTCTGTGGTTGAGGGAGGATTGGGGGTGTAGGATTGTTTTAGGATTTTTTTGTGAAGGAGAGAATCTGGGTATCCCCGTTGGAGGAGGGAATGGTGAAGGTTGTTGAGGTATTTGTTAAGGAATTCGGGATGGTTGCAAATGCGGTATATATATATATATATATATAGATGATGCGGAAGTACTCACGAGAGCTATATAAATTTTGGACGGCACAATAGAACACAGAATAAAACAGATAACACGTAAAAGGACACTCACACTGTAGATGATTTAAGCTTTGCAACGGATTTGCAACACCACAGCTACCCTCAACAAATACCTCAACAATCTACACCATGCACTCCACAAACGCGGTTACCCAGAAAAGCTCCTACAGGATAAAATCTACCGCTCCACCCGACCACACACACCACAGAAATACAACCCCACATCTGACGCTGGACTCAACCTTTGCACAACCTATTTCCCCGGATCCCACAGACTGAAAACCATTCTCAAGGAACTTTATCCTATATTACATGACAATGACGCGACCACATCCTTACTGCCCCAATGCCCCTCTGTCGCTTACAGACGACCAGCCAACCTCAGAAACCTTCTGAGATCCACCAACCCTTTGACACCCCGCCCTGACAAATTTCCACATATTTCCCCTACCTGCAATCGCCCCCGATGAAAAACATGTCTCCTAATCAGATCTGCTCCCCTCTCCCCACATCCCCTCATTGTCCCTTCACCCCGTTCCCACGCTAATTGCCTCTCAAAAAATATTATCTATCTCTTGTCGTGCAAACAATGCACCTCATTCTACATAGGCGAATGCATTACCCCATTATCCATCCGAATGAACAATCACCGTTACTCATGTAATTCTGCTTCACTCTCTTCTCTTCCTATCCCTTTAACGCAAGTTCACACAACCTATCATTTGACGAATGCTTTTCCTTAACAGTTCTAGAATCCCTACCCGATTCAGCCACTAACATAGAGGTGAGAACTCGCGAATCCGCATACATCCTATATTTCCGATCCTTTAAAATTCCCACCCTTAACCGCCATCTATAATTTCTTTCCCAACAGTCCCTAAACCTTCCGCCCCCCTTCTTGCTTCCCCAGGCTCTCTTCCCTCAAAACCTCTCAGTCTGACCTGAAAAAGGCCTCGGAGTAGGCCGAAAGCTTAAATCATCTACAGTGTGAGTGTCCTTTTACGTGTTATCTGTTTTATTCTGTGTTCTATTGTGCCGTCCAAAAGTTATATATATATATATATATATATATATATATATATATATATATATATATAAATAACAAACTCAGCTAAAAATTACATAAAAATAAGTATTTTCAGAATGAATTATATGAATGAAAAAGTATTAACTCGATATATTGAACAAATCGAGCCTGTGAATATCAAGTGACAATGTTCTATATTCCTTGACAAGCCGAACGAAAACAATGTGAAATGAAGTAATATTAGTTGAATAGCATAAAATGGTTAGCTATAACGAAATAGCTGTAGGTGCTTACATTTCTCACGATATTAAATATTGCGCATTATGTTTCATTTTTACTTCAACATTTAGAGTACACAAATGATGAGCTAACGAGGATTAACCTTTACTAACAAATGGAGTGATTGAGGAAAGCGGAGAACGTGGCCCTTTAAGCAGAATATTTGAGGCAGTTTATTTGCCATGTGGCAAATTTTTCTGAATGCTCTTCACTCACATAATCTCCGTAATTTCTCCGACTTTTACTTAATGTGAATTACACCTCCCGAAAATAGGTTCTTTAATCGTGACAATCCCATTCAGCCTCAATGTTCTCATAGCCGTTTTACCGAACGGATATTTTACTCATTGAGATGAATGTTCCTCTCAAATGCGGTTTCATTGACTAAACAATTATTAATTTTCAAGCGACAGTGCATTAATTAATATACATTTTAAACCAGTAGGAGTAAACACGTTTCACGGACGCGTAAAATATATGCGTCGTAAATAAGAACAAATAGAAAAATACCCTGCGAGGCAGAGGCACGGGGTGGTGACAGAAGTTTGGCAGGATAATAGGTGACATTCCAATGTTTGACAAAAGTTAACAGGAAATTGCTTTGAAAAAGTTGTAGGCGAGGCCTTTTTTTTGAGATTTTTGAAGCGTTCTCGGAACAGTCCAGATCACCAAATGAAACCTTTCGCCATCCACCGACACGGACCAGCCGAAAAACCTTTTAGAGTTGCTATGACGACGTACCAGGCGTAAAACATATTTGAGCCCATTTCTCCCTCACCAACCACAAAGGAACAGTGACCACGGAACTTTTTACGTGAACTCCGGGATTGACACGACGATTAGAAATTAAATTAACACGTACTATAAACAGGGAAAGTGGTTCAATTTGAAATGTTGAAATGATATCGTTAATTATTTCGTTATGCGCGATTCGAAAATTATTAATCCCAATTTAATCATGTCAACATAAAATTTCATGCGTTATTGTGTATTTTACGTTGCTTTCGTGATTATTCGAATTACTAAGCAAAGAGAAGTGGACGATTTTCTTCTCGGATCGTTTACGCATTAAATTGTAATTCTTAAAAATCCGAAATGATTGACGAATCCAAACACACATTGCTGCTCGAATAACCGTGATATCCCGGCAATTTTCAAAACCATTCACATACACAAATAAGTAGACAGAAATATTACATTATTTTCAAATGACGACTTGGTCGATAAATTAAACAAGTAACTTAAAATGCATCTCGGAAAAAACTAATTGATCAAGTGCCGATTTCAAATCAAAAAACCCGGTAGAGACGTTAAAAATTAGCTATCATGAAGGATGCCTTGGATTGGTAGAATTCGATGAAAAATTAATGGGTAGTGATAACACCAAAGTAGTTGTGCAGCACGCGAAACACACGACAGTTCTGGGCCTAATAAATTAAAAGGCAGATTTAAAGACCACAGCAATTTATATAGCATTCTTTTGATTATTCAAATGGTTCCATCTACGAAAAAATTGATCTCCAAACATTTTTTTAACCAGTTGCATAAAAACCTGCGAGCTGTGGGAATTGGAGGAGAGGGAAAAGAGAGCGACGCGGACGACAAGAGGTATTGAGGACTTGAGGATTCAAGACTTTTATTGGCAAATGGTAAATAATATTCCATTTGATCCTCTGAATTCTTACCGGCATTACATACAGTAATTCTGCCAGTGATTGTTCTAGGGAAATGAGAGGAAAAGGACGATATCAATGTCATTGGACACTATTATATTATCCATGAAACACAGGTAAACAAAACTGATTAATTCCTTAGAAATGAAAAGTGGTAGTTTTAAATCCTGATACAAAAATGGTATTATACTCTTTAAAGTAGGTAATATAATTCATTAAGAAGCAAGAATATCCAATGACGTAGCCATATTCATATTAAAGTAAAAGAAAGAGGGGAGGAAATTTGCGCGGTGACATACGGGAAAGTAAACCAGGTGCTTGGGAATACCCCGACAATAACTACGGAAAAGTCCATCATCTTTTTCGAATCTCAAGAGACTCCTTTTGAAATATACTCTTCTTTTCCGTGAAACAAAACAAAACCTCAATTTAAAATCAGCAAGATATTTTTTAAGCAATAATGTTTTTCAGAGTACAACAGTAATTGAATGATGGCTCAAATTAAATATTTTTATGAATGCCACGTTGAATGTATTCACCAGCCACTGGGAGAATAAAGTAAAAAAATAAGATTGTTTCAAATGTAAAACATTTAAAACAATTTAATTTTTACTGAACACTGAAATTAAATCTTTGTACGGAAGAATTGAGAGTGAGGATACAATTAATGCCTCATTGCGAAGTTTCTCACACTAATGCTGGCGTTTAGCCTACAAATTACTCATGGAAGGTATAAAATCAATAAAAATAACCGTTACTTCAAATATAAGGGAAATGCATGTAAATGTATTTATCCTTAGTACTCTTATTAAATTGTAAGATGTCTTTTATTTTATACAATCAAAATATAATTAAAAAATTGTCCGCAATCTTATCGACGATAGCCATGCAAGGAAATCTCTAATATCCCAACTTTCAAGTGAATTTTTTGCTTGACATATTAACCGGAAACATTTTCTCAGTTATATTACCCAATTATGATGTTTCTCACTAAAATTCCGATGAATTGATAGCTAAAAATCAAAGTTAGCATTCATCAATATAAAAATTAAAGTGAATCCTAATAATGGCGTCCGGGGATTATTTTGCTATAAAGTAAATTAAAATCATGGTCAAGGCCTAAGGTGACCGCATGCAATTTCTTAACCATTGAAGACGCAAATTTTTTATAAGGAAAAATGCTTTTTTTAGACAGTACATAAGGTCAAAGATTGGAAGGATTAGTGTCTGCCCCATCTATTATGACTTGAAGAATATATGCATAACTCTTTTCTTTTAACAGTTTTACAGAGGGAATTTGAATTGTATACTGTGTTCCAGCATTCTAATGAAATAAAAGGTAATCAGGAAAACGGCCGTATTATTGGAATTTTAACGATATTTTATTGAGACAGTTATCACTGCATCAACTATAGCCTTCACTGGAGTTATTGCCTGTTACCGCTACAAGGCTGGAAATGATAAAAGATTAAATACCTCTGAATTGAACTATTATTCTTATTTTCAAAATCCCTTGATCACCGCTTCCAATCCTACTATATTTTTTACCATTATCTACGGTGAAAATTTCATAAACTTCGTCTCGTTGACATTGAACTTTTGATTCTACTTCACTCATCTATTGTCCGAAGTTTCTCATATTTTTGTGTTAGGTTTTTATATGTTTTGCTATTACTTATAAATAAAATGGAAGGGTAACCTATGTAATTAGTAGAATTTTCATAACTCTTATTTATTAATAACGCTCTAGGCTAATGAATTGGAAATGCTACGCTATTATAAGACACCGTCTAGTACCATTTCAGATGTTGCTTCAATGGAGCACGACTTTTGGACAGTTCCATTCATCATTCTCACCTGGAAGTTCGTTAAGCTTTTGTACACGCATTAAAAACCGATATAAATGTAACTCTGCAGCATGGAAAATGGCTGCATGCAAAATACAAACGTTCCAAATTTCCTCGAAAGAAGTTTATTTCCCCAAACTCATCGTCCCTTAAGCATCTAAGGGATAAAACTCATTCTTCCATTATGATGAATCTTCTTTTCTTCTTTGTATATTTAAAATGATGAATCTTTTCCAATAATAATCACTTTAGAAGCAAACGCTTTTCATGCTAAAGAGTCCCCTTGAGTCGAGTATGGCTGAAATAAAATACTGCCCTCAATAGTTCTTGGTCATCGGGAAGAAAAATATCTCTGCTGCAAATGGGTTTCCCGCCTTGGCAAGCAAATGATAGAAGTCCATTTCCCGGCCTTTTTCCACCGGACAGAAGGGGAGCAGAAAGGCCGAGGAGGGCGGAGCTCAAGGCGCCAGAGCATCAAGGGGGATTGATAGGGGGGGGGTTGAGAGAGGAGAGGGGTCAAGAGGAGAAGGCGGAAGGGGGGACTGGGAGGGCGAAGAAGATGGGTGGGGCGGAGGAGGGCGGATGAGGGCCGCGGAGTGAGGCTACCTCCGAAGGAAGAGACAAAATGGCTGAGCAGGAGCAGGCACCTCGGAGGCGGGAGCCGAGTGTGCTCAGCTCGTATGAGCACGGAGGTGATTCACCAATGGGATCGATTCATTTTGGAAGACTGTGGAACATGAGTGGCTTATCGCATGTGAATCTCATTTAATACCTCCTTGACACCGCGAAGCATCATTTCATGCTACAGCTCCCCTTTTTCATCGATTCATCTTGCCGCATTAGGGTCTAATCCCTTAACAATCCTGTATAATTATCACTAATTTGAGATAAACGCTTGTCTGTTCCAAGGCACTCGTCTTTAAACATTTCTGATTAATGTGCGCAATTTCAAAGAAGGAGCTTATAAAAGGTGAGAAATAGAGAAAAATGCCTAGCGATAGATAACTTTTGGAAGTGAATGCCGGAAAAACGAATGAATGACAAACGTTCAAAATTACTTGAATAGCTATTACTACTCGAAAGTTCATTATTTCATTTTGGTACGCTTTTGTTCTTTTCCATCATCAAAATGAAGTAAAACAGAATAATTTAACTTTACAAAAATTATTTGAAATAGCTGCTACCTTTTTATCAGCTCGTTTTAGGTTGATCAAAAATGTATAGGAATTTTAGCTATTGAATACCAAGATTCTCTCACTTTATCTGGTTTTTTTTCTGCATAAGACACCATTAACGCAGTTTGACTGAATTTATTACCGTTTCAGTGAAATAGAAAATTGTCAAAATATTTTCTGGAAATTTATGAGTAAGTATTGGAGATACCTTAATCAATCTACATGGCACATTTCCAAAAATCGTGTTATAAACAACAAAAATTATTTTTTTGAATCTGCATGAACATAATTTCATTTAAATCTATATTACCAACAAATTTAAATCCTCAAGAAAAACCATATCATTAATTTTTCACACCAGCCAAAGCTACACGAAAACAGGTTATTAGAGAGACTATATCCCATATAGATTTCCATTATATTGAAACTGTGATAAAATATTAAATTATCAAATAATAATTCGCAGGGGAACACTTTTCAGGTCATTAAAACGAGCACAGAAATAAACCTGGAGCTCTGTGAAAGATTTGAATAAAAATTTTTCAAAACGCAAAGACAGAGAATAATTGGTTTAGCTGATGTGAAATACTTGAATGATTGAAGGAATCGACGTGCACATTCAAGAGGGCAATCATTGGTAACAAGAGAAGCAAGTTACTTTATAGGAAAAGGGATAGATCCAGTTGAAACTACTTAAACCAATGCCTTTGTCGATAATGTACAACATGTGTGGTATTACTTCAACATTCATGTAACCTCCATCCATCAGAGACAGCTTTAAAATCGCTTAAACTCTTTGGCCGCATCGCAACGAATCTCCGATAGTTTCCAAAATAAACCATTTTCGAACGAATATAAATTTCTCAAATATTCGTTCGTGGAAGAACTCTTTGGGACTGATTTATGACTTGAAACGTGAATTTTGGCCATACTTTTGGTGGAATACTGTTCTCTTGAAGGCATGCATGTCTGTAATTATTTGACGAAGATGGCAAGAAATAAGTACCAGAATATATACATAAGTACCAGAATATATACATGAACATCGTCGTAACACTGCAATTGCAATGCCAATCCCATACCTGCAAGGAGAATAATCCCAAACTCCACCCAGCACGATGCAATTTAAAATCAAAATCGCCGATAAAGTGATCTATGAAAAAATTAATGTTCTGGAAGGAATGTTAATTGAAAATCACATGAACACCTTACGCAATGCTTGTAAAGTGACTACTCGGCAATTTCTAATGCCTTGATTCCTCATGCAGAGGCCATTATAAGCTTTAAATCAAATACGAATTTGGTCTGGCTGGTATTTGGACTGGACTTCCATATAAATAACTTCCCGAAGATCAAAGATAATTAAAATGATAGAGTTATTGTTGACTGCACTTCAATATTCTTGTAGATGGCTACAAAGACCAAACCTTATTTTTTTAATGTAGTCGCAAACGATGAGATAAAATCAATCAAATGCTATTCGACTAAGCAGTCCCTTATATTGAGAAAAAATTGAGTTTTGAGAGGCAACGATGTTAAGTTTTCTACTTTCTTATGATGTTTTCTCTACTTGCTATCTTTAGACAGAACGCATCTCATTTTTCATGATCATTCGATTCATAATATTTGTCTCATAATAGTGCTAAATGATCGAAAAACAAATTTTATTCACAGTTGCAATGTGTAAATTGTAATTTTTATCTATTATTTTCAAAATAATTGTTGCCGTAACATATAACGTTGAAATTTCAGAGATAATAGGAAGGAAATATAACAAATAGCAGAGATAATCGGAAGTAGCAAACATTTTCAACGAAATTTAAATTAATTTTTAAATAAAGCAAGACTGGTAGCCACAATATTATTAAATGGGGAATAATTTTCCATGAAGAGAAAAGTAAAAGTTGACTGCATTACAGGCGCCACTTCTTATTTAATGACTCATGTAAAGCAATTGGATTTTATAAAATAACAGCTTACACTGAGAACATTCACAAATTGTTACTAAACTTCAGAGTTTCCCTCTTATATCCGATATGAATGAAATATAATACAAACTTGACCCTACAAAGTAAAAAAAGATTTTGGAATATGTAGAAATTTCTTTTATAGTTTTTGTTTGTGACTATTAAATAATTTCACACGCATATATGATCACTGACGGGGTTAAAATGATGTGGTAAATAAACAGCAAAGTACTCAAGTTGTCCAATAGAAGAAAATCAAAATAATGTGTGTAGTAGAAAAACGAGGGTAACCTTTTGTGAAGAAACCATTGTCAAACTTCAGAGTGGCAAGTCTCCACAAATAAATAGATTGATTCATTCATACACTAAGTACAAAGTAATTACTACCATTTTTGATATATCATTAACCGTACTTTGATCAGTTATTTCACCAGCATGGACACTTTGGTGATTGTCATCTCTTACAAGGCTTTTGACTTAAAATAGAGACTATCATTTGGCACATCATCAATCTCGAATTTCTGATTCTCCGTTTATTCGGCATCAAAATGTACTTGGCAAGGAGTGGTCAAGAGAAAATTTTCAGAATGAATTGCGACAGAAAGAGACTTATTGACAGTGATCGTGAAAATAAGGAGTAGAGATTATTCTCAATGAAAAAAATGGCCATATAATGGGCCTATTACTGTCCTGAGGAAGGAAAGAGGTAAATGAACCGAGCTTTCATTACGTGGTAATAGATGCGAACGAAGAAAATGAGTTAGTTAGAAATCAATGAAGACGCATTCATGAAGGATAATAAGTGGAAGAAGAGGTAAAAAAGAATGGGTAAAAGACGTTACTTTGAGAGTGATGGAGAAGGGTAATAGTGGTTTGAAGGAAGCAATGAAGAGGATGAAATTAGGTGGAAAAGGAATTGGGGACGACGTCATCGGTATATAAAGACTGCTCAAATTAGGAACGGGTCTAAAACCACGTTGTTTCAACCCCGAACAGCAAGACAAAAAGATTTATTAAGATCCGTTCCCTCGTTAAAGCCACCAAGATCGGTAAAATACGAGGGTTGTGTGAATATATCGAGCAAGATGGCACTTAAATAGCCATGAACGATCTTAATAAATGGCACCTTTCTTCGGGCTTTTGCAGTAATGCGGTGAAAAACATAGAAGCGACGGTGTTACAGAGACCATGGTATATTATAATATTAGTCCCATTATCCTAGTCAAAACGAGGCTTGACGTCACTTTGCAACTGCAAAATCAAAATATGGAGATATTCCAGGGTCGGTAGTTGTATTCAATTTATAATGGGTGACAAACTTCATCGCGAAGAAATATGCACTGTTCTTTAGCCTCAATTTAATGTGTTCTTGAGCGAATGAGGCTTTCACCTTCACTTTCTAAATAAGATTACGTTGCCGTAACTTAATATGTGTATGTTGTAATGGAGGACAATGGAGCAGGGGCGTGGGGGCGATTCCACTCACCCTCTTCTCTTACTCTCTGGCTCCACCCTGCCACGGTATCGAAGGGTGACTCGATCCGCCCTTTGAACCCTTAAAGGACGTTAAAAGCGCGGCAGCATCGGTGCTCGGGGAGTCCAATTCTAACCGTCCGTGCCCTCGTTGAATTTACGACCTCATCAGACCTACCTGCTCCTATCCTCGTTGAATCTGTTAGCCCGCAAGACTAGCCCTCCCCGGACTTCCACCGCGTAGCTATTTCGTCGGTCTAGCCCCATTTCCATAGGTTGTAGAGCTATGCACTGCCTTTCCTTCTTCCCTAATGTTTCGACGACATTATTTGGTGATAAGTGTGCAAGAGGAACGACCCTCGTATTAAAGGCTAGGTACTTGCTAGTTCTTGTTTCAAGGAAGGAGAGAAGGAGTTGGCTCTGAGGTATATATCCTTTACTGTCCGTATCATTATATCAATTTTTGGACTATTCTTATGTTATTTTAACTGCTTTCACATTGAGCTCAAACGTAATTAAGTTTACTGTGGCGCATAAGACATTTCATTTTCAATCACTGTACATTCAAATTTCTCGGCCAACACTTACATTGAGCTATCTTTTTCCTTGTTTTGTGAATTATAAGTGACCGCTCTCATGGTTTCTTCAAACCCATTGCTCGCAAAGCCCCCGAATTATCATCCTTTCCAGGCACTGCCGAATCTTGGTCATCTGACTTTGCTCCCACGGTCAATGTCTTCGCCTCATATACGTCATCCACTGTCCGAAGTCAAACGGTACCCAATAACCTCCCCCACTCATCCCAAGCCTCAGAAAATCAAGCTTATTTTCTCCCACTGTTGAAAGGAGACAACAACATGACCGTTACTAATTTCACAGACAGCTTGAAAACAGTCATCTCAGTGCATGGACGGCAGTTAAACCCTAAAAATCGTCCGGTTACGAATCAGTGGCACCGCAGCGGCGTATTTTACCGCTTACCTTTACATCTTGGAAAATCGGGAGAGTTTCGTAAACAACTTTCAGCGCAGATTTTCATTGAAATTTTTCCCATCTCCCTAGAGCGGATGTTCTTAACATGCGTACAATGTCCCCTGAAGTCGGTGAATAACGTCTTCGATGGGCTTGGGGAGCCCAATTGACTCGAAAGGGTTCGAGATTCAGCAATGGGCAAAAGTATACATTCAGACGAAACCCACAATTGAAAAATATATGGAAAACGAAAATAAATAGAGAGGTGATGCTCACGCCAGACCATCAGAATATTGTCATTTCGTATATCTGTATTTTACCTTTTATATAAGATCGTTTGTGGGTCGCGGTGGTCTAGTGGGTAGAGCGTTGGACTACTGACCGGAGGGCAAGGCACTCGGGGCACCTACAGCTCCACCCAAGCTAGTTGATTTTTCGGGTACCAGATCTTCCTGGGAAACCATAACCGGCACAGGGAAAGGTACTGGTGTCGCGGCGGACATAGGTGGGGATGTCGGGTCGATAATGTATGAAGGCCACCCTCTTACTTTAAATACATTTATTGTCTCGAGACATATATCGAGAACACAAAAACAATCAAGCCATGGAGAACAATTTACAACTAATCCACGGCGAACAACTTACAACTAAACCTGGTGGGCACTCGCGGGATAAGTCGGGAGCGAGCCCATCAGTACCCCGTGGTCCCGTGCTCGGTCGTGATGGTCGCCGGCTGGTCGCACTGGGAACAAGTCCGAACCAATGCTCCTATCCGACGCAAAGCGCCGAACCCGGCTCCGTACTCGGTCGTGATGGTCACCGGCGGGTCGCACTGGGAGCACGTCCGAACCAACGACCCTTATGTCGCCAAGCACAAGACTCTCTATGACGCAAAGCACAAGACTTCCCGGACCCTTAGGCATGAGACCCATATATACCGTCTTGTCCAGTAGGGGACGTCGCTAATCTTCCTCAAGGAATAACGTCTCCGCGAGCCACGCCTGGACCCTTGCCCTGCGGGGGTTACCGAGGGTCAGGCACACGTGGCCGGCACTGGCAGGGTCACATCCGGTTCATGTCCTGTGCAGCATTTGGACACCCTCAGTGCAGGACGGTTGGTCACTCGGGGAACTCTTTGTAACTAATAGCTTGCAGCCGCGCGGAACTAAAGGCTTGCAGCGCGGCGGCCATGTCCTTGCGACACTGGCCCCACTACCCTGATGTCTGAATATTCACATGCCGTCGGGCTTGGTACATGAGTGATCTCTACCATCACCTACTAAACCGACCTTCGGGTTGAATACTGTGTTTATGGTTTTTTTTTATAAGATCGTTTCTGGCGTGCCCCTGAATAGTCAGTGGTCTCCGTATAGAGACTTGAGTCTGCCGGCGAAAATAGTGGTTCCGATTTGTTGCACATTGGAGAGAATATCAAGACATCCACTTTCATTCTTATGTAGTCTATGGCACGGAATAATAAATTTGTGAGCCAATAAATACTCCTCGAACCCTGTGATACTATACTTAGTATACGTAGTATGATACTATACTTTTGTTAGGGTTACACAACACCGCCGGCCTCGCTGGGGCCCTTTATACTTGGTCCCGCAACTCAGCGCACTACAGCAACGCCATGCACCAGCACCTCAACAGAGGAAGGAGCGTCGGTTCGACGTACGGCGGGGACGTACGGCACGGCGCCGGCGCCTTGAGCCCAGAGACCTCGGAGGAGGCAACGGGCGGCCCGGTTCTCATCGCCCCGCAAATGTGAGGCACGGTTCAAGTGACCCTCGCCGAATTGGGCGACTTCGCGGGAAAAACCGTTGATGCATCCATCAGAGTAGTGCACTGGTTAGGCCTTTCTGAGAGAACGAACCCGAAATAATTTGTTACATATACTACAACAAGAACAATTTTTACTCAAACTCTTTTCTCTGATTATGAAGAGATTTTTTATTTTTGTATTGTTCCCATTTCAATGTTATTTTCAATGTCATTTCTATGTTATTTTCTGAATACTTATTTACTTTTGCATTGTTTCTATTTCTATGATATTTTCAAATCAATATCTGAAGAATACGAGTATTTATATAGTCCTAATAATACCTTGATTATAATGAATTTTTTTAAACGAAAATTTTGGTAATGTTCAAAGGCCGGATTTTTATTATCCAGGGGGCTTAACTCTTAGTGGTGTGATGTTGCAGTGGGGCGTCACGGGAGCAGGGGCGAGTCCAATTATTCCCTCCTCTAGCTCTCTGGCCCCGCCCTACTAAGGTATCGAAGGATGGCCCGATCCGCCCTTTGAACTCCTGAAGGGGGTTTAAGCGCGGTAGCACCGATGCTCAGGGAGTCTGATCCTTACCGTGCTATCGTTGAGTCTGCGACCTCGCAAGACTTGGCCTCTTCGGTCTTCAACCACATGGCTATTTAGTCAGCTTTCTCTCATTAACTTGTAAATTATCAATAAACTAAATGTAAAACTATTACTGCTGTCCTCCCTTGATGTTACGACGACGCGAATAATTATAATCGAAATTTTCTCACAGTTATAATAATCTCCTATTTTTAAGCATTCACTGAAGGGCACTCAGCAGCTCACGTTCAAAAGCACGCCCGGCTTCGTCAAAGCCTTCTTCGTCGTCATATCAGTCAAATATCCCTCATTCTTACGACTCCGAAGATCTACAAAATTTTTATTTGGATTCAACTTCGTGGCTGAAAGGAAGGGCAATGGGATAGAATCTAAGATAACTTTAGGAAGTTTGAACAAGGCTCATAGATGGACAAGTCAACGTGCTATATTCCCATTGGAACTCATCGGCTACCAAATTATGATATTATAAAGGTATTGAGTCCTTCTCATTTAATGAATTATGCAATGAGTTCACTAATCGCTGAACATTGAAAGGTTTCCGCAACATATGAAAAAGTGCATCCCAATAGACCCTCTGGTAACAATTTTCATGCAAAAATATACGAAAATTGTGAATTCAACTATCAATGAAAAAGGGAATTGAGTTTTATATTACGCACAACTCTCCAGTTGAATTTAGGTACGCGATATAGGATTCCATATCGGTCAGAACTTGTGACAATCATTCTATAACATGCATGAATCGATATGCAAAGCGTCACTCCTTTTGTGTTTGACAACCATGACGTTCCTGTTCTATTGAAAGTTAAAATAAATGTCCCGCCGCTCTCTAAAAATTGTCAGCATTCTTTTCCCTTTGAATCAAAAACGCGTTGCATGCGAATATAAACGGATACCCAAAAAGACGGGCGGCGCTCCAAGCATAAAATGTAGCGCGGTTCACCAAACTATTCCAAGTTTCCCACCAGTCCCTCGCAATATCTGGTTTCAAAAAAAATGACGAGAGAAACCGAGTGACCTCGTGGACCCATAAAATAAAATGCATAAATATGGTAATTTGGAGAAATATATTGTCAAAGCGGGAGAGCTCCGAGTGGAATGTCGGTAATATATAGTCTGGGGCAAGGCCGCGCGGGGAGGGGGCGTAGGAAGACCCGGGGAGGGGCCGGAAGGAGGAGCGGAGGCGGAAGATGGAGGCGGGGGTAGAATGCAGAGGGAAGGCTACGCTTATGCGTGGACGGTGACTGCATCCTTGAAGACACATTCCCTCCTATTGTGCGTCTAACGGCAATTCCTCGGGCATTCCTGTTCGCGTAGATACCGGTCACTCTCACGCATATCTCGCAAGTCGATGTCCAAGTGCTTTGTTTACTTTCCGAAACCCGTGGCTTTTTACTCATTGAGTCTCGCCCCGCCTCTATTAAAACCGCTCAAATTCCCATTACGCGTGGTCATGCAAAACAACCCGGGCTCGAGCGCAAAAAACCATTTCCCTAGAAGGAGTTGAAAGGAATTTTCCCTTTAAAACGAGGAATTTGCACCGTCTTTGAAGGCTCGCTGTGGCATTGTTTACCATATTTTTTCAGTTTTGGTTCATGAACTATAAGATTTTCGCGACGCATATGCAAAGCTACCATAGTGAAGCGTTGAAGGATTTCGTGGTGATTTTTTTACCCCATAGGATCGCAACCGTCCACGTTAAATGCTGAAACGAAAATAAATTTCACAATCTGAAATTATGACATTGTAATGCACATTAGCGGATGACTCTTTTAAAAGTTGACGGATTACGCTGTCGCGGAATCTCCCGCAGATTCTTTGAAATTTCAAAATAAATATTGATCAACGACATAATATCTCCCGTTTTTTATGGTAAAGGTATCTGCCTCAAAACGTTTCTTTGACAATACTCATTAAGAAATCAATTTTAAAATTTAATATTAAAAAGGTATTGTGTGGTTGAGATGAGTAAATTCAATGCCCTTCGTGAATGAAAGTGATATACTGTGCGTATTAAGATGAGGAAAAAGATGAAACATTGGCAACGGATAACGACTATGTCCGTATGATACCCCGAAAAAATTGAAACGCATTCAAGAAACGTATTCTCTATGATTTGGTTCAAAACCATGAAGGTGGAGCGAATATGATTCTAAATAAGTGTGTCAATTATATTTCAGTATAGCAACGAGGTTTCATTTGATATATGAACCTTTCAAAGCCAAGGGTAGGTCTAAGCGTTAAAGACCAACTCGGGATGTCCATTGCCTCTCATTTCCGTTGCTTTTTTATTTTCTCTCGAGTTACTTCATTATTCTAATGGTATTTCAACCTGGTCAGAGAGCAAAAGGCGGAGACGACAATAGAGAAAATATAAATCGGAAATGGTAGCATAACACGAATTCTGGCTAATCAAACATGGCCTATCAGACGTGGGGTAGAGCCCTAACCGAACTCAATGTATATATGTTTAGCCTGTAAGACACAAACTTAGTTCGCCGCAGGAAGATATCTAGAATGATATCGACTCTGATGGCAGTTGATATGACTAGTCGTCGTTATTTTTTTATAAAAACAATATAACGTATATCTGATTTAGTCGTCAACTTCTTGGCAAATTTACTAATAGTAAGCAATTTGAGTATGAAATAAGATTTAAACTGGCGACTAAATATTTCCTCTGGTAACCAAGAACGAGGGTATAGATGGTTCTTAATTATATTCTGAGTACTGAAAACCCTACCATATTTCTACAGGAATATGATCAATGCTGATTAAATGCAGAAAAACGAATACAACGCACATTTCATTCACTCAACCTGACCACATCTTCCTTCGTACTTCATTGCGTGTAGAGTGCCGAGTTGAATGCTAGAATAACATCCGCTGAGGTCGCTAGACTGAGGTTTACATGCGAAAGAAAAATTACACAATGCGAAATATCCATATTCATACTCTTAGGTGGGCGGATGAGGGTATATAATGGCATAATTTTATCTATGCCAATCATGGCAAAACTCCGATTTTATGTGTTTCAAAAGACACTCAAAACAGGTAATACCTACATTCCGTTCCACATTATTAGAATGCAAGGCAAAGCTGCATATTCTAGGGAGAATAATGCGGTGGTTTCCCGTTGCATTCCACATCGCAGTATTACGGCCGATACCGTGAATTTCACTCTACCACACACGCCACGCAGGTGTGGCGGCTGATTCCGGGCCCACCCACTCGGCCTGCGCCACCAGTGCCTAATGGTGAAACGGCTGCCTTTCATCATGGGTTCAGGGTCGCTATTTAGTAGGACTCTATTTTCGAAAGAAGTCTCTTTGTTGTCTCATTTCTCGTTGTCTCTTTCCGAAAAACCGTTAATATTTTTTCTCTAAGTCAGCCACAGGAATCGAACCTGCGACCTCCGGCTCCACAGACAGACACGCTACCTCGAATCTACCATCGCCTCCCGATGATAACTCAGGTAATGATTTAAATACAAGTACAATTTACTTACGTTCAAACAATTAGTGTGTTTGTCGGCAATCTGGGCTATTATAACCCGAGATATTAACATACTTTAGTTATTTGCCTAACAAAATCACTTACGCATGGCAGTACTCTAAATCAAATCTTAATTATTGAGTAGCTATGCAGTTTCAAAATGACGAAATGTGGCAAATCGAGTATAAATAGTGAGTAAAAGTTCTTGAACATGTCTTGGAGAAAAATGCAAAGTAACTTTAAACTAATGATCATCTTCGGCGTGTGAACTTCAACTGTTAGGTAGTACCATGAATATTATAGTTTTTATCTAAATATTGCTATCTCTAGTGTCACTATACGTGTAGGAAAGTTTAATAATGTAATCTCCTTTCATCATTGGAAAGGTTAAACGCATTGTATAACATTATCCTTGTATGGAATACATTTTTCAAGCTACTCTTTTATTGCCACATACTCGAATATTTCATAATATTTCAAAAAAATTATATATTCGTTTGGGAAAAAATATTCGTTCCACATTGTGTTATGGTGTAGCTATAGCGGGCATCGGAGGGTAATGGTGATGTCCCTTGGACATACAAAATATTGAGGGTAGTCTCTTGGGTGAATTCCATAAACATATGACATAAGGTACCGATTTCAAAGCTTCCTACAGAGAACAGCCTCAGTTTCTATTCCAAAGCATTCATGTAAGTAAAGAAGCAAATTAGTTTGAGTTTTTACTTTATAAGATGCTCACAAATTCACTTTACCAATTCCGTTGTATCTGTATTTTCACTCTACCTTTAGGGATGATTTTAAAAATGAAAAGAAATGTATTATTTAATCAATTAACGAAAATTCAAATAAATATTTTAATTCTGATAGCGTTTGACCTCTTCATACTTCCCCAAAGGGCACCGTTGGAACCTTCCTCAACAACAGTCCACCTGTACCTTTGCGAAAATTCGGTGAGAACTGATACGGAGAAGAATGGAAAAAATAAAATTGGCATAAAACAAAGCAAATTAAGTACTAACGTAGTGTATGAAACACAAAAGTGCGTCACCCTATAAATATTGACGCTATTTAACAAAATATAAAAAAATGAAATTTCTTGTTGTCTGTACAGAATGGATGAAAATAGGTTAAACAATTGGATCTACAAATATATTTGGCGAAGGAATAAAACAGCAAGTTAGATCCGAGAAGTAAAGAAACATTGAGAAAAAACAATACAAAAAAATAACATTTAACAGATATGGTGACCTTTAGAGATAAAGTGTGGATACAAAAGGTACTAAAATGGAATAGAGAAAAGAAAATGATTCCAAATTCGCATATAGAAGAACAAAGGAGTCACAGCGAAAAAATTAAAGAAAATTGAAGGAAAAGAACACAACAAAGAAGCTGGAATTAAAAATTAAAATGGCACTCGGCTAATAGAAGACCGTTTGAAATAGAAGAAGATAGCCAATTAAGATGCTGCGTACTTCAGAAAAGATGAGGTTTTTGGAATAAATTCGAAGAAAGCAAGTGAATTACGATACATGGAGTATTTAAGTCTAATTGGAGCGGTAAGTAAGGATGAGGAAATTGAGGGGTGGGCATGTTCGAATGGGTTATTGAGAAATTAGAAATTGTGATGATAAAAAATGCCTTACTGTCATGTGGCATTTTCTGGTGTTTGGTAGTGTAGTCTTGCATGGAAGTTACGATTAGTGGATTGGTGCACAGTTCCTAAGTTACTCAAAGCTCTATCATGACCAGTATACTACTGTTTTTAACTGATAATATTTCAAAAATATTAACGATAGATATGTCTAAGTCTGTTACTTTTATATAAATCTATATTGCGCACATTTATCTCTAAAGAGTAATTCTAAAATGCAGAGCAGAAATTAAAGTAAAGGTAAATGGGAATGTACAATGTCTCGTATATCACCGTGTGTTATTTTGCTAGAGGTACTCATCTGGGTTACAGGAGGCTATATTAGTACGAAAATGACAGACATCGTTCCACATCCGAAAAAATTACCTAATAACCAAAAAAAGGGGATTAATCGCTTCAGCCTGATAAAAAAATATTCATTTTTCTCCAGAAGCTTCCTGAACATATTTGAGAGCTTTCACAAATTCTTCATACATTTCGTAAGTTTCATTATGTTTCTTAGTAGACTTGCATAGTCATAATTGAAGATTCAAGCAAGCTACTTATTTTCAGTTGCAAAGATGTCCGATTATTTGAAACCCGTAACTTATCGGCTCAATCAGTTCACCTTCCCTGGAACTTTGCATTAAGTAAGGAAGAAATTCCATGAATGCCAAAAGAACAGGAAATATTAGGCATTGTTCACGACTGAGAGGCAATTACTTCTTATTCTACATCGAAAGGTAAAAAAAAAGGAAATGATATTTTAAAACACTGGTCTCAACACTGTAGACACGCAATGGGTACATGCATAAAAATATGTAAAAGTAGACCATAAATGGAGTGTGTACTCGTCAAATTTTGCTACAGGGAGATGACGAGTGTCAAATTTCAGAATAGAATTGGAAACGAGAAGTTATAAAAAGAAAAGTAGTGAAAAAGAATAGAAACACAAATTTGCAATGGAAGAATCATATAGTTTGAGCACACCTTTTGACTCAGAGGTTTTCCAGGAAAAAATCCGCAAGGGAGATCGGAAATGAGATCTTAAATAAAGAACATAGGACAAATGATTATGTAGATCATATAAACAACACAGCAAGTAGATCATCGAAACCGTGAAATAGTTAGCATGTATTAATGCAATTTGTGTTTTATAGAGAACATTAGAGCGCAACGGCCAATAGTATACGGATTGTGAAGCCAGCGAATGTAGAAAAGAATGATAAACTTCTTTCATCCAGAGCAACATCATATCTTCCCCATATACCGACACGCATGTTTAATGCGACTAAAACAAACATACACATGCGCGTCTTTGGTCCTCAATCGACACACCGTACGAATTTTTCATCCGTAAAGACTGATCAACGGCGAGAAGAAAAGGAAGTAACCGGTTTTTGATGCTTCTATAAGCAATTTCAATGAAAAAACTTAGATCATAAGCTACTAAGTGCGCAGAACTCCTAGAAGATATTAAAAAAATGTTTCGTATCGTCTTTCCAAAGAAAGCATTAACCAAAATAAGTAGTGTAAACGTTTTCCTAGCCAAAGAATCACCGAATTCAGCCCTTTTCCAATTATTGATATGGAAGCAAAATGATAAATGATGATTTGAGGGTTTTTAGATTCGGATAACAAAGAGGACGGAGAGGAAAGAAATGAAAAAGTACCAGGCATGGGTGGGAGAGGAAAGGTAGTTGGTGGGAGAAATTGGAATGAGGCAGCAAAGGTAAACGAAGACATTTTGAAAAGCGACTGAAACATGACTGTGACAGAGTTGCGGAGGTTAGGCAGGCTAGGAAGGGGGGGGGGATGATATGTAAGCTGTACGGAATACAGGACAAGGTAAAAAAGGTCCACGGAATTGAGGAAGGGTTTGTTGGATTGCAGACGATTATACTGTGTCTTTTTAAGCCAGGGTTAGAAATTTACTGTTGGTAGATCAGTTTTTTTCAACCTAGCGCTTCCGTTAACAACAAACAACATTTATTATAATAATTTCTAATTGAACCGATATGAGAAAATAGAAAAAGGCATCAAAGTCCACAAGTGACTCGGCAACCCCCGCTGAGGGCCCCTCATTCGACGACGATTCCCGCGAGCGTCAGAACGGACGGAAGGCCGTCCCACCGAGGTGCAGCGGGCGCAATGCCAAACGTCGGACGACGGCCCTTCCTTCCCCCGAAGACTCGGCGCCCGCGGACGGACACTCCGCTGAAATCATTCCCGCTCCACGGTGCACGAGCGCGGTGCAGCGCGACAAAACGGCGCTTTAACTCCAAACTTTGACAGCTCGCTTCGCATAATATGCCGGACTAAGGTTATGTGTGTGCGTGTGAAAGGGTATCAGAGGCGTAGTTCCCGCGCGAAAGGTCATGAGCAGGATTCGACGGTGAAACGGGATAGGAGTGCCCACCCCTCCCCCCCTTCTAAAGGAGTGCGGCGGCGTGGAGGGTGGCCTAAATTGGCCGAAATCGTCGATAATGAGGGTCGGGAGAGGCGACTTCAGAAAGAGCGATTAAGGCATAACGAGTGACGTCACTTGGCGGAAGTTGGCTCCCATTCGTGATCTGCCCCTCACACCCCGGTCGCCGCACTCCCGACCAATCAGCTGGAGTGGAGCGGTCTCCTCGGCTGCCTGGGACCAATGAGCCTCGCTCGCGGCGGCCTCTCCTTCCAGAGCGGCGGGGGAGGAGGCGGGGATTAAGTGGGCGGGCGGAGGGCAGGGCGAGGGGGGGGGGGCGAGTTTCTTGAGGAGCGGTCGTGGGGGCGGGCGGGGGGCGCGGCCGGGTCGATGCCAAGGCGGGGAGGGGGTGGGCGGGAAGGGCCTACGGTGCGCGATTGCGGGGCGGCGGTGGGAGGGAGGAAGAGTGGGGGTGACAAAGGGGGGGTGACAAAGGGGGGGTGGCGCCAGAGCCAGCACGAGCGTGGCGCCCAGCGGGTCCAGCTCTGGGCGTCCGAAAGGCAGCCGCGGACGTCGAATTGCGAAGGGGGCGTGCGCCCATTAGGTGTGTGCATCAGTACTCTGGGGGAAGATGGGTTGGAGAGCCCCACTTTCTTCCGTCCCGGATTCCCATTGTCGGGAAGGAAAGAAATTGCCACCCGCTCCCTCTCCATCGAATAAATCTCCCAGACCGCTCGGATTCACCCTTCGCGACTCAAATTCTCAATTATGTGCCGCGGCAGCACGTCGGGGGGCGGCGACATGGAAACGAGATAATCCTTGTTATCCGGGAATCTCGGCTCCATTGGGCTGAGGTAGTTAAAACATTTCCCCTCCCAGTGGAGAGTATAAAACGAGGATTATTTCGAAAGGTCATGGGAGCTATGCTGAAAGATAATTTGTATTTTTATTTATTTCGTTACTCTCCACGCACAGCGTAGCTATAACGTACGCAAGCCATAATAGTAGACCGGAGACTTTTGAGATATTGGTGTGGAGAGGGATGATAAAATTGAGTAGGACGTCAAGAAACCAAGCATAGCAGTTCCTAGGCGTGGTGGCGAAAGAGCGAATGATGCTGCGAAACATATCAAGAAGGCTGTAAAAATAGATGTCAGATTTATTTAGCGACATAGACATCAGAAGACTCTGGTTAAGGGTAGAGTGTAGTGTGAACGAGATTGGGAAAGAAAATAATGCATTTGATGGGTTTAATGAAGGGACACAGGAAATATCACATGGTAAAGTGACCTAATATATAGTAGGTTTCATATTTAGAGTAGTTCTATAAGAACCTTAGATATGTAGCAAAGTTCCATATAGGCTTTACCAAAAACCATCATCGGTAACTTACTCTTAATAACAAATTGTCCACGCACAGAAGTATTGACAAATTCTAGTGGCACATAACACATACATGTCATAGTAAAACAGTTCATAAGAGAGGTATTGCACATGCATTCAAATATCAAGCTAACCAAATCAGTAATGTTATGTTTAATGAAAAAAGAAGGTAATAATTACTTTCACGAAATGGTAGATGTTGGTAAATTAGTAAGAATAGCGAAATATCCGAGAATACGAATAAATGAAATCATTAGAGTGGGGGAAGCGGACATAAAGTCACAGTCTATTTAGCGATAATAGGGATACATGCCCAATGCGATCAAAACATGATTTTACCGGGAAACTGACAAGGAAAGGCATCTGTGGACAATTGGTATTAACGACCAGTTTTAAGCATGTGATTACAGAAAATTCAAAGAGAATCACTACACTTAATGGGGAACTTGGGGACTACGTTTCATCCTTTGACCGATGAAATGAAAAGCAGTATTGAATATAATTCAGATTTTCATGGAGGGACAGGTGATATACTAAGGAAAATAATTTCAATATAAGTGCTTAGATATTATCGAAGAACTTAAATTTTTCATATGTCAACTTGCTAAGATCCTTTATATGCTACACTTGATTGAGGAGTACGAGAATGTTAATTTAAAGTTTAAAGTGGATTTTGTCAGCGAATGTGTTAGCGCATTATATTTTAGAACCTTATAAATGGTCAGTCCTAAAGTAGTACGACATTTTTCCCCGGATGGACGGACGGACGGACGGCGGTTTCTCTGGCTGGGTTCGAGGGAGGAGAGTCACAAGAATGGTTGGAGGACGTTGACAGTTGGCTCCCAGCCTTTGCGGAGTGCGGCTCGTTTGTTCGCGAAACCTCTATAACGTGACCTCCTTACGCTCCATCATGAGCCAAGTATTGGAACAGCGCTACGCCATCAAACTTTGTGTGAAACTGTGAACCAGCGTCTCTTTCTCTTTTCAAAACAATTGGTAGAGGCATTTTTCGGAATGGTGATCAGCTGCCGCGTCTCATTATCTTTTATCTCGTTAATAACGAGGATTTCCTGCTGTAGTTGCAAGGGACTTGCTCCTAGTCGAAAACGATGACAGGATTTCTAAAACAGATCATAATCGGAGAAGAGTCAGGGTTCTAAGGCTATCTTCTCCCTAAGCCTAAATCCCTATCTTCTCAAAAGGTGGTCGACGAGATAAAGGGGAATTCGACGAGGCAGCTGATGACCATTCCGAAAAAAAATTTGCCAATTATTTTTAGAGTTGAAGGGTTGCTGAGATAAGTGTGTGAGGTTCCAAGAAGTATTTTTCAGCAGAGTGAAGAGCGAGAGGAGGACAAGAGGAGTAAAGAGTTTCTTGGCGAATTTTCTGAGGATTGGTTGTTGACTCCAAGCAGAAATATCACCCATGGATTTGCACGCAACATGACCGGAATGCGAAATAACAGCATTGTGTTTACTAACTCGGCATGAGTTTCCCATATACTTCCAAGTCACTTGTTCTTATGTGTATATTTTAATGCATTTTAATGTAATGCTAGTTATCACAACCTGAGGACATATCAAAGGACTCCCGTTATTATTGTGCTACGGTCACTGAAAAGGTGCCCAACTGCAGACCAGCAATAATCATCGCTCGTGCAGTGCCAATATTGGAATCGCTCGTAAACGATTGAACTGTTCCATGACGTTTGATTCTGCAATCGACCAAATAATTTCAAATGGTAATCTCACATAGAATATTCAATCTTGCATAGGGCGATGATCGACCATCAGAAGCACGTGCATAATTGTCAATTCGTTTCCCGGAGAGATAGGTAAAACCGCAGAACTACAAAATTGTGGAATTCTCGGGAAAAATACAGGCCCTGTTGATTGAATACAGATCCAGTAGGTACAATACAGGTCCTGCAGGTTCTGAAGATAAAAATTTCTATCGTCCAAGATTTGACAAGCAAAAGGATGAACGGCCTGGATTTATTACTATGCCTGGATAATTACTAATACTTGCTACTCCTAGATTTATTGGCAGGCCCTAAGAGCGCCCACCGAAATCTGGAATGGTGCAGTTTAAGTTTTCTGTGGATATTCAGACGAAACTGTGATTACATTGAAAATATTCTGACGGTATTTAAGCTCAGAACTTGGCATTGTAAGGTAATCCAATCAATGCACGTTAATTATTGATAATCAGAAGCAGTTAACGACAACCTAGCCTCTCAAATACCCTACACAATTTCTTCCATTTTAGCTTCATTGGAGATCCTGTATAAGACATAATAAGTACTGGCACATATATGGACTCCGCTGGAAGTATTACTTCTTAAATATATTGTGTTCATTTTCCTCCACGAAAAATCAGATAGCGGGAAAAGATATACGCACTGTCGTGTATTTTCCTAATGTTTCTCCCGACGCCTTTTCCTTAAAAATGAGTTCGGAGGATCCGGGAGCACAGGGTGTGGCCCTCCATCAATGTTCCCTGTGACCGTGAATAGACATTGAAGCTATAATTCGTTTACGAAATTACTTTCAAACTTCATTCTTTCAAATGCGCCGAGACGATCAAAAGGACCCGACGATCCAATCGGCGCAAGGAAAGGGGAGCAGAGGGATGAAAAGGGTCCAAGGGAGATTTGAGGCGAGGATGGTAAGAGGGGCGTCCCGGAGGAAGTGAGAGGTGGTTTGCTTTATGAGAGCGGGTGAGTTGGAGAGAGATGATCTCTTTTGTCTCCCAATTGCCCCAAGAAAAATTTTTGAACTCCCTCCACGCCCAAGTCCTTATTATCACACTGCGTTAAGCAGGCTTGCCGATACCTACAAGAACAAGAGACAGAAACAGCTCATTTACAACCTCTTGGTTTTTTCCCACTGATGAAACATTTACGCATCAAATATTAAAATAGTGGTGTGCTTCATGAGGTGAGTGGACTGGCAAGTGAAGGGATGAAAAATATCCCAACCAAAGACTTCTCCGTCACGATACCACATCGTCCTGAATTGAGACGGCAATGTGCAATTACCCCTTATAAAACATTTGAAAATATCTCCTCAGAGGAAATAGTAATAAAGAGAAAACCTGTAGGACCCGGGGATTTTCCCGGCGGATGATGGCAGTGAATTCTTCTCGGGATTTCATCCGGGTAATCTCCTCCATCTCCATCGCTGCCGACGTTTCGATGAAACGTCGACAAAATGAAAAAAAAAAATTCGGCCCTGATGACGATGGAAAAGGATTTCATCGAAACGTCGGCAGCGATGGAGATGGAGGGGATTACCCGGATGAAATCCCGAGAAGAATTCACTGCCAAGAGAAAACCTCATTAGCAAAATTTCCGAATAAATCATCCATTCAAATTCACTGCTGTCCTAATCATTTGCAATTAACTTCAAACACTCTTGGAGTACAATAAAACAAAATTACATAAATGGCACCTGCGGCTCCACCCAAGCAATTGTAATTTTTCTGGTGCCAGATCTTCCTGGGAAACCATAACCAGCATAGGGAGAGAAAATGCCCACCCTACCTTAGCGTGTGAATTCCCCACGCCATCGGACTTAGTGAACGCTACCATCTTAGTGAACGCAACCACCAAGCCGACCTTCGGGTTGATTACGGCGTTATACATATATGGTCGGCTTGGTAGGTGATGGTAGAGTTCACCCAGCACTAAGTCCGATGGCGTGGGAAATTCACACATGAAGGTATATAAGGAGTGTATATATATATATATATATATATACATATATAATGCCAGGTGTTCTTTAAGTTGCTTGTTGCTTTAAGCATAACCAATAGCACTATTGAAGTGAAATTCGACGACAGACCCTCGACAAATTTTCCCATAATCACAGATACTTGAGACTGGACTTATTAAAGTAGCGCTAAGATTTTTGGACCGGTGCGGATACGGGAATTAAGATGTACCGATTCCTGTGCTAGAACTACCGGTGACCAAGAGCCTCAAACAAAAGAGAAGATTGCGGTAAGTTAATTCGGGCTGAGCTGGCAAGGAAATGACTCGTCGTGATGCTCCCACGCCATCGTGCCGGGGGAGGGAAAAACAGCCAAGCCAGAAAGTGGCATTGTCGCGGGTGCCAAGGGGCAGGAAGTTGGTGGCTGCACGCTAATCCCTCCGCGTGAAACGGTCACGCATTTTGGCACCGACGGACTTTTCTGCTGGCGGCCGAGTGGTTTGCTCCGTTATCAACCACGGACGAGGAAGCACAGGGTAGTAAATACGACTTACTCGATAGCATGGAAAGGGGATATTCAAAACTTATAACTGAAAAGATATGTTGAGGCATTTCCTTTATTTATATATCAACCCAGCGCTGAAGAATTGTTCATTAAATGAACATTTATAAGTAGACATTGTTCGGGAAATAAATTGAATGAAATTGTGACATGTGACATTATCTGTCCGAATAATTTAATTTGACTATAAAGAACGTCTGCACGCACTTCACCAATATTACCGCTGAATCCCCTACCCTAGATCCCCTAGATACCACGGCTATAATACAACATTTACTAAATCGAAGGTTGGTTAGAAAGGCGTAGACGGAGCTCACGTAGTACTAAGCTCAATTGTGTGCGAAATTAGCACATCAGATGGGGACAGTTTCTTTCCCTGAATGGTTTATGGTTTCCGGGAAAGATCTGGAACCCAAAAATTCACACAACTTTGGTGAAATTCTGGATACCCGGAAAAATTATTCGCCGATGAAAAGGAAAATTAGTAGCCCTAAATTACGAATGAAACGGTTAAATATTATGAAAATGAATGAATGAAAATGAAATTCGTAGATTAATTCTCAAATAATGGCTAGTGTTAGCAAATAATAAGTAAGAAAGCGTAGTGGATCGAACAATGCGATAAAAAATGATTATATTTAAAAAAGTAGCAAGTCCCATAGAATTGACCTTTCAAAGTCCCGCCATAATCAACATGTAGCACCCAAGCTAATTCCCACTCTCAGAATACACACACAAGTTCACAGCACTTTAACAGAAAAGGTTTGGTTGATGCATCTACATAACCAAAATGCGTTAATCCTATATTTAGAATAATAAGGGCATGCAAGGTTAAGGGAACTGATTGTTGATAAAGTTAACGTAAATGTGTAACATTGGCAAAATACGCAAAAACAAAGAATTACTATCCTTTTATTGATACTAGGACGAAATATTTGATCAGGAAAACTTTAACTCCATTCAACTAGATTATTCACGGTTGGTGTTTTTACATCACAACCCGTATGGTGGCTCACAGGGCAGGGCGTAAATGAATGAGCGTTGTCCGAAGGGCCAACGATTCAAACACTTGGTTCTTCATTTTATACTGTCATGCAGCCAAGTGGAGAAAGAGCAAATATTCCCACTTTGATGCAGCGAGAAACGAATATCCGCTTCTCATAGTTTCAATGTTTATAAAACCGACTTTTTATGAAATAATCATTTGTCAATGAGTAACTCCATCATTACATTTACCTAAATGCAGCCATTTTATGTCTGCTTTTAGGTCAATGAGCCATCAGTTAATTCATATAACAATGGTTGGGATAAAATACCAAAGAGTGAAAGGGACCATTAAATGTCCTCGCCCTTAGAAATGTTACTGCACTCAAACATTCTTCACAATGCAGGAGATATTTTCGTGTGACTACCACCAACCTCTTTCTCCCGTAAAACCAAATCACTGGAGTATGCTACCCTAATAAACCATCTGTGAAAAATAACGTTAAGACTTAATGGCCGAAAAGTTTGGATGACCATTTTATGATTCCTTTAATTTGAGGACTATATTTTTCAACACAAAAGATAAATTGACTTATATAGATAGGAAGAGAATATGGGTGTGCAAATATGGTAACTTTTTCGTTCAGCATTTTATCCAAAACTGGGCGAAATGTTAAAAGAAAACAGAAATTATTTTATCGTTGGTATTATATCAAACTAATACAAACATTTGCTCGATCGTAAATATTGCAGTCATTTTGAACCCGTTACTTCACAATACAGGATTAAGGGTATTGGTTGGATGCATTAGAACATGTTAAAATCGTTAGTAGACCGGTAAATATTTTACTTCTGATGACTACGTGTGCCAGCCCCACACTTGGCCCAATTTTCCCTCCTTAACACATTCCTGCTGGCAATATCACAATCTTTATTTCTCACTGACGTAGGACACTGACATTTAAGTCATATGATGCTTGCTATACCGTTTAATTTGATTTTAAATTTTGTAAAATGCGGACCGTGTGAATTTTTCATATTCCTTATAATTCGTGGTATCTCTCCAACTAAAGAATAAATTTCTTGCCTGAACTATAGTTCATATTTGCATTGTACTTTACTTTGCAATGAACATTTGTTCTCGTCTCAATTTCTGCTCCAGGATAACTGGATAGTAAATGATGGAAAATTGTTAATGTAGGAAGAGAGTTCTTGTAACGGGTAAAGGGGTTCAATTTAGTGTAGTTTGTTGAGATTTGGAGGTTAGTAGGCCTTAGGTCCCAGATACCTGTAGCTCACGAGTCCTTACTTCCATGTTTGAAGCCGAATCGGGGACAGATTGTACGACAAAAAAAGAGAAACTTATCAAAAAGTAGGTCAATAAAGCAGAATGGAATGCAAGTATGCAGATTTGGTTGAAAAGCTGTGGTCATTTATGCGGAGTGAGAGTCGAGTCAAGTTTTGCATGCGACGCTATATCGTCTTGAGAGTTTAACGTCACTTTCGAGGAACCCTTGTCTGCTGTGATGATGATAATGCTGGAACTGAAGCGAACGTTTTTAGGGCCTTTTATTCATTTTGGTTAGACTTTTTCGTCGATGAACATGAAAGACTTTTGAGAAGTTTTGTGAAGATAAAGGGTAATGAGTAGATCTGCTAGAAGGTTAGGCTGCACAAGTTTCGGTTTATGGTTGAAAATGGGACTTAGTATGGTGAGGGCGTCATTGATGGGACGTGGGTGAAAAATATCAGATTAAAATTCCAAAAAAACCCGCAACGTATGTTCCAACAAAAATTTTAAATACCGGTAAGCCGTCAAATGTGATTATTTTGGCCAGTGGAAAGGTCAGGTCCCTTCCCGAGGACCCATTTTCATGTTTGTGCATGGTTAACACTGAGTGTTCAACCAGATTACTCATCATGAATAAATTATTGTTCTCTGCTACTGACGGTGACGAAAAACCACCGGCGAAACAATGCAACGACTGTTTTAATGTTCTATGCCATTTCAATGCGTTTGTATGATCGTACTAGTCCAGTGGCGTTGGGATAGTGAGCGGTGGCCCTGGTTTTATTCCGGGTGATATTCCATCTTCTGTAGATTTAACATTTCTGTAAATAACATTCTCGGTGAACCTTCTGGACACCCTCATTTTTGCCAACGTTAGGTTATTTTCAGTTACCAGAAAGTACTAGGAAATCACAGGCTGCGCTGGGAAAGAAATTGCCCTCCAAATTATTCTCTGAGAAAAATGGCAAACCTGACACATGACTTAGTTCATGGATATGAAGTAAAACGTACTTTAAATTGATTATTTAGTAAAATAATATCCTTTGTTCATAGTTCACTTCTTGGAATAGCTTGAGCAGATATCTCGCTGTTCTTTAATCCTCTTTTGTAACCCTACGGAATTGAGCCTTAAAAAACCATGACGTCTGTTTTAGCAATAAATACTAACTACCAAGCAGTAAGTGGTTCTCTATATTGCTGATAGTCTTTAGAACTTGGGGCGGCATATTTTATTCCCGGTTTCAATCTTTTGAGCCTTTCGAGTTCAACGCGAGTGCTTAAATTACAACTTTGCATTAGTCTTACTTCCTTATGCGCGCTTATTTGAATTTGATATTTTGTTAGTTTGAAACAACTATGTATAAATTTTGTTTGATATGAGTACCATGTAATTCTTTTCATAAAACGAAACAAAAATGCCACATGGAAAACGAAGTGATTGCACGTGGGATGACGGTCAGTTCCAACTAGAAACTTATAAGGAAGAGGGGAGAAATAAAACCTTACTGAAACATTAAGCGGATTATAGTAATCATGTAGAGTAGAAAAGGGAGAATATGGAGTACATGTAGAGAAGCCAAAAAAATGTTGAACACATTAAATCCAGTGGGCTAAAAAACGTGTAAAATGGGGGTTAAAGAGGGCCTCTTCACGAAATATAAGTGCCTAAATGTGATAAACGACTTGAAAAGGCAGATTTCTTGCCGACGAGTTCTCCAAATATTGCAATTAGAGTATATTCATCACTCTAATTTTTTAGCTCAAGTATCAATTGAATACAGTTTAAAATATAATTATTACTTTTCACTTCACTCGCCGTGCCAACCATAATTAGCTAAGACATGCTTTAAAAAAGACATGCCCTCACCATCGAACTGCATTTACGTGGCCCCAACTGCAGATCTCGTCCAATGGTTACTTCCTTTTATGCAAATCCAATTTGGTTTTACCCGCACCAAGAACTTGGGTGGCTGGGGTTGCCTTTCTTTCCCCGTTGACCACGGATAGTGAACCAATCTCTAGTCGCCTCCCTCTCAATTACCTATTACTGTAATTATTTTCATTAGTTAATCTGTAATCAATACCATATCTTTTTTTTCAAGCAAAAAAGTAGGTTCGTTTTGGCTGTATCTACTATTCTAATATTATGGGTTAAAAAATAAATAATAACTGGCCATTTTCAACGATACAATGAATAGTGAAATTCAAATATAAGTTGCCCTTTTGCACGAAAATTACGTTTTCTAATTCCTCTTCATTTTAAATAAAAATAGAAGAAGACAAAAATCATCTACTTTCTACATTGACATATTACCATTGAAGCTCCTTCGGAGCCGCATTTTATTTGGTTATGTGTTGCAGCATCATTCAATGGATTACATAGCGATTGTCTTAAAAAGATTATAATATATTATACAATTACTACTGTATTGAAAGGAAAGAAGTAACTTTTTATTTCCGCACGTTATTTATTTCGAATACGACCTAGGTTTCGACGTTGAACGCCATCATCCGGTGATTACGACGCCAAACTACGGTGTCAATACATCTATCTATACATAAAATATAGACCAGACGGACTAGATAAGGCTATAGACTAGTATTAAGCGGTATCTATATAGAATTTAACGTCATCAACGCCAGCTGATGACGTCTAACATCTAAACCTATGTAGTGTTCCAAATAAAGTTTATGTGGAATTACAAAGTAAAATATTTCATTTCAATATGTTATGTAAATTTCAAAATATTACGCCAAAGACAACAAAAAATATACTAGTGTGGTTTGGAACAGTTTGAATTTTTCATCATTAATTTTGCAACAGAAAAAGGAATCATCATTAAAATATGTTTAATTTCACCAATTATAGCCTCATCAGCCCATTCTTATGTCTGATGATGTCTTACCTGATGAAACAAGGTCTACATTAATCGCGGGTTTGTGGATGTTATAAACTTATGGTCCATTTTCTGAGATGATTTGCCCGTCACTAAGTAATTTCTGAAACCGTGAATTCCGTTCAGGTTAAAAATATTTTCAATAACTGAAAATTTCTCTTACCTTCAAATCGTGGTCTTATCTAATTAGCCATTATTTTTTGGGACCCTTTCCCCGTTGTAAACACTAAACTCATTTGAGTTCATTTATCCAATATGGTAAACGTTCATGTAGTTTTTTCGTACCTTGCTTATTCCATCCTAGACTTTCAATAATCCTTTCATGTTTAATTTTCCCAAGGTTTAATGAATGGGACCACTTTTCTTTGCAATATTTACTCCAGGAGCTAATATAATATTTCTTCACTGATTTCAAAATTCTCACGGTATAAATTCTTTGTTTGGTGTAATTTCTTTGCTCCAAAACTATTGTCGCTCTTTTATATATGTTGGAACCAGTGTTGTGGATGTACCCAGTATTTCTTTTGGCCCGACATGCTTTTAGCGATTCCTCTGAGACTATAACTGAAAGGTTGATGGGATTTCTTTTCCGAGAAGCGTGTTACCACCCACTTGTCTCCCACATTTAACTGAATACCACATTGGTGACCCCCCTCCCCACTATTCACACCATCCTAAATTGTTTTCGCGTTTTCGATCAAGTAGAGCCCTCCTCGTCACTCCTACACTCTGCGACCAATCCGTAAATAGTAAAACCCACCGTCCCACCCACCGACGCCGCCAACGCCGGCTGACCACTTGTCACCTACCGCCAACAGCTCTCTTCGTCTCAACGCCATTCGCCTTGCACATTAATGCTACCTTTTCGTCATCGCCCTCGGCAAAAGCGAACTGATTAAAAATTCTATTCTACTTTTATGTTTACTTTCATTTGCCTGATAAGTGTACTAGTCTTCGATTTGGTATATAAAATCACTCATGTTATCCAGCTATTTATTAAAGGTCCACTGCGTAGAAGTTTGATATAGCCTGAATTACAAAAAATAAACAATTTAGAAATATTCTGGGAAGATGAAACATTCCATGTCTATCAATTCTCTGATTCCCGTTATGTCTTCCATTCTTTAAAAGCTCCTTCTACAATATCTTTCTCCTTGCGAAAAAAGGGAGGAACATTTCTCTTCAGCACTCATCTCTAAATTCAGGAATGAGATCCTTTCACGTGACTACGTGAGGACTTTCTGTCCGCTGAAACGGAAAACCAATTTCATTCCGTAATTACAGTGAGTAACGAAACTGCCCAGCTCCCTAATTTCTTCACTCTCTATTATTTGTGTGGCGAAGGTGCACTTTCGAGTTTCACAAGTTGAACCGACAGGACAGAGGCGCAAACGAATTTCCCCTTGATCCGCGCTCACCATTCCCCGACCCCGCTTCCCCGTCCCTCTACGACCACAGGGGAACTCGTCTTTCCCTGAGATTCATTTGGCTTCGGCCCGATCCCACACGGGGAATCCCCTTCCGAGTACCTTGCCCTGCTTCTCCCTCTTTGGACCCCTTCCCCAAGATCCTACAATGCACCATCCCGTCTCACTCCCGGCCCTGCCCCACGCCCGCGCTCGCTTTGAACATCGCCCACCTAGCCGCTTCCCTGCCAACATTTCCTGCAAAATTCGCTCAACCAATCCCATTTATTATCTCGGGGGAATCACGCGGCCGTTTTTTAGGTACCGCTCCCAAATCCGAGCGTTAGAACGACCCTTTCAAAATCAATTTTGTGACCAAATATTTTTATCTACTAATTGTACGCGTTTTCATATTCGTTTAGAGGTTTCAGCACAGTACATTCGGTGATCTCATCATGTACATATCGCCGGTTTCTACCAAGTTCATTGAGCCGAGTAGAAGACAACTCAGTGTTATTTAACAAATCACCAATAAGGTGAGTAGCGGTGAGTGGCTCAACACAAGGTATTCGAGTTTTCCTTAATCCTTATTTACCAATTTATATCCACATTTGGGGATAAGGTTGTGCGGTGGTTAGTTTATTGGCATCCCAACATGAAACAACCGGTTAGATTCCCGGTCATGGACGCGTAATTCACTGACACCTCGTTCCCCACTTGATGTGAAATACGAAGAAAACTTCAAGTGGATGAATTTCATAGCTTCAGGCGAGATATAGGGAATTTTTAGTGCATTAATGACCAAATTAATGATTCGGGTAAATACAGGGGGCGTTCTCAATGTAATTGAATTTCCCAATCCGCTCTTATTGGTCGGAGTGAAACTGAACCAATCGGAGTAGATAGGGGGGCTAAGCTTTGCTGCGAAACCGGTTTCAATGCTCTCCAAGCTCTGGAAGCGGCAGGACTTCAGTCATTGTAAACCCCTGCGCGCCGACCGTGTCAAAATAAAAATGACCATCGAGCAACGTTACGCGATTATTAATTTTTGTGCTAACCTGAAATGATCTCTTGAGGAGACTAACAGAATGATTCGTGAGACTTACAGGGACTCTGCCCTGTCCTCTCACAAGTTTCGAGGTGGTTAAAGGCCCTTAAAGAAGGCCGGGAAGAGATTTCCCGACGAACAACGCTCTGGGCGGCCGTCAACCAGCAATACCGACGACAATGTGGCTCGTGTTCGACAATTGTTGACTCTAACCGTCGATTGAGTACCAAAATGGTTGCCAATGAACTGATCTTGTCGTCTACTGTTGTGTTTCGAATTATTGCTGAAGATTCAGCGACGAGGAAATTGTGTGCCAAGCTCGTGCCCAAGGTGTTTTTCACAACGCACCACGAGTCCACGAGTTCCTGGCCAAACACTCGGTGCCAATGCTGCCCCCACCTTTAGTCCTGACGTCACCTTAGCAAACTTCTTTTTGTTTCCTCGGATTAAGGCAGTCCTGAAAGGAACCCGTTTTTCGTCCATAGAAGAGATCCAATCAGCCGTGACGAAGACCTGGCGAGAGGTCCCCGAAGACGCTTTCCAGGGCGCCTACCGGTCATAACTGAGTCGTTGGAAAAAATTTTTAGAGGCCGAAGGACAGTGTTCTGAAGAATTTTAAGTGTTTGTGCAAATATGTACAATTAATTACTTAAAATAATTACGTTACTTTTGGAACGCACCCTGTATGATGCAATAAATCAAAACTTGGCTAGTGATAGATTTTGAACTAGCGGAAAAGTGCTTTTTACTAGTCAATAGCCTTAACTTCAAGTTTATGAACTCATCCGTCGTATGAAACGTTTAACCCTGACTCCTTAAGGCTTTTCGTTTAGAGTAGGCTAATGCCGACTCGGGGTTTTCTCTCTACTCTTACCCCATGCCCTGATAGTCCTTTTATCCTTTTGAGACAAATAACATTAGGTCTCCATCACTTCCCCGAAATTATAATTTTTTTATCTATTCAAGATATCTACATGTATTTTTGTGTTTCAACGCACAATTTAAGCACTACAGTAGGGTATGTGTTTGCGTTACTTTATCGTCAAGATTTCTCTACCATAGCAATAAATAATATTCGAATGTCCCCTTCTGTGCCCTCGGTCCTCGTCTACTACAACCTTAGTTGAATTATGGATTATATATTTATATCTGCTGCTTATTTAGATGGCGGATTCGATTTAATTTTCTGGTAGATTTGGGAATATAATATTTTTCACAAACGCCCTAAAAGATGCCAAATGGCTAAGTGAATTTTTCCGTTGTAACACGGACATTTTATTTTTAAAAATTAAGTTTGTAATACATGACGAGATCAAATGCAACGGGAAATAGGGGTAGTGTGGGATGGCAATCCACCCATCAGTTCCATCGCGTATCCCCTATGGAATAAGAAACGATTAAAGCACATGCGTCTATGTAGCAGAGGAAAAAATTGTAGCACATGTCATTGGTCATGGCTCTTCACATTTCAAAAAACACCCCTAAAAATTCAATCTTTTCTCTTTAACCATCCTCACAGGTGCTTCCTGAAGATGCCAAACCTCTGCCTCTACTGACTGGTACTCTCCGAGGGAGTTAAAATAGTCACGATGTTAAATACTAAGTAGTCTAACGTAACATCGCGCCGGAATTGATTTATTTAGCCTGAGTCCGAAAACAGCACTTTTGGCCTTTTACATCGAAATATTTATAACAATGGACCTGATTACGGACACCCGTTAGAAATCGTTTCGTGAAGAAAGCGGAAAATCGGTGTATTATGGCCACGTCTATAGTAGAGATTAAGCAAATGGTAAGCGGGTAAGTTACTGCAATGAATTTTTCGTAGCCAAGATCCGTCAATTTAAACTGCATCAGTTCATCATTTTCCCGAGAAGAAAAAAGCTTGGGCTTAAGTTATACTCGATGCCTATGAACGAAAAGAAAAATGTAGATTACGGCTGGAATACGTTGCATCTTCACAATGTCATTTTGATCCATACTTGAATGCCATGGACTCAAAACCGTCTCAAGTCATTCAGTCTAGCGTAATAACATTATAAATGGATCTTGGGACGAATAAAAATAAAAAAAGCAGCATGCACACTTCCAGATTAATTAAAAAACGGGTAGCGTTTAATGGAAAGTGCACCATTTGTGATTCATCCGCATAAATAATTATTCACCGGAATAAATATTCAACGCAGTTCCTCTGCCGTTGTGAGCGGGCGTGGGCGACTGAATTTGCCTTTCGACGGCCGCGTGTGCCCCACCCGCCAGCCGAAGCAATCACGCGCTCGGCGATTGCGGGCGGTCGCTGCGATCTCACGGCTCGAGCGTGCGTGGAGTGGGGAGCATACTTAAGTAAACCGGATATATGCACGGAGAATAAACTCGTTGTCGATGGCTTTCGTTGCAGTCTACATAATGGTAATTTAGGGAACTATTAGGGAGTGGCATATCATTTGAAGATTTGGCGAAACCCCATTGGCTGACGGATAAGTGAACTATCCGTTAAAAAGGATATTGAATTGCCTATAGTACACAAAAGAAGGAGGACATCATTGCCTTCCACCGTCCCGGTAAGTCATTGCTAAAATTGTTGATGGATTTGTTTAGAGGAGGTGATGATGCTTCAATCAAGTACCATTTTTCCAAATTCAAAACGAAAATGCGGGAGATGCCGCAACAGGGACTTATAACGGAGTCATCCGCTAACGCGCAGTACAACGCGACATTTTTCGATCGGTTCCATCATGAGCGCATTACATCAAATAAGACTGGTCTATCAATAGACAGACTGAAATGAGCGCCGCAAGGAGCGATATCAATATTTAGTTAATTATATCATCACAGCGCTGTCGCGATTTGGTAAATATCTACGCGATGAATCTTTTTTCAGAATACACGAGTGCATTAATAGGGTATAAAAAGTTTGACATTCCCCGCTGAGAATTTTAGAAGTCCTCTAAAGAAAAATATGCCATAATGTTCGGTAGAGGTAATAATTTTAAAATTAATCTTCTTTCGGCCCACCTAGAGGAAGAAAAATCCTAGCAACTAAACAGACAATTTAACTAAACTACCTTAACTGTTTTCCTTTGCGTTAAATATAAATATTAATACTTAAGTAATAAGTACTAAGAAATTGTGCACCACAGTACCCAGAAACGTTTCATCCTATGCTAGCCGAACGTAAAATTAGCCATAGTTTCAGCATCATTTATCTCATTTCAAGCAAATTGAACTACGTGGAAAAAAGGATAAGCATTCTTTTTGTGATAAACACCATTAGTAAACAGGATAATCAAATAACATTACCACCACAAACAACATTATTCTTTATGTTATCGGTGAACTATCTGAATACAGATTTGAAGGTACTTCTTTCTCATTGAATACGATCTGTGGTGAAAAAAATCCTCTGTGACTACTATTTAATACACGTTCCACATTAATTGAAATGAAAACAATTAATTAAAGCTATCAGCGGACGAAACAGAGAGAAGCAGCAGGCAAGTGGGAAGCAAAGCATGTTTCGTATGAAAACCCAATTCAAACTACGAAGTCAAATACCACAAATTCTCCAGCAATTGCTTCGAGGAATTTGCACTTACTGGTCTTACTTCGTGGTTCCCTGGGTCCGTCTACTGTCACCTTGATGGCCTTGTTGTACGTTGCTACTTGAGGAGGCACTGTGCTCACTGTGATAGTCAGCGTGAAACTTTTGCCTGCAACGAAAATATTAATATTTACTTCCATGTTTAACGTTAAAAACGCACAAATACAAACTATATATACGTATATATTCAACTGATCGATTTAATGACACCTCTCGACTCCAAAGAAAACGGATTTTCCAAAAATATTAAGGAAGTTCAAATTAATCAAATTTTTAAAAATATTGCCTTCTACTGAGGTCATATCTATTGCATAAATGGTCTACTCGGTATAATTTCATACGTCTCTATGCACCGAAATCAATAGAAATGATTATTTACTAGTTTTTATTTAATTGATTTGAAAAATATATTTCTTAAATATCTTTAACTTTCACGGATGCTATAAACATAAAAATACATGGTTAAATCCGTATTTGAAAACATTTCTTTCAACATGATATATCAGATGCCAATCAGAGTAGGTAGGATTTGGACGGAAACAGATAGATCGTAGTAAAAAGAAATTTATAAGACTAATCAAAGTAGGTACATGCAGCTGGCAAAAATCAGACAAAAACAATAGCAGTACCAACCGGATTTCAATTAGTACTGTCTAAAAACATGAATTGTGATGTAGAATAATTACTATCTCATTAAATCATCAAATTATCAAAAACAAAAAATCTGATGCAAGGCGCCTTTCTTCATAATGGCATAATGGATATCGTGATATAGATGGATATTCGTTTCACCGGAGATATAGCAGACAGCGAGGTTTTTATAAAAGATTTTATCGTCTTCAGAAAAAATCCTAATATATTTGATGAAGGGGTGTTTTCAGCAGTTAACTGACAATTAAGAAACACCAATTATGAATTTAATGATAAAAATATAGAGAAAATGTGTGTTGCACGTAAATAATTAATCCAGATGTCCAGCCTCACACATACGTGTGCATGTACCCTCAAAGCTCGAATACCAAGTGTATATACTTTTTTACGAGCAAAGCGATTTTATCTGCAGTCATTTTTCATTTGACGTCAAAGGACTTGGGCAACTTTGGCGCTGGATATTCGGAAAATCTCGCAATTGAAGGGAAAAACTCGATACAAGATCTCCCCCAAAAGCATTATTATATATTTATTCGCGGATAGACGGACGGAAGGGCGGTTTCTTTAGCTGGTTTCGAGGGAGAGGAGTCTCAGGAAAGGTTTGAGGCCTGATATAGTTGCCGACCAGTTTGTGCAGAGTACGGATCGTTCGTTTACGAAATCTCTATAAAGTGACCACCTTAGGCTCCGTCGTGACCCAGTTATTGGAACAACGCTACACCATAAAATTTTGCGTGAATCTGGAAATACCCGACAAAAAGACTCATGAGATGCTCAAGGCAGCTTATGGTGATAATGTCATGGGTATCGGATGTTTTTGAGTGGCACAAGCGCTTTAGGAAGGGTAGAGAAGATATTGAAGATACCGAGCGTTTAGGACGGTCTTCGACCTCAAAAAGTGATGCAAATCTTGCAAAATTGAAGGATTTATTGGAGAGGGATCGTAGATGAAATGTTTGCATAATTTCTGATGAACTTGGAATCCCTCCAAGTGATATGGATCGACTTGTGACCGAAAACATGGGAGTGAGAAAGTGTGTGCGAAGTTAGTGCCGCCATTGCTCTCCGAGTAACGGACTACCTGGCCGTGACAACGTGGTAACCCTGTCTTAACCACCATACGGACCCTCCTACAGCCCAACGGTGCCCCACCACAATTCTTACTCTTCCTCCGTCTTAAATCCGTGCTGGTAGGAAGTCACCACGGATCGGTTTAAGCGTTACAACAGTCCGTGACGAGAGCCCGGAACTTAGCAGCATTCCGAGTGCCGCACGAAGCGTGGAAAACCAGCTGGTGGCGGTTTGTGAACGCACAAGTGTGCTACTACAAGGACTTTTGAGTGAATGTAACATTTCTGCCCAAAATATTTTTTTAATTAACGCAATCCTACTAATTTTGTACAAACCATGTATATTTACCAAATTCTCGATGGAAATATCAATTAAATCGATAGGAAATGAATCGGCCCGACATATTTGTCACAAATACGCCGGATTCCATCACTCACGTGGACGTAAATAAGTGAATTTGCAAAAAAAACTATATTAGCAGAAATTAAAAGTAAATTTGGGAAAATTGCAAAGACTTAAAGGTAAGATAATGGGGAAAAGTAAAATGTCTATTAAAGTGTAATATATATTTAACAGTGGGAATTTTAATGGTTTTTGGAGACATTAAAACAAGAATTGCATGTACGAGTATGTAGTTTGGAAACTCGCAGCAATGACATAAAATAAACTTAAAAAACATTCCAACCATCATACGCGACGGGATGAAAAAATTTGTTCCAATATTATCTCAGACATGTAAATAAGAAACTAAGATGGAAAAACTGATACATCATATGTTGATGGGACAAAGATATTTTTGCTAAGATTTAAAAAATGTTCAAACGGTTCTGGCTAAAGTTTAATGAAGATCTTGAAAGGGAAATTACAAGGATATTAAGCATAGTTTTAAATTTTTTTGTACTAAGATAAGGGAAATATATGGAAAAAGTACAACTATACATTATTGAAAGAAAGAATATGGATATAATGCTATAGGCGTCATTAGTAAGGCCAGTATCTTAAACGATTTCTTTAAAAAAACAAGTCTAAAGCAAATATATTAGTGGACAAAACGAACTCCTCTCTCAAGTGACCAGTTATTGTCCGAAGGAAAGAGGGAAAATCACGTCCAAAATATTAAAAAGAAGCCCCATATCCCGAATAAATTAGCCTACTATGCTGCCAAAGGGACTTTTTCAAAATATCGCATCTTATTTTAAGACTTAGCGTTTATTTTAAGGCTAAGTTTTTCACAAGTCGGGAGAAATAGGTTCAGTACCTTGCGATTTGACGCTGTCTGAGATGACATCCAACAAAACTGCGGCGATAGGGAGGATCCCAGTAATTTCAGATCGATTTCTTCATCATTGATCTTCAGTACAATATTTGAGCATGCAATTGTCAACTATTACAGTTTTTCTGTGGAGTAGAAACATAACCAGTTGTAACCAGCAATGATTCAGTAAAAGTAGATCATAAGAAGCGCAATGGAAATATAGTTTATTCAGACATTTTTTCCATAGTTACAATCTGACAACTCCCCCATCTCCTTTTGTAGCGTTATTTTAATTCTTCACATTCTACATCACATAGATCTTTCCATCACATTTTCTTGGCCCTATTATTTTCTCCCCTAAGTTCATTATTTAGATCTCTCGGCAATCAATTCCTGAATCTCTGTTAACTTTTTTCCGTTTTCCTCTTTTATCCATCTTCTTAACCTTTATTTATGTGGTCCATGACTTCTTTATTCTGTTATTCTTTACCATTTATATCGTTTCTCTTCCTGATGTTCTTTCTCTTTTCTTCGGCCCACCTTCCTATCTCTCCCTGCTTCGATTCCACTAACAGCATTTAGAAATGTATTCTGTGTCCTTGATGGCTACCTCTATTTCCTCCCATAAAACCTCTGCTTGAAATAGAGTTGTTTTAGAATAAAATACACACCGCGCTTAGCTGTTATTAATATTTAATTAGCTGGCAATATGAAATTTTTTGTAAATACCTGCAGGAAACTAAATTTGGCCTCTAATATCCTATCTCAATGGCCTCAAATATCCTTCGATATAACTTCGAGGCAAAATCAGATTATTTTATCGGCTTAGTGAGGACCAGAAGATGATTTGCGTCATAACAATTTGGGTGCTTTAATCAATTTAGAGTGGAAATACGTAATGACTGTTTTTCGCTCTCAAACGAATGTATATCAGGAAGTTACAGCAAAAGATGTTGCATATGCAACCATACTTTTCCCTATCTTTAAGTGAGTTTTGTTTCTGAATTTGAACGTATATGATATGATACTTAATGTAATATTTTCGCCAAAAAAGTTAAAATTTAATTTCTTACTAATGGTATAGTGTTTTTATTAACAAATGTAAATATAAAAGTGAATCATATTTTTGGTGTGTCAGTATGGTGCATACACCTCCCAGTGATGGGGAACGGGCAGCGCTGCGGTGGGTCTCTCTTCTGAAAAGAAAGTGTTTCACTTATAACCTTGAAAGCGGGTCTGCGGTTTCAAAAGGCTAGGGTTTCACTTGTATAATTCTGGCAAAAACGAACCAAAACTGGCCGTTAGACTGTCGTAATCGTTAATAGAACTTGGTACGGGCAGTGCAAATCCTATTTTTAAATATTTAGAAAAATAAAAAGATTGACTGGCGATTGAATTCATACAGAGAAAATTAGATCAACTAAGACTGGCCTACTAATAGAAAGATCACGCAATGCTAAAGAAACAATTTTTATATTGGGAGGTTTAATTTGGACCTGGAAATCAAAAAAGAAACAATGAATGGAATAGCTACGAAACTAATGTACGAGTGATGAATAATAATAATACCGTATTCATTTTTAAAAAATAATACAACCATATTAAATGTCAGATGACAAATCTACACTAGCTTGTAGCTTCAAAAGTGCAGCTGGGGAAAAGCGAAGTAGCAGCAAAGAATTGAGCGAACAGTACCAGCGAGTAAAAGTCAAAGAACTTCCGCACAAAAACGTAAGAAAGCTGTATAAATTCTGGCTCGGGGATAGGAGAAATATTTAACAACAAAACTTCGTGAAAGAAAGAGAGGAAATAATAATTGGAGCAGAAGAGGAAAAAATCATTTATTCAGGATAAAAAGGAAATCTGAAGCTCTTTAGGAAAAGGTTGAAAAGAGCAGCGAGTAGAAATGAATTCAATGAAGCAATTTATTCAGAATAGAAAATTCTATTCTGAATAAATTGCTGATCAGGAAATAAAGGTGGATAGAAGATATTTTAATAGTTTGAATAATAATGATGTGAGTATTCAAGTGAGGCAATTGGATTAGTCAGTGAAAATGAATTCAGTAAAGTTAATCAGAGTGAAAATAAGTTAGGAAAAGCATTCATCATATCTAACATTGGAAAAACTGTATGCCTGGATTTTAAACTTGAGAAAATGTTGAAGTACACTTCACTAAGACCACAAAATACAAATTAAGCTTATTGAGTATTGTAACGGATAAATTTTGTTCCAAAATCATTCCATTAAAACAAAATGAAAATTTTATATTCCATGAAAATTATAGGCCTGGAAGAAAGTGTCAGGTTTTTGAAAGAATATTATGAAAAGCATCAGGTAACCTAACGTGGCAAAAGGAAAGCATTATCGCTGAATATGCAATGTTATAGTGGATGATCTTATATAATATAATATTTTTATACACACACTTAAAAACAAATATATTACAGGAGATCATTTCCGAGTGCAATGCAATCAACTGAGATATGTAAGTACATTTTCTCATTCAATAGGTAAGTTCCCTGGAAATTTAAAAATGCCCTTGGATCTCAAACGCTTAAGGCAACGTGTTAATGGCCAAAATCATGGCTTTGCTCATTCAAAAGACAACACTCGTGGAGGAAATGTCACGGAGGAATGTGATTACAGAGAGCCAGGGTATCCATGAAAGAGAAATATAAACGATGTGGCGATAGAATTGTATCCTGGCACTCAAATGGGAAACGGTCGGTGCCTTGATAAGATCGATCAGGATAAGAATATACGAGCATTACATTCGGCGATAGTCAGAGGCGCGGACATTGGAGATTGAGAGTAGTGTGGGTGTGGGGTTGGTAGGGTTTGGCCGAGAGGAGGGCACTGGAGGGCCACGAGGAAAGGGTGAGAGTGTGAGAGCAGTCACGCAATGAGCAAAAACCGGAAATCAGCGAGGGAGCGGTTTTCGTGCCCTGCAGCTGACTGGTACGGAATGGAATAGGAGATGGTGTGGCGACTAGCGGGAGGAGGGGGTCTGGAGAGAACCGAATGAAAAGGAAACGAAGTGATGAGGTGTGAGGGGATTGGAGGGAGGTTTTGAGAGGTCGAGGTTTTTGGAGATTATGGAAGGGTTGCTGATCGTGGGGCAGTTTTTCCACTACGCGGCGTAAACTCAGTACAAATAAGATCTAAGGTATTGATTCCGCGGCTTCTATTTCCATAGAATAAACTTCCATTTTGATGTATGCAAGATGATAAATTATTCAACGATGGCTTCATTTATAACCACTACACTGACCAGATGGCTTACAAGGCCTGTTGATAATGAATTATGGCATATTCTGAGATCACATCACCTAGTATTTGACCAATCAATCAAAGGAGTTAAGTCCCTTGACTATGACTGCTTGAGTTATAAGCCAGGATTTGAATGATGCGATGGACATGGGTTATATCCCGGGCACTGCAGATCTTTTTCAGTGGCATCCTGATCCCTCGTTTAGGTGCTTTGAGGAGAGCACTTCGAGTGAGTGAGCCGTCCGTCGGATTGGACGTTAAACTGCGGACTCTTGCGGACCTTTCGTTAAGAAAAGTCTTATGCCGACGCCGGGTTCCTTTCCGCCCTTCCTCCTTTCCCATATATCCCTAATTTCACAAATTACCACAGCTCTTGGCACGCCTCCCCTAAAACTACTACCATTACTTGAGTTCTAAACGACATTTGCCATCCTATAATTATTTAATCCGTAGTGGGAACAAACCACATATGCCTGATAATTTTTTACCATTAAACTAAAACCAGATGTAGGATCTTGAGTAACATCAAGTAGTGAAACCCATACGATTATCCGCCCGACACCCATATTGACGGGATTTTTTCCCTCACAATTTTTAGAACAAAACTGAAAATACTGTAACATGTGTTATGCCAGTGGCCTACATTATTTCGCGAAGTTTGGTTCGTCTATGAGTCCAAATTATATCGTGGATATTGTCAATAATTTTGAAGGAAGTCAATTTCATTGGATGCTCCGAACGATGTTCATTATTTGTTGATATACGGCCACGCTTAAACTTATTGACCAAATTGTAAACAGTCACAAAAGCAGCAGATGTGCCATGGATCCAAATCTGCTTTGATCCTTTTCAATATTGAGCTTTTTAAACAGAAATCCTTAATCACCACAAGATACCCATTTTTTATCAAAATTAGTTTTGCCCCCGTTTTGTAAACAAACAAAATATTTTGGATTCAATCGCTATAGAATATGGAACCAGGTAATGGATATAGTTGAAAATTAAATAAGTCTAGGGAGAGAAAATGCATAGAATGACAATTTCCAAAAACACAAACCCTATCCCTTGGATTGCTTAAGGAGTTATTGAACTGTAAATGTGCCATACTAATCTAATCTGTTCATCTTTTGGCTATACCATAAAAAGTAATAAAAACTTTGTTATTCGAGTTAAAAGATAATCTAAGCATTTCGTAATTTGTAACAAACTCATATATTTCACAATTTTCTAGCCATGATTACTTAATTATATGCAACTAGTTTCTGATGATGACGGTTGTGCCGTCGAAACATGAAATATATATATATATATATATATATACATACATATATATACATATACATATATATATATACATATATATACATATATATACACATGTATATATATATATACACACACATATGTATATACATGTACATATATGCATGAAAATATATACTATTATCATACTATACAATATATACTATTATTACTAGTATATACTATTATCAGGTAATCTACCGGATAAGGTAGGTTTTTGGATGGACACAACTATCAAATAAACCTTTTTTTGCAACTCCAAACAAAACACAATCCATCCACCTAATCTACATCAGGTCCCTCCTCATCTCTGTGTACTTCTTTCCTCCCTTCATCCCGTCCAACATCCCTATCCTGTTCCTGCCCTTAGCTCGCTTGCCAAACATTCTCCCCTCTATTACCTTCTTCAACATTCCCCTACCGCTCAATATGCCAATCATCCATTTTTCCTGCCTCCAAAGAATTTCTCTCAGCAAACCCCTATCCTCACCCACCTTTTCCAGTACTTCCTCATTTGTTTTCCTTTCGGTCCATTTCACCTTCTCAATTCTTCTCCAAACCCACATTTCAAAAGCCTCCAATCTACGTCTATCCTCCTGTTTCAGTGACCACGTATCCGCGCCGTACATAGCTACGCTCCATAACAAAGTTTTTACGATTCTTTTCTTAACCTCCCTACTCAACGTCCCCGTCATCAATTCCCTCCTCCTTGAGAAAGCCGCCTTGCCTAGTGCAACTCTTCTCCTTACGTCCCTACCACTTTGACCGTATTGGTCCAAAAAACTTCCGAGATATGTAAACTGTTCTACCTGCTCTATTTCTTTCCCCTCCTATTTTAATATTTAGCTTAGCCTTTTTCTTTCTAGAAAGTCAAATAAATTTTGTTTTAATAATATTGATTCTCATCCGATATCTATCGCACTGAACCTCCAATTCACTCAGCAATGCTTGCAACTCCTTGGCTGACTGACAAACTAGAGCTTGGTCATGAGCAACCCTGACTTTATGAATTTCCCGCTGACTTTCATTCCATTCTACGGTTCTTCCCAAGCTTCCTTAATCATTTCCTCCACATATACGTTGAACAGTACCAGTGATACTGTAAGGCAACCCTGCCTTACGCCTCTTCTTACCACTACCCATCCGGACTCTCCGTTCCCCACTCGCACCTGAGCAGTCTGAGACATGTACAGGTTACGGATCAGTCTCCTGTCCCTCCAATCGATTCCTATTTTCTGCAATATACCCATTAGTTTTTCCCAATCTACTCCATCAAACGCTTTTTCGAAATCTAAGAAAGAGGCAAACACGTCATGGTTGTATTCTACGAGGGTCATCCGGAAAGTAGTACCCGTTCGTGCCGCATGAAGTGCTGACGACGCGAGTAGCCGCTGGACGAGGTCAGATAGCTTCAGTGGCTTGTCTGCCTTCTCTGAGCCAAGTTGCGTGACGCTAGCATAGCCTGTGTTGTTTCTGTGATTGTTTAAAATGTTTAAAAAAATTGAGAACGCCGCCAGTTGTGAAGTGAGGGCAGTGATTAAATTCCTCAATGCAAGAAACGTTCGCCCATGTGATATTCATCGCCAATTAAAGGAGGTGTATGGAGACAATGTAAAGGACGAGTCGTCTGTTCGGCGGTGGTGTCGCAACTTCAACATGGGGAGGGGGAACACACACGACGATGAGCGTTCGGGGAGACCGTCTGTCATTACAGACCAACTGGTGAGCTCAGTTGACGAATTCGTGAGGAACGATCGGCGCGTCACAATTGATGACATCTGTGAGCATTTTCCCAATGTTTCTCGAACAATTGTTCATGAAATTGTTAAACACCATCTGCATTATGCAAGAATTTGTGCAAGATGGGTCCCTCGCATGTTTACAGATGAGCACAAAACCAAGCGTATGGCTGCAGCACTGACGTTTTTGGGACGTTATTCTGATGAAGGAGACTCTTTCTTGACTCGCATAATTACTGGTGACGAAACATGGGTTTGTTATGCATCACCTGAGAGTAAACGACAGTCAATGGAGTGGCATCATGCTCATTCACCAAACAAACCAAAAAAATTCAAGACAGTTCTGTCCACCAGGAAACTCATGGCAACCATTTTCTGGGATCGACGAGGTGTATTGCTTATTGATTTTATGGCCCGTGGAGACACTATTAATGCCAATGCGTATTGTGAAACATTAAAGAAATTACGGCGGGCAATACAAAATCGGCGGCGAGGTCTATTGTCTACTGGTGTCATTCTCGTTCATGACAATGCCAGGCCTCATGCAGCTGGGATAGCACAAAAACTTTTGCAGCAATTCAAATGGGAAACTTTCGACCATCCACCGTATAGCCCGGACTTGACCCCTTCAGATTTTCATCTCTTTACAAAGCTTAGAGACTTTTTGGCAGGAAAAAGATTTGACAGCGATGAAGAACTTAAAGAAGGAGTGACCCTGTATCTCAATGAGCTGGCGGCGAAGGACTATGCAGGAGGAATACAGAAACTTGTCACACGTTATGACAAATGCCTTAATTTGCTTGGAAATTATGTTCAGAATTAGTTTAAAGTATCCTCTTTCAAATAAAATTTTTTATGTTTGTTAATATTTACTTTTGTGTCTTTATTTCACGAACGGGTACTACTTTCCGGATGACCCTCGTATATTCGGCTCGATTAGTGATCTCATTACTGCAATGACATCACGTGTACCTCTCCACTTCCTAAACCAAACTGATCATCCCCTAAGGAATCATTTTCCTTACTCTCTATCCTTTTGTTGATTATCCTGAGAATAACTTTAGCTGCGTTGGAAATCATACTTATTGTTCTGTAATCCTCACATTCTGTAGCCTTTACCTTTTTCGGAAATGGAACTAGCAATGATTTCACAAAATCTTCTGACCAGATTCCTTCCTCATAGAGACTACGAATTAGTCCATATAAAGTCTCCTTCCTACATTTTCCTAAACATTTCAACAGTTCCACAGGAATGTTGTCTACCTCCACGGCCTTATTTGCTTTCATCTCCTTTAATACCCTTTCTATTTCATCGTCGAGTATGCCTGGACCTACGCTATGTTCTTCTACGTCATGTTCCTTTTCTATGTCTAACCTTGTCGACATAAGTTCTCTACCATACAGTGTTTCTATATATTCCTTCCTTCTCTCTTGGATTTATGTTGGTTCAATTATATACTACCCAACTTATCATTAACTGATATATATATATATATATATATATATATATATATATATATATATATATATATATAGATGATGCGGAAGTACTAAAGAGAACAATATAACTTTTGGACGGCAAAATAGAACACAGAATAAAACAGATAACACGTAATAGGACACTCACACTGTAGATGATTTAAGCTTTCGGCCCACTCCGAGGCCTTCTTCAGGTCAGACTGAGAGGTTTTGAGGGAAAAGCGCCTGGGGAAGGAAGAAGGGGGGCGGAAGGTTTAGGGACTGTTGGGAAAGAAATTAAAGATGGCGGTTAAGGGTGGGAATTTTAAAGGATCGGAAATATAGGATGTATGCGGATTCGCGAGTTCTCACCTCTATGTTGGTGGCTGAATCGGGTAGGGATTCTAGAACTGTTAAGGAAAAGCATTCGTCAAATGATAGGTTGTGTGAACTTGCGTGTAAAGGGATAGGAAGAGAAGAGAGTGAAGCAGAATTACATCTACATCTACATAATACCCCGCAAGTCGCCGCAAGGGCGCGTGGCGGGGGGTGTCAGGTCACCACCCAAAAAAGGAAAAAAGAAATACCGCATTACTGTAAACAGCAATACATTACTTAATGGCATGCGGGAAGGGTTTTGACACAACACACAGGAGGTTAGTGAAAGTGCATGCAATTGAGTTTAACTAATTGTTACCTAGACGCCGAGGGTGGCAAGTGCCATTTTTGTTATCTCCGAGTGTGACCCTACAGTTGTTATCCCGTATTGTCCGTGGGAAGAAGGAGTCCTTTAGTCTGCTAGTCCTGGCATCTATTTCCCGAATTTTGTACACATGATCCAAGGGACCTATGAATGTTGGAGCGCGAATAATTTTCGAGACCTCGGTGCCGAAACATGCGGATCTGAATTTATTTAGTAAGTTTAACCTAGCATTGAATCGGCTTTCTTCCAATGATTCCCATCCCAACTCCATAAGCATTTCAATGACGCTTTTCGTTTTATCGTAACAGTTTTCCACGAGACGAGCTGCCCGTCGTTGGACCTTCTCAATTTCCCGAATGAGGCCTTTTTCACACGGATCCCATACGCTACATGCATATTCTAAATGGGGCCTTACAAGAGCGTGATAACAACGTTCCTTGACCTTGGAGTCACTTCTGCCGACAATGCGTCTAATAAATCCTAATTTTCTATATGCTTGCCCGCAGACTTTACGTATATGGGTCCCCCAAGTTAAGTCTTTAGTGAATGTAACACCTAGGTATTTCACCGTATCAACTACTTCAAGGTGAACTCTAGCTAATTTGTAAACGAATCCCGTGGATCTTTTAAAGAAATTTACCACCGAACATTTATTAAGATTTAAAGGCAATCCCCATTTTGAACACCATTCATTAATGCTATTTAAATCACATGCTAGAATTAAACGATCCTCATCCCCAGATATCTCCCGATAAATTACTGTGTCATCCGCGAACATCCTTATCTTACTTTGCACTTCGCGGTTCAAATCGTTAACAAAAATCAAGAATAGTAACGGTCCGATAACACTTCCCTGAGGAACCCCCGAGGTTACTCGTACGCTGGTAGAACTAGCGCCGTCAAGGACTACCCTCTGTTCCCGGTCTGAAAGGAAGTCTTCAACCCAATTTATTGCCCCCTTGTGTATACCTGCGCCCTTTAATTTATGGATGAGTTTACCATGCGGAACCTTATCAAATGCCTTTTGAAAGTCTAAAAAGATCGCATCCACTTGCCTACCACTTTCACCCGATAAAAGTAAGTCATGTGTGAACAATCCTAATTGGGTCTCGCATGAGCGGGTTTTTCTGAATCCATGTTGATTGTCACGTAAAAAGTTAATGTTATCAAGATGTCTCATTATGGAACTGACAATTATATGCTCTAAAATTTTGCAACATATAGAGGTGAGAGAAATGGGTCTGTAATTGCTGGGGTCCTCCCTGTCACCACTTTTAAAAATAGGCGTTATTTGCGCGGTTTTCCAATTCTTAGGGACTTTGCACTCAGTCAGCGATTTGTTAAATATAAATTCGAGATACGGGGCGATGTTAGGATCTAAGTGTTTTAGCACCCTAGCTGGTATGTTTTCGGGACCCGGGGATTTGTCTGGTTTAATGTCTTTGAGCAATTTGGTGATTCCTTGCTCGTCCGCTGTTATTTTTGCCATGGGTTCAGTATATATTGTTTCTTGGAGATACGTGGTGGCTACATCGCTCGTGAAGACGCTCGGAAGAATTCGTTTAGAATGTTGGCTTTACCCTCACTGTCAGTATGTAATTACCTGAGTAACGGTGATTGTTCATTCGGATGGATAATGGGGTAATGGATTCGCCTATGTAGAATGAGGTGCATTGTTTGCACGATAGAGATAGATAATATTTTTTGAGAGGCAATTAGCGTGGGAACGGGGTGAAGGGACAATGAGGGGATGTGGGGAGAGGGGAGCAGATCTGATTAGGAGACATGTTTTACATCGGGGGCGATTGCAGGTAGGGGAAATATGTGGAAATTTGTCAGGGCGGGGTGTCAAAGGGTTGGTGGATCTCAGAAGGTTTCTGAGGTTGGCTGGTCGTCTGTAAGCGATAGAGGGGCATTGGGGCAGTAAGGATGTGGTCGCGTCATTGTCATGTAATATAGGATAAAGTTCCTTGAGAATGGTTTTCAGTCTGTGTGATCCGGGGAAATAGGTTGTGCAAAGGTTGAGTCCAGCGTCAGATGTGGGGTTGTCATTCTGTGGTGTGTGTGGTCGGGTGGAGCGGTAGATTTTATCCCGTAGGAGCTTTTCTGGGTAACCGCGTTTGTAGGGTGCATGGTGTAGATTGTGGAGGTATTTGTTGAGGGTAGCTGTGGTGTTGCAAATCCGATGTCCGCGGATAGAAAGGGAGTTGGGAATTGAGCGTTTGGTATGAGAAGGATGACTACTAGTATAGTGTAAATATTGTTGATGGTTAGTGTCTTTGATGTGTACTGAAGTGGTGAATTTGTTATTATGAATTGAGATGTCTGTGTCAAGAAAGGTGATGGTGGAGTCTGAAATGGACGAAGTGCGTTTAACAGTTAAAGAAGAATTTAAGGCCGATAAGAAATTGTCAAGAGAATCAGAGCCGTGTGTCCAGAGCATAAAAATGTCGTCAATGTAGCGGACCCAGAAAAGAGGTTGGAAGGGTTGCTGTGAAAGGAAATTCTCTTCAAGGTGGCCCATGAAGAGATTGGCGTACGATGGCGCCATCCTCGTTCCCATCGCTGTGCCTTTCGTTTGGAGATAAAAACAGTTTTGGAAAGAGAATGCATTTTTAGTCAGGACGACAGTGGCGAGATTGAGGAGAAATTCGGTCGAGGGGCACTGGGGTGGGGGGCGTAGAGAAAGATAGTGTCGGAGGGAGGATAGGCCTTCTGCATGGGGAATAGAAGTATAGAGGGAGGTCACGTCGATGGTGGCCATAAGCAGGTTGGAGGTGGAGGGAATGGAGACAGAGTTTAAACGGTGGAGGACAATGACGCGACCACATCCTTACTGACCCAATGCCCCTCTGTCGCTTACAGACGACCAGCCAACCTCAGAAACCTTCTGAGATCCACCAACCCTTTGACACCCCGCCGTGACATATTTCCACATATTTCCCCTACCTGCAATCGCCCCCGATGTAAAACATGTCTCCTAATCAGATCTGCTCCCATCTCCCCACATCCCCTCATTGTCCCTTCACCCCGTTCCCACGCTAATTGCCTCTCAAAAAATATTATGTCTCTCTTGTCGTGCAAACAATGCACCTCATTCTACATAGGCGAATGCATTATCCCATTATCCATCCGAATGAGCAATCACCGTTACTCATGTAATTCTGCTTCACTCACTTCTCTTCCTATCCCTTTACACGCAAGTTCACACAACCTATCATTTGACGAATGCTTTTCCTTAACAGTTCTAGAATCCCTACCCGATTCAGCCACAAACATAGAGGTGAGAACTCGCGAATCCGCATACATCCTATATTTCCGATCCTTTAAAATTCCCACCCTTAACCGCCATCTTTAATTTCTTTCCAACAGTCCCTAAACCTTCCGCCCCCCTTCTTGCTTCCCCAGGCGCTCTTCCCTCAAAACCTCTCAGTCTGACCTGAAGAAGGCCTCGGAGTGGGCCGAAAGCTTAAATCATCTACAGTGTGAGTGTCCTTTTACGTGGTATCTGTTTTATTCTGTGTTCTATTGTGCCGTCCAAAAGTTATATATATATATATATATTGTTAAATTGGTACATCTGTTGTTGATATTCCCTATAAATCTTAGTGTCATAACTTGACATTTGCAAAAGTTACGTAGCCAAGAGTACATCTATCTCTGTGTGTGTTGGCGATTTTTTACAATTGCAGAAAAGGATTTAAATTTGCAACAACGAACTTCTATTAAATTTTGCGTAAAAAATGGATTTAGTGGCGCACGGACGTTGGAAATGTTGGAAAAGTGTTTCGGCAACGATTATCTAAAATAAACGGTCGTTAACCAGTGGCACGAGCGGTTCAGAAGTGGTCGTGAGTCAATCGAAGATGATGAACGCAGTGGCAGACCATCGACATCGAAAGTCGGTGAAAAAATTGATAAAGTAAAAGAAATGTTGGTCAATAACCGCGAATTAACCATCAGAGAAATAGCGAAGGACTTTAACATTGCCTATGGATCCGCCCAAGACATTGTGGTTAATGATTTGGGTTTCCGTCGTGTAGCAGCAAAGTTGGTGCCAAAAGACCTCAATTTCATGCAAAAAAGAGACCGTGTTGACGTCGCAAAAGACATGATTTGCGAGGCTGAATCCGATCCCACATTCATCAAAAGGATCATTACTGGAGACGAGACGTGGGTTTATGAGTACGAAACGCAATCCAGACATCAGGCAAGTGAATGGCGTTCACCAAATGAGCCGAGACCAAAAAAACCACGTCGTTTTCAGTCAAAAAAGAAGGCAATGCTGATGGTTTTCATGGATTACAACGGTGTAGTGCATCATGAATTTTTGCCAGAAGGCCAGACAGTAAACAAAGAGTATTATTTGGGCGTTATGAGACGTTTGCGTGAAGCAATTCGCCGAAAGAGACCAGAAATCGTCGCACAGTGCGTCGAGACCGTCGCACAGTGCTATCATTATTCGTAATTTTTTGACGAAAAATGCAACAAATACCATCCAACAGCCACCAAATTCACCTGATTTGGCTCCCTGTGACTTCTTTCTGTTCAATCGAGTTAAAAAACCATTACGGGGAACGCGTTTTAGCAGCCGAGAGGAAGTAATGGAAAAATCGCAGGAAGCACTGATGGACATACCGAAAACCGAATATAAAAAATGTTTCGAGGATTGGATCAAGCGCTGGCCTAAGTGTGTTGCAGTCGATGGGGATTACTTTGAAGGGGACAATATAGATTTAGATGAATAAACTTGTATTTTTAATTTTCTGAATAAATTCCGGGAACCTTTTGATCAAGGTAGTATAGCGGGTCGCGGTGGTCTAGGGGTAGAGCGTTGCACTACTGACCGGAGGGTCCCTGGTGCGATTCCCGGGCAAGGCACTTTGGGCACCTCCAGCTCCACTCAAGCTATTATTTTTCGGGTAGCAGATATTCCTGGGGTAACCATAATGGGCACAGGGAAAGGAACTGACTCCCTACCCTGATGTGTGAATATTCATACGCCGTCGGGCTTGGTGCATGGGTGAGCTCTACCATCACCTACTAAACCGATCTTCGGGTTGACTACTGTGTTTATGGTTTATGTATAAATATATGTATATATATATATATATATACACACACAGACACACACGTGTGTGTGTGTGTAAGGTGGTTTGTGGGTGTTTTTTCAACATTTGCATTATTTCATGTTGAAATGGCGAACCAAACTGATTTCGCTCTACACAAAAATTCATGTTTGTTATTTTCTGTGTTTTCAACTTATTGTTAACAAATATTTAAAAAATCGAATATTTTGGCTGCTTACCAGTTGTAATTATCAAATCAATTAATTTGTACTCAATGGTTTTTTCAGAATTTCTTGAATGCTATGAGTAGGTGATGAATTCAGCAGGCTGAAGTATTTTTGAAAATTCAAAATTTTGATCGAACACGTTTATTCGTGAGCCTTGAATTCACAGAGAATAGATACGCAACAAAAGATAGTAGATACACGCAACAAAACAGAATATGGATCCCCTCAATGAATACGGCAGCAGTTTGGGCAACGCTCAAGCACTTTCCCCGTGCACCATAACCTAAATCCACCCAACGTTCTCATGAAATAATGCCTTCAGTTCGGTCTTTTTACTCATTTAATTAAAAGCACTCACTTTTTAAATACATTTGTGAAAAATTCTTTATATTTTTCTCGCGTTCCCATTGCCAGTTATTCAATTTTTCGACAGAGCTACGGGTGGCATGTTTTTCTTGCACGCCTCATACCACTGTGTTGGGTTGTGTTATAATCGGCGAAATGTTATATATATACATATATATGTATATATTTGAATATATATAAATATATATGTGTATGGAAATATATATATATATATGTGTGTGTATGGAAATATATATATATATATATATATATATATATATATATATAGTTCCAGTTACTTTCCATGAAGACATATATTTGGAGTCACACGTAATAAGACAGGTGCTTCATGTTCTTCTTTTTTATGTGGACGACCCGTGGATAAATTTATGACACTTATTGAAACCCTGTCGGGCCTCCAACACAAATCACGTATTTTCCAACGACAGTTGGCTTTTCAATCTTAACCTATTTCTTCGCTGAGATTTGAGTGCACCTTCGTAACTTCCTCAAGTTTTATTTTTTGAAGTTATTAAATATTAAATAGGCGAAGACGGAAACTTTCAAAACGGAAGCTTAAGATTCTACAACACTGGTCATATTTTACCATCTTTTCTTTATCGAGATTATTTTTGCAACTTTTATCCTAGGGTCCGTTTTAAAACCAGATTATCACTTGCAAGTATATTGCTGATTACATGGAGCACTTTGCGTCTTTGATTAAGTTCTAACTTCATCTTAGAAAAATTAGCTTTACTCTTTGGGGTAGTTTTTACAGTAAAGTATTGACGTCCTCGATCCCTGCTTCCAATGAAAACTCAGGTAAGCGTTGTCCACGAAGGCTTTGCTAGCGTTTTGGCTAAGCTCTAATTATATTTTAAATGTCGCACGAAACGATATAGAAGAGAGAATTCCCGTAAAATGAAAGTCTAATCACCGTGGATTTCCGCTTCTAAATGAGGTCCGCATTATAGCTCACTTGACTAATCTTTATTTGCAAAACTATTTTTTCAAATAATAACATTTTTCAGGATCATCGGCATCTTGTCAACTCCATTTAATCCCAGTGTATCCAATGAGCAGTATACCTTAATTTTGTGAATAAGAAATCCAAGTCCTGTGCAATCATCAATAATTAGACTATACTGTATTCTTATAATTATGAAACATAATCATTATTCATTCCAAAAAGAAATTATGATTGAAATCGTGTTGCAATTTTATGATTAACTGAGAAAATTGTTATAATTTCATACAAGGAGCTGGAAATTTTACTACAAATTACTCTTACATTACACAAATAAAATTGCACGCTTTTAAGATATTCATCTTTGAAGAAAACACATGAAAGTTATTATCGTTTTACAATTTCACCTCGATATCTTATTGCATTGAGTCGGGGTCGGTGGTAACATTTATATGTTGATAGATAAATCAATAGTAACCTTTAAAACTATCTTAATAATGGCATTAATGAAGGTTCCAATATTTAATTAATTTGTTAAAATAAATGTTTTTGGTGCCGCAATTCGAGGTACTCAAATATGCACCGACAATAGCATACCTTGGCAAGTTATGGTTTCATTGTCGAAACGCACGTTTAAAGCGAAATGCAGCAGACTAAAAAATTGCGTCAATTTCGAAATCACGAAAACAATATACAGTTGAAACGATGCCCACATTGATTGCCTCTTACGCGTTTTGTTTCTCTTGTCACAACTAACTCATACGAGAAAATTCATGCAAGGTTTATACAAAAAGTATCGGGAACAGTTTTTTCCTGATGTGACTCTACGCCGCAGCGCGCTCCCACCGCTAAGTTTCGGTGGTGTCGGGGTCTGAACTTCAACATGCGCCAAGCACCAATCGCCTGCTTGTGTTCCTTTAGGCTAGATCATGTTTTTAGTGGGCCCCTGTCGAGTGAATCTGTGCAAGCGCAAAATTCAGCGAATGATTGAACAGGGGTACGCCATCAAATTTTTTCTTGGACTGGGGAAATCGGGCACGAAGATGTTGGGCATGGTTTGCCGAATGCGCAAGGAAGATAGAATATCAAAAACGGCAGTGTTTAGTTGGTACAACCTCTTGAAAGATGGCCGAAAGAGTGTAGAGGATGAGCCTCGTGTTGGGCGGCCATTGACGTCATGAACCCACCACAAGCGTGTGCGTGAAGTGCTTAATTCAGACCGTCGGCTTATCGTTCGCGTGATTGCTGATCGTATTGGCATTGATAAGACGGCATTGCCCACCATTATCATTGAACAGTTGGCGATGCGAAAAATGTAGGGATGAACTTCGAAGAATTTGGAGGCATTTTAGTAATATCGGAATCAATTTTTTTAAACTTTTCCCGATAGTTTTCCTACAAACCTTGAAGACACAAAACTCATTTTGGTAAGTTTGGCATTCAAATAAAGCAACGAGCAAGTGAAATTAAATTAATTATATTTAAAGGTACTTTGATGGATAAAGTATAACGACTCAACCTAATAGATCCTAGTCAATGAAGAATTCCATAGTTTTTCAACTACATTTTATGTAATAGAATGATTTTTTGCAATCAAATCATCACCCCTTAAACAATCATTTCTGCCAGACTGGTCTTCCTACTGAATCTGTTAAAGCTGAAAGCAAGTAAAAACATCTATCTCCAGAGAAAACAATGCAAGGGGTCTTTGATTTTTATAATAAAACAAAATGTCTGTATACAATTTCTATGTTTGTAAATGATATTCTCAACAAATGAGTAGATTTTATGCATAGGAAATTACGTGTGGATTTTCCTAATATTTTACGGGAAAAAATGAGCGTTATATTAGGGAACTGACAAACATGCTATATCAATGTGGCATGAATGTGCGAGACTATGGCAATTATCATTTTATCCAGGGGCAGAATGACACGGTATGATGGCAATACTGAATGACATGACTAAAAGAGTAACGCCCGATGACGTGTTCCTTAAGTAATAGGTCCCAAACAATTCTTCATCAAGGTTCAAGGGATTAGTACTGTGGCTCACAAAGACCATTTAGTTTCAGCCAGGTTTTGACGATCTTTTGCACAGATAGTTCCAATCGCAATTACTTCTGGAAACCTTTGAAGGAATATACACAATAAATGACGGTCGAGTCGACGCCAGATGAAGAGGGATCTTCCTTCCCGAGTCCGGCAGCAAGTGCGTTATCCACCGCACCAATCAATTTGGGAGGTGATCGACACGAGAAAAAAACACCCATTTTCCAAAACCTTTCTCATTTCCTTCGCGACCTCGCTCATTTAACAAAGCTATCCGGGAAGCCACTCGCCTCCCGAAGTGAATCCGTCCACCCCTCCAATTTTACGACCGCGAGCAGATTTACAGTCGCTGGCTACATAATTCGATTAAGACCAAACGACGTGCGAGCCAGCCGTGCGGCTCTTACGTCAGCGCCCGTCTACCGAAATCTGCTCAAATGCGGCCCGCCTTGACAAAAGACCGGAGCCCCGTGACTTGGATAATGGTGGACAGCGCGGCGGGGATAGGTGGAGGCGTTTGCGAATAAGTGAGGGGGTCGGCCTTAGGGACGGGGAAGGGGTGATGTTCGGGAGCGAGGAAGGCCTCGAGTGACAAACGCCTTGATTGCTTGCAATGGGGGATGTAGGGGGCACTTAGGGGGGGGGGGGGAGAGCGGCGGAGGGGGGTGTGAAGGGAAGCAGGGGAGCGACCGAAATGGGGAGGACGAGGCAATAACAGAGAACCCGATCGGCCATGGAGGAAGAATCGATCCCGAGTGAAGGTAAACTAAGGGACACGTCTTTGTGTAGCTGAAAAATTCGGGATAAACTTGAAACGGATTAAAGCGACGTTAGAGTAATCCACCGAGTGTGCCAAAACCAAGTCGGCTCAATGGAATAGAAAGTAGGCAAAAATAGAACCGGGAAAAAATGCCTACCTTCATTTTTTCCCGGTTCTATTTTTAAAAAATATGTGTGAGTATATTGAAATAAGGACAATTTGCACTTTTCCACAGTTTATAAACTGTGGAAAAGTGCAAATTGTCCTTATTTCATTATGATGAACTTCCACGCCCTCAAGCCTGAATCTGTTGAACTTATGTGTGAGTATATTTTTATATATACACACATATACATGCATAGTTATATTTATATGTAATTCATATTATAGGTTATCTGGAAGTCAAGGTAGGTTTTGGATGGACATTTATTAAATTATTTTGCCTCTACCAAAAACCACAACCGAACATCCTACTCTACAAAAAGATCCTCTTTATCTCTGATTACTTCCATCCTCCCTTCATTTCGTCCAACGTTCCTATCTTATTCCTGCCCCTTCCTCGCTTGCCTATCATTCTCCCCTCTATAACAGTCTTCAACATCTTACTGCCAATCAATACGCTCTGCATCCATGCTCCTGTCTCCTAATGAATTCACCCAAAAATCGCATCTCCTTTCCCACCCTATTTTGCATTTCCTCATACGTTTTCCGTTCTGTCCACTTCAACTTCTCCATCCTTATCTACACCCACATTTCAATGGCCTCAATTCCACGCCTGTCATCTTGCCTCAATGGCCATGATACCGTGATCTACGTACTACGTTTCATTTCAAAGTTTTAAAGTGCTCTTTCTTATCATACTTACTAAACGCCTCTGTTCTTAATTTCCTCCTCCTTGTGAAAGCTTCTTTGCCTTTAGCATTTCCCTTCCTTATTCTCCTGCTACTTTGAACATTTTGGTCCGAAACACTTCCGAGATGCGTCAACTCCTCCACCTACTCTAGTTTCTGCATTCCTATTTTAATGTTTAGCTTAGCTTATCTCTCTCTGGATGATCGCATTACCTATTTACATTACCTATATATTTACAATTATTCTTATACCATTTCTATCGCATTTATTTTCCAATTCAATCAACAATGCTTACCACCACTTAGCTGGTTCATAAGCAAAAGCTTGGTCATCATCAAACATTACTGATTTAATCAATTCCCTGCCGACTTTCAATCCTATCATCAGTTCTTCCCATGCCTATTTACTCATTTCCTCCGCATGTACGTTGAACATCACCAGTGATAACGAACAGCCCAGCCTTACTTCTCTTCCTAACACTGCCCATCCGGACTCTACAACCGACACTGACACCTAAGCATGCTAAGGCATGTACAGGGTGTCGATCCTATCCTCTTATTCCTCTAATCTACGCTTATTTTCTGCAAAACATACACTAATTTCACCCAATTGATTATATCAAACACTTTCTCGAAGTCTAAGAAACAGAAAAATATATTCTGATCGTATTCGAAATTCCATTATATAATTACTGCTATGCAATCACGCATGTCTCTCCTCTTACCGGATCCAGACTGACCATCCCCTACTTATTCATTTACCCTACTCTCCATCCTTTTGTTGATCATCCTGAGAACCATTTTAGCCACGTGCGGAATCAAACTTCAAAGAGCTCTGTGGTCCTCATACATTGCTGCCTTTCCTTTTTTTGCAATAGGAACTAGTATTTATCAAACGAAGTTTTCTGGCCAAATTCCTTCCTCATCAATGTTACGAAATATTTTATGAAGACATTTCCTCCCACCTTTTCCTAAATCTTTACGTAATTTTGGGGGAATCTCGTTTGATAGGTTTTCTAATGATCAAGCTTTAGTTGATCATTCAGCCAAGAGGTTGCAAGAATTTCTGAGTGAATTTAAAATTCAATGCGACGGATATGAGGTAAAAATCAATAAAAATAAAAATAGGTTCTGCGATTTTCCAGAAAAAAAACCAAGCTAAACATAGAAATGGGCGAAAACAATAGCAGTATATCTCGTAAATGTTTAAGACCGATGTGGTCAAAGTACTAGGGATATAAGGAGAAGGCTTGATTTAGTCAAAGAAGTTTTCACAAGAAGGGAATGGATAACAGGTACGTAGAGGATGTTAAGAAAAGGCTCATTTAAAATGTAGTATGGACCATGGTTTCGTATGACTCGGATATACAACCATTGAAGCGGGATGATAGGCGTAGATTGGAGGCTTTTGAAATGTGGTTGTGCCGAAGGATGGATAAGGTGAAGTAGACAGAAAGGAACACAAATGAGGAAGTACGAGGAATGTTCGGGAAAAGAGTGGATTTTGGGATATATCCAAAGAAGGGGGGAAAGGTTGATGCAGATCATATTGATTGGCGATGGGATGTTGAAAACTGTGATAGAAGGGAGGATGTCAGTCAAGCGAGGAATGGGTAGGGATGGAATAGAAATGTCGGACGGAATGAGGGAAGTAAGGAAGTATATACGGAATTGAAGAAGGGGGCTTGTCGTAGAATAGGTTGTTCGGTTGAGTTTGTTAGGAGAGACAAGTGGACTGTCAGTGTGCCGTTTGGAAGCTTGTGCCTATCAAAAACCTACCTAACCTAGTAAAAAACCTATAATTAAGAGATATAAAGTACATATGAGATAAGGAACGAAGAAGTGCTCTGACGAACACGAGCTTTAAAGACTAAACTTTGTATTTTATGTGGCAAACGCTCGATGGAAAGGACAGAAATTGAGACACTTTACAATACATTTTAATGTATTAGAAGTGAAAGTGAAAGACTTTCACTTCTAAAGTGAAGTAAAAGCCACGAGGGAGGCCGAGGGGCGAATCAGGAGACCCAATAAGAAGTGATCTATTGTACAAAATCTATCATGGCGTGAAGATTGACATTAGATTTGGAGGAATTGTGGACTACTGTCTTTCTATGCAAGCTATACATAAGATATTTTAGCTCATTTTTACCTCTTACCTCATTCCTTTGAAACTCATTCGGGAAACCTCATTCGGATTGCCCGGGAATGAAAACCGCAGCCTACCTAATGAAATGCGACGTCGAGATACAGCAATTTGGCAACTTCCATTATAGCGCCCAGTTGGCTTTTAACGGTTTAGATAAAAAAGTTCAAAAGGTCCATTGGCCACATAAAATAGGAAATTTCCCGAAATCATGGAAAATAATAATATTTGCATTATCATGTATTCTAAATCTAAGACAAATTTTTAGTAAAGTTATCTTTTCCGCGAAGGTCCGCAAGTAATCGTATTTAAAATAGCATATCTATTGTCTTCAGAGTGAGGGAAGTAATTAATATTCTCGTGCTCTGATAATTAGTTAGATTTAAAAGGAACAGTCTCGAAAATATTATTTTAATCACTGTTAATTCAACATATGAACATATGAACATGAACGTGTGGTACGAGGAAAGGAGCTGCATTAAGCATTGACAAAGAGAAATTTCTAACTTAGAAGCGGCTTTTAATTGCAAAAAAATTGAGAAAAGAAATAGAATTCATGGTGGAAAAGCGAGAATGTCCCATTTCAAATGTACATTTTGCGCCATGTAATAGCAGCTGAGTTTAGTGGTGAGGAAACAACGAACTAAATAAAGAATGAAAATTAAGGAATTATAAAGTGGGTAACAAATCAGCGCGCTATGTTTTCAATTCATTATAACATTTAGAACATGGCATTCAGAATCCATGCAGGGTTCACTGAACAGATTAGGTGGGTTAATCCAAATATGTAACAAGAAAGTAAAGCATAAATGAAGCCCAGGTCCTCGCAGGTGGAAGAGAGAATGCGTAGACAAGTATTTCAATAAGAGAAGGGATATTAAAACAATTGGAATCATTCATCTACCGTGGAAGTACCGTAATATGAGATGGAGTAAACTCGAGATATGCCTAGCGACGAATACCTGATGCTAACAAGACGATTACCATAATAGAATAAAAGAGTAATCAATATGTTCAATGTGCCTTACATTCCCCGTAAAAGGAGTCTGAAGCGACGAAAATCCCAACTTTCTTGCGAGTTCTTCTGTTTAGGCATTTGTGGTCTAGTATTTTTTCTTATGTCACGCTTATGCTATTCAACTGTTATATATTATATATATATATATATATATATATATATATATATATATATATATATATATATATATATGTATGTAAAGATGAAGGACCAGAAAAAACGATGGATTGCTAGGTACGCTAAGCCAAATGTTAAAATAAAATGTGTACGCTGAAGACGTTAAGCCTATGAAATAAGATATTTAAATATTCAATAACTTCTAGGTCAGTTAATACGCTAGTACTGGCTCTAAAAATACCGATGAACTTTTGTGCGTTTTTTCTCTAAACTATCTAAGCAGGTCAAAATGCATCATAACATGCACATGGGATCTGAAAAATATTGAAATATTTCATAATGCGAAAATGTTTCAATGTGTAGCTGAGACAATTCAGCTCTTTTGTTTGTACATTCACCATTTAACACAGTTTGGATTTGAATGGACAATTCTGTTAAAAATGAATCTTTATGTCCGTGAGAAATTCGCTTTAAATTCGTCCATTATTGTGTTTCTCCAATGAAATATGCACAAAATCACAGAACGCTGTCCGCTTCTATGGATGCCGGAGAAATGACCACTCCATCGTTGAACTGTTGCTGAATGACGACCGTTTTCGGTGGCCTTAACCAGCAGCGTGAACGCGGAGTCGAGTTGGGAATTCCGAGTCAATTTCTGCATAGAAATGGTAGAACTAATCACGGTGGCTTGCACTCGAGGGTTTCCGGTGACGGCCTCGGTATGCATTCATAAGTGAAGAGCCCTCGAAGCACGCACCGCAATCGCACGCACCAATTTGGAGCAAGTTTTGGAGTGGGCTGCCGCTAACTCACCTGCTCTCAACCAAATTAAGAAAATCGGCGAGAGCGCACTTTGGGCATGACCTGCGGAGGGAAAAGCTTGCGTAATTATTTTCATAGCGCGCTCTCCTCTCGGGGCTGAAGCACTCTCTCACTCCCCGAGACGCACCATGTGACGACGGCAGCGCCACTCTGTGTGTGTGTGTGTTTGTGCACTCTCAATCCATTTCCCCGCGCGCGACTTTGGGAAAGGAAAAAAAGCGTAGTATGACAGGAGCCGTAATGGACATATTTAAATCTAATGGCACGTTATATGTTTCGTGTAAAATGCAGGAACTTGAGATTACCCATTTGAAATGAGAGGCAAACTACTCGTCGGGATTGTATTAATAAAAATCCAGGGTAAATATGTTAGCATGGAGCTAATTTGGAGCGTTGAATATTTCCACTCATATTTCCGAGTGAGCTGAAAGAAATAAGTCGCCGTTGATAGAATGGATGCGGGGATACGCTGAAGAATAGACTATTAAAGGTGAAGTCGACGGATGGTTCTGAAATACCAAATATTATAATACATTTGATATTTTCCATATCAGCGTCAAACTACATTTCGAGGAACATCATTCAGTAATGTGCATGGGTTTATCAATCATGCTAATTCAGATTGAGTGAAAGGAAAACACTAGATGGAAGAGTTAAAATAAAATTAGACGGAATGATTTTGAATAAAAAAAGAGAAAGCAATGGACTAACTCATGCTTTGTGAACATTTATGCTTGAGCAATCCATTGGATTTTATGAACGTGCTGTGACTGATGTGCACTGCCGTTTAAATCAATTCCCATTTTCATTAACTCCGCTGTTGAAACCGGCGTAGAAATATACGGGAGTATTTTATTCTAGGGACTGCCGTCGACTAATTCCAGGAAGGACCGACTAACAGCGGCTGGAGAGAGAGAGGGCTTCCACTAAATGCCTCCACGTTTAATATTTGGACCTACAGGACGTGAAGGATACCGATACCAGCGCTTCGTTCTACTCGCCTCTCTCGAGCTGAAATCTTCACAGTTCGATTGCCGTTTAAAAATGGTAAGTTCCCGTAGAAAAATAGGAATGCCAACTGACCCTTTCTATACGAAAAATAAACGAAATCACAACGTAAAATGTCGATGTATTTTTACCAATATACCGAGGTATCAAATGTGCACCACTTAATGACACTTGGGAATGTTGCTTATTCACGATGGCTCCACAAGTATTATGCACAAAACTCGTGAAGGCCACCCTATCATGTTATAATCTACCACATACATCCACAGAGTAAATTTCGTCTCAAAATACTATGCATGTTTTGGCAGGAATTAAAGAGATATCCCTCCTATACCGGTCACGAACACCATACACGCACTAATGCCAAAACCAGCCAAGCCCGACTAAAACGCTATGCTTGCAAACCAACATCCCCGCGGGAAACGGCATGTATCCCATTATTAGTTGCCACCTATGTTAACTAAAAGGCTCAAAAAAGGATATCCGCTATCTATATGTAAAATATTTTGAAATGGTATTGAAATATTTTTAAAATGGTGTCTCTTTTTGAAAAAAACATTGCAAATCAGTAGATGACTGAAATACCGTCAATTTCTAACATTTATAATAATGCTAAAGCTAACGTTTTAATAATAGCCTTGGTAAACTGAGGGGATGGAGGAATAGGATAGGGTAGTCCTTACGACAGTCGGATGTCTAACTTGAATAAAATAATTTAGGTGGAGATCAATTGAATACAATATAGTTTAGCAATTCCATATTTTCTTTCCTTGGTTGATCTCTCATCGCTCCAATATGACGTCCCTTACGTCATCTCAAGAACGTTTAGTTTAGTGTAATTGGACTGCTCTATAGAATATATTTCTAAATATGATTCGGGATTACGGTTAATGAGTAATCATCAGTTACAATCCCCCACCCAATCCTATCAACCCCAACCTCATTTTTTTCCATTTTCTTACTCTGGAATGTGTATATAAAGGCTTTGTGAATGCAACAGTACTCAATTGCTAGTTAACACGACCCTTAGGCGCTGAAATTCATTTCTTGTAATGAAATGATATAGCAGTATAGCTAGAGGTCTTAATCTATGTAAGACGGAGTGTCGCTAATACAATTGAGTTATATATAATGAACAATTGAGTTAACCTGGCAGTGATTTTATTAATACATTCGATGGAAAACTTTACATCCGTAGTTATGTGAAAACTAAGCGGCATAAAATAATAGTGAGATAATCATAGAACAGAGTACAGGAAACATTATAGACAATGGGGTGGACAACATTAGATTTCCAAATAATTTATCGAAATTTGGCTTAGATGTTTTGGTCTTAATGACTATTTTTGTGGGGAAAATTATTTCGTAACTGTTTCTCTGAGCGTTTAACTGGTAGATTATCGTTTTTCATTAAGAACTGATATTTATGAAAAAATTAGACATCCTAAGCATGAGAAATGGAAAAATATTATTGACTTTCAAATTATTCAAGTGCTAGATGGATCAGAAACGAGTTATTGAAGAAAGAGGATTGGCGTCAATTGGAGCCAATTAAGATTTGGATATAGGTAAGGTTTGAGAGGGTATGCTTGAAAGGGAGGCCAGCTAGTGGAAAATTTGATGTCGGATGGGGTGAGAAACTTGCAACGCGAATTCAAAAGAAGCCATAGGAGTTTATTGACGTGAGAGAATAGAGAATTTAGAGGGGAGGAAGAGAAGAGATTTTCCGCACACGATGAAGAAAAAAGGAAGAGGTAAAGAATAGGGAAACCGGAGGGGGCAAACTAGGTCAAGAACTTGTGATATATAATACATTTACTTACTTTAACGAGCATATCGCCTACCTATGAAAGAATATAACACCAAAGCCAATTATTATCAAATTAATTTCAAATTCATTCAGGTGATTAATAATGACACTTCGCATGGGTCAATTTCATCTTTTTTTTTCTTGTGAACCTAAATAATATTACACAAATTAACTGACTTTTATTCCCGATACAAGAAAAAGTTCTTTGTAGGAGAATCATTAGTGAAATAGCATCCTCCTTCGCCACCTTGATTACTGAGTTCTATGCTTTGATCTTCGTAGACAATTCCACTCATAGTATAAATACGCCAGAATGAAACTGTCATACAAATGAGTAATCCAAGGTCCAAAATATCGTACCACTTCATTGTTATCATTCCTGGGCAGTCAAAATCACACACTACATTTTACATTGACTATACGTGTGAAGGTCACGGACGCCATCTTTGAAGACAATACGTTCGAATGAAACACTATGTTCCAAAAAAGTAGGCTTTTAACACGGATTAAGTAATGAAGTACGTGTTCTGTTTGTAGAAACCAAAACTTAGCTTGCCCTAATGCAAACCCTCCCCATGAATTACAACCTTGGCGTGGTGGAAGGGCCTGTGAATTCCAAAATTCACGTGAACTGTGCTGGCGGGAGTGACCACAATTACTCCTGGAATGCCAGTAATGTTGAATGGTTGGAGCCAGATGAAAGGTAGCGCCTGTGGTGACGGCTGCACTGTGAAGTGTCTACAAAGGCGTCTTACCCATGTGGTGCGGTCATTTCACTGATGTTGTCACGTTAAAAGAACTATTGATGAAGACTACGGGAAACCATCTTAATTATATATCATACAAACTTATGATGGAAACAAATATTATTATAAGACGTGGCAGCCACAAGACCCAGCCCGCTTTCCGTGCAGTTCCGTGCGTGCTCCGTTTTACGAAGCGGAATTTATAGCAGCAGAAGAAAATAAGAGGCAAAATATGACTGGATTAGTTGAATCAGAGTTTGGATTATTAGCACCATTCTGAGGATAAGAAAATTTTAGCATATGAATTGAGGTATATAGAGAATGGAAATATTTTAGGGGTATGCGTGTTGAGATGGAAGGATACCAGACATTACTAGGTCGATATCTCGAGAGTAGTATACAACGAGGAAGAATACAGCTGGCTAGAGGTGGAAATAGTATTGATCAAACAGTTTAACAGAAGCGTAGTATTTATAGAGCAGGTGAATGATTGAATTGTTATAACTAAAAGCATAACCAAAAAACATGGTCAGGGTTTATTCAGGGTGAACATTTAGTTTGAACACAAAAATAGACGTAGGTGTACTTGAAAAACTATTGGGGATTTTGAGAGATATCAGTTTGACTATAATGTGGCCAGGAAGAGATTTAAGAGGAGTAATTACGTCGCAATTTCCCTAAATCAGAAGCTTATCTAAATCATAATTTAGAACTAATGCAGTATAATATCAGACCCCAGAGGATAGAAGAGAGAAATTGGTCGAGGAAACACAAGCATTGACCGAGATGAAAAGAATGGAGCACAAGAAGGCAGTGGAAAACAGTATAGGTGAGGACTATGAGGCGACGGGTAGTGCATAAAAAACATATAAATATATACTGAAACATACATAAAAGAGAAATAGAAAGGCGCTAACGGAAAAGTAGGAATGATAAATAAGAAAATGGCAATAAAAGCATGCATTGCGGACGGGAGTCATGGATTACAGACTGAATAAACAGGAAGATTGAAACAAGAAGGTAACTGAAGAATGTAAACAGTCAGAACAAGGAAAAAGGAGAGACGAAAAATAACCCGTCTAATGCAGTTTCATTCTATTTATTTTTAAGTGTACTTTTTAGCCCTGCGCATGACTACAGTCAAAAAAAGTATTTGAACCGTATCAGCCACAATCCAAGAATTTAACCACCGTCTCTGCGGGCATAGTTGTCTCAGTCACCCGGCATCTAAATCTCTCGATGCATCTGTATGAAGACACCATAGTAGTCAGGTAACCTTGTTGACATTTGAGAGGTGATTGGAACAAGTAAATCTTCTACATTGAATTCCTGTTATTCATCATTTTTTTGTAAAGTGTTTGGATCTTCAAATGGAGGTATAAACTAGCATTTAATTTTTAACGTCAAGATATTTGTGGTATTTTTGCTATATCAGTATTGGATTGATGTTCTAAAAAATCGTTTTACTATATCCCTTCCATTCTTTCCTCGGGTGGGCTATATTTCGGAACATTTAAAATAACTGGGTATGATTCAAATTAAGATTTTATCATTGATCAGATTGAATCATATTTTTAACACTGAGACGAAGTGCGTTTCTTTCAGATCAGGTGTGCAACATACGTAATTATGCAAAAGGGACTGTTTAAAATTCTGGATGAAATATGATACCTGATTTAGAATGTAGCCAGACCAGGGATCGCGAAGCCGGCTGAGTGTGGCAACTGCGCCCGCTGAGCGGGACATGAACTTCTCGGACGGTGACCGATCAGGTTCAGTAAGACTTCCTGGCTGTAGCCATTCTCAGCGCTAAAGAAATTAAACTTATAAAATAAATCGAAATAAACTGCACAACGGGAGTTAAAACTTATAAAATATCGCGATCCACAAAAGGCGATGAAAGAAACAAGACGGTCTGACGCACGCGTTTCCCGGATCACCACCTGCCGAGAAAAAGTTGTTTCACAAAATGAAATAAAACTCCTTATTTACGTATAAAGGTAGGGTTATGAAATTTTAAATATACATTAATGAGTCAAATATTCGAACTCGTTAAAATTTATAACAGCCGACTGATCCACTCAGTCCCAAAATGCTCAAGCATTCAGTATAAAGGACCAAAAAGCGAGTTCATTAGTTTATGTCGTATAAAAAGAATTGCCTAATAACAATCAATCAATGTAAAGCATGCTACATCACGGTGAATAATAAACAAAAATACGAAAAACTGTCCAACTATTTGGTCACAAACTCTGTTACACATCCCTCTTGAACCTGCAATAAACAATATGCTTCACATTATTGGAAATTATTCAGGGAGTGAAATATTTTTATTGAATGTTTAAAGACTGAAATGATTATTGAGATTAGACCTGAAGGCAGATGAGTGAAATATGAGTCACTAGACAAGGGAAAATGGTAAATTAATTTAATATTCCTGGCCTTCCGTAAAATCACCGACTCAGTTAACGGATAACATTCCCTCCCAAGCACAAGCAGCCTTCACCGGATGATCGGCACTCGACTTGTACACAAATGTCAGTCACTGGAGGATCTAAATCCTCCACTCGACAAACCTGGTGTGAGCGTGGAACAAGCGCATCGTTACAGCCGCAAATAGAACAGATACCTGCCACCGGGCAGGTATCGCACGGAGAGTGTGGTACTCGGGTCGCTACGTCTGTAAGGGAACCGCGAAGTCGACACTTTGATGACAGTACCTGGAACGAGCCAGGCATCAGCTATGAAATTTGACCTAAATCCTAGGTTTCAGACAGCCTAGAAACTTGATCCTCACTAATAAGCGGCTAAGTCTAAAGTTCCCAATTTCTAGGCGCTGAAATTTATTTCCGTGAATAAATGTAATTTTTGTAACGTTTCGAATTAACGGCATTGCGTTCGTCCTATTTCCCTAGGCGATGAATTTTGCTGTCGTCCACGTTGTTTCTCCTTGTCACGCCTGGGCCCTTTAGATCCGAAAATGTCCAATGGACCGAGGGTGAAGCTTGCCTTTGCAGAGATACAGTTTACCATGACCACAGCCGTAAAAAGACTTAAGCATTCGCTAATACGCCAATAAAGCGTGTGTAGTTGCTGTGAAAAAAATGACGATGTTCTTAAAATGCAGAGAGATGATGACAATGGGTTGGAGAGATCTTAGTACACCTCGAGTTGAATGAGAAAATAATAGGCTCGTGAATGAAAAGTATTTCAAATGCCTGAGGAAACCAACATAATATCAAGTACTAAAAACCGCCATGATGGAAGTTAAATACGATCGGATTTTCAATGACTCTTTCATAACTCTCAAGAACAAGTACAATATTTGCGATTTTTGAAGACACTAACAATTGATGGACAACTACCAAATGACTACTAACACTTTGTGCTGAAGTAAACATGTACACGCACTCACTGGACCTCAGACACATCCTCCGCTTGCCTGAAAATTTCCCAGCCTGAAAAAAAAACTTTTCCAGCTGCTTCCACTAAATTATTCTCTTACGATCATTTCTATTCCTATCCCACAATTCGGAAACAGATAAAAAAAACAGCTGCACGTGATTTCCACTTGATCAAACAAAACTGGAGTGTTCGTCTGTAGCGACATTGCAGTTATTAATTTAAAATGTGTCGGCTAATTTTCGGACGCAGTGAATATGTTTGAGGAGGAAGGAAAGGGGAGCGAGCGACTGCGGGGGAAAGGTGCGGGAGTCGGTTTGCAGTGATGTTCGTGGGGTGGGGAGAGCGGGGGCCGAGCGGTGGCGGCGGCCGGCGTCGGGGGGGAGGGGCGTGGGGGGGCCGGGGCGGCGCGGGGGTGAGAGGTCGACGCGTTTTGGGATGGGGCCAGGGGATCGAATTCGGATGCGAATTTATAGGGTGGGCGGGCGAGGAGGGCTGGGGTGAGGCCGTTGGATGGGAACTGAATATTTATGGATGACCGGTGGAATAGAAGCTAATGCGTGCGTGTGAGTGTGTTGCCTCGTGGGTCGGAGGTCGGGGGTGATTGCCTGCCGTATTGCGAGGTGAAAAGCGCCGAGGGAGTGAGGGGTTGTCCAAGGGCACGACAAAAACGAATATGAGTTAAATAATTCGGATAAAAGCACCCTTCTAGTCCTCCACTGGCCGTGTTGCTTATCACCTCAATGATTGGAAGACTTGCACGATAAAACATTTTTAAAATTAACAAAACGGTGACGATGTCTTCATGCAGTCCTCACAGCATCCCATAACGAGCAAACAAGTTGGGTGCTACAATGGCTCCCAAATAATTTGCGTACTTATTCAATTATATTCACTGTGCCAATTATGTTGCTGATATTAATGCATGACTAAGTTTTGATTAATTTTGCATTTATAAATAGCATGCAGTTAACATCCTGTTAAAATATCCGTTTTGTGTTCCTCGTCCATTAATATACGATTTTACATCAAAAATCACTATCCCAGTTGTGAAAACTAACGTCCGAACATAGTTCAGATCTTCTGAGGATAACAATACTTGATTTTACAACGTCGTTTTTTTTAATATGAATCCGTTAAAACATGAAATAAAGTATAATTAGACAGAAAACAAGACATTTTGGGTGAAAATATAGAAATCTAAGAACAACGAGGATATATATATATATATATATATATATATATATATATATATATATATATACATATAAATAATATATATATAATATATATATATAAATAATATATATATATATATATATATATATATATATATATAAGTATAAATTATAATCATTGAGAAAACAGCAAATAAGCAAGACATATCCACCTCAGAGAGCCCTTCTTGTAAGAAATGTTCAGGAGGGTACTCTTCTAATTCCACATTATTTTTCCCTTGAAATAGTCTATAATCTTAAGAAAATGTTTTGGAAAAGTTTTCGAGTAATTCAAAAATTAATGTAAAAACTAATTAATCTAATATGCATTCTTTTCACTCAATTTTTACGCTGCTCAATCTTCGAACGAGTCAAAAGACCCTAATATGATTTCAATTTAACAAACTATTTCGTTTCAGCTATTTCCTCCATGGTGCTCCATTCTTGGTACTTCTTTACACTCGAATATATATTAAAATTGTTTCACAAGTGCCCTTCCTCTCCTGATATTTTCAATACTTCTGCTTGGGCCTTCTTCAACTACAGCCAAATGTCACTATAGCGCCTCTGCCTCTTCCTCTCAAGACAGTATTCACCTCAACTAAATCTCACTGGTGACTCCAATCTCATCAAACCCTAAACATAAACCAACCAGAATAGAATAGTTCTTTCAAATTGTCTGTTAGGCTGGTGTACCAAATCCCAATTCTTTCGCAACCAACTTATCCCTTTGTATTAAATTTATCCTTCCTCTATTTTCACCACAATTTGCCTCAAGCTCCCAATATGTGCGGCATTTTGTTTATTTTTAGGCTTACGAATATGTATTGGCATGTTCGAATTTCAATTCCTTTGATTAATGCACCCATTTATTATATACTTCACACACTACCGATGATTTTTCTGTTGGCATTCGCACATGCATTTCAATCAACTTCATATTTTCTATCGTCATTCACAATTGCTGTACGAACAATTCACTCGACCACTGTACACACAATTACTACTGTAATTCACCAGAATCACTCAAAATTCCATTTACTATATCCTAAATCTGGCAATATTAGAGTATAAGTAATATATTTTCTTAAAAACAGAAGAGTATCAAGTTCATGTAAATATTTTATGGATCCTATCACTACACGCTACTCTATCTGAACCTTGACGAACGTTTCAGGAAACCCCGCACGACTTATTCAAATAACTCGTTCTTTAGCATACTCTCCATCTCCTTTATTTCCATTCTTAATTTCATTTCCATTCCTCCCTCTACCTTAAATTCCAAGAATTCTATCCTCTATTACCGTATTCAAAACAGCATCGCCTCTCAGGATTCATTTGTCATTTTTTTCGATTGTCTCCCAACTGCTGACTTTCACCCACTGCCGCGTTTCAAACTTCTTCGTCTGTTTTCCGTCCCATCAATTTTTTCTCCAATCTTCTGCATACCCGCATCTCAAAAGTCTCTAATCTACGCTTATACTCCTGCATCATTGATAAAGTTCCCGAGCTATCCAAAACTACATTCCAAATTGAAGTTCTCGCTAATCTTTTGTTTACATCATTCATTACTTCCTATGCCTGCCATTAACTCTCTCCTCTTTGCTTCTCCGTAAAAATCATCCATCTTATATATGTACTCTATTTCAATATTATTATGCAACTCATTCCATATAAATTGTCTATAAATATGTCTCTAAACTATAACATTAATATTCCTTTATTTAACTGCTTCATTCATTTTGGTGATCATTAATTTCTCATGTCTACTCATTCCCCTTTCTGGCAGTCTCTTCTTTTTAAGACAGAATTATTTTCTTTATTTTTCGATAAAAAGTCGAAATTTTTACTCGGCTACTATTTAGTTTTAGTATTATACGGTATTTCAGCCTCCATCAAAATCTAAGGGAAAAATTAGCCTTGAGATACATTTCCATGGGATATTCAAACGGAAACGAGAACGTGGAATGAGGACAGAGGCGAAACCATTTTCCGAAAAACCCAAACAATGACTGCCCTAGAGGACCATCATGTCGATTGGAAATAATGCGAGCATTGAACATAATTGGAATGTGTTTCGGAAGCCTCAAAATGTGCGGAGCAGGTACTCCTTGGTGGCGAATTGTGAACCGATCCAAACGACTGTATCGTCGAATACACTGCGGTGAAGATGATGGGCACGATTTGGAATCAGGAGACAATGGCCATGTCAGACACTGTCTGTGAGCAGACGCCGGGGAATTCTCGGATGACATTGGCGATAAGCGTTGGAGTGGATGTGAAGGACGAGGGGGTAGGGCGCCATGAGGGGAGGGAGGGCTCGTGTTGTGAGGGGGAGGGGCGACGAGTGAAGGGGAGGGCAGCGGGAGGGGAGGGCGGAGGGGAAGAGACGCCGGGGAAACGAGAGGTGGAGCACCTCCCTCATCTGAGAAGCTACAAACGGCTTCCAACCACTCAACGCTCTCCCTTTCGAACAATATACTATTTGCGATGCCGGCAAGTTCTCTGAAAGCTGAATGCTTCCTTCATAAACCACAGCGTGAATGATTAACGACGGGAGGATGTGATCGAAATACGTGTACCTCTTTGGGATATATTAGTCAGTACTAACAACGGCGACACTAAAAATTCATATTTTGATGTACATTTCAATTTTTCTCAATTCACACTTATTTTTTTCTGCATAATTGTAACCCGAAATTATTCGAAAATTCAACAAATTACCTTTCAAATGTGAAAATAATTTCAATTTCACTGTTAATGTAAACTTTACGAGTATTTATTCTGCTTAAAAATTCATATTTCTCAATTTTGTTAAACGATCTCTATGGTGACTTTTCTGATCAAGGGTGAAGGGTGAATTACTTTCCACTGGTTAAAGGCTATTTCTGTCCGAACATTACTTAATTGAAAAGAGGATTGTATTTAGTTCGGATTCCCAAAATAATTTACATTTATTTGCCCCTTCCTTGGTTTATGCCTCTCTATTTCAACTGAATGATCTCATTTCTTTTTGCGATCATTACGATTCCAAAGTGCTAAAAATGTACTACAGAAAAACTGAACGTTCAAAGCAGGTGTAAACTCTATAAATTATCGAACCTCTTCCTTAGACTTAATGTTATTATTCCAGAAACTAATTTATAGCATTATATATATCGTATAGCTCTTTGAAATTGGCAAAGAATAGTGGCCTTGCCAAGTATGAGTAAGCGGTATGCATTAAGAAACACATTTAGACTGCGGGTGATGCAATATAAGCATTCACTTATTCTCAAATTGAAAACTATATTAGTCAATAAAAACAGCAATGCAAACAAATTACATCAAGCTACTCATCTATTCCATGAAATTTATATATTTTTCATTTCAAAAATGGACAACCTCTTCGATAAAATGTCTGTAAACGACGCTTGTTTACCGTGCCTTTGATTTTGTAGCGAATTCTTCGAAGCAGCGAGATCATGGACAAGGAAGTATCTGGTATTGTGATGTCTTGCAACGTAGGAAGTCTGCATGGTACCCTTTTTAATGGGATATTAAATTTGATATTAATGTTTAAGCCGATTTTTATCGTGTTTTCAAGTACTCGCCGTTTTTCGTAAATTAATAAATAGTAATTTATGAAAATAAAACTGTATACTTAGTGACCCACAGCGTTAGCACGAAAATAATTTACTAATAAATCACATTAAATCAAGCAAAAATATGACTTATCCAAATAATAATGTGCCGTATTTACTTATTCAATCATTCAGATTATTCTTCCGTACTTGTAAGCGGCTCGTCCACACACATACCATATACGAGGATGTGAGCGACGTGAAGAGACATGGATGGACTTGGACGTTGATGCACCGAAAACTAATTCTAAATATCTGGGAAGCGAAATCAATGCAACGGTTGAATATAACTTTTTTCAATCTGTATAAATCGTTAGCATGGTCCAAATTCGCTCGTACTTGCAATATGCACATTAATCAATTGTGAATAGTCAAGTATTACTCAAAAATTAAAAATCTATTAATAACTAATGGAATGAATGGAACATGTGTACACGTGACTAGCCGAAAGCCGAACGCCAGGAGACAATATGTATAGCATTGGCGTAAATCATCGATGGAAAACACGAAAGTTAATATATGTACCCAAAAAGTATTAGTGAGAAAATCAAAAATTTGTCGATTGAACAAAGATCTATCAAGAGAATATTAATTCATTGTCACTAAAGCACCCCATTAGGAACTTTCATTACCATTTTTCAATCGCTGTTAAACTTCAAAACTGTTAAACTTAAAAGCTATTGTGTGCGAAATATACCAACTCCCTATCGAGTATGCGTACCTCGGTTGTTTTGATCAATTTGAAAATACTTGTAATTTTATTATAGTTAAAATTTCCAGTCATTAAAGGGAAAACAGCGTATCAATATAAATGAACGCCGTTCACCATCCGAAATGGAACCAACGCATGAACGCACATTCAGACATTGTTAGTTTAATAATTTAAAGAGGAGGGTGTCCGAGAGTTAAGAATTCTGTCTCAAAGGGATCGAATAAAGAAAGTGGCGACTAGCAGAAATCCATTAGGGGAAGGCGAGTGATAAAGGGGATGGGGAGCTGAGCAAGCGCCTCGCGTCTTCATAGGCCTCACTAATGTCGAAGCCATTTCCTCTTCCCACCTCCAGTGTCGCTTACACCCGGAATCCCAGCCGGCCCTCATGTGCAGCCACAAGCCCAAAAGCACTTCCCTCCCCGTACACAGTCACCCCCGCCCCGAAAGCCTGCCTCCGTCTGCCCCGGCAATCACTACGCCCCCTCGCGACTGTCCATCCCATCACCCATTCATTCCTTCCCGCGCCAATACGAAACCGTTCCCCCGCACCTTCCGCCCACCCCCCTGCCCCCCACTCCTCGTCTGGGACACGCCAAGGCGTCCTCCGACAAGAATCACACGAAATATGCCACCAATCACCAGAGTGCCACACTTCATTATCACTTTCTGCGCGTACCGAACTCGGCCGGGGATAGTCTCGCGGCGTCACGGCCGACTTCCACACGCCGCACTGTGCACTGCTTCTTTATAATTTCCCTAGCGGGTTTTGTAGCGCGGAGGGTAAGAGCAGCAATGTTTCACGCAACGGAGAGCGAATTTCGGAACGCCTTTTGAAATGAAATACTTCGACATTCAACCAACCAAATTATGTCAAGTATTCCCCAGGCGGTAAGATGCGCAGACGTCAAAATTGACCTGCCGAAGACCTAATGAGAAAAGACAGTTCAAAGAAATTTTAAATATAGCGATCGTCCGCCGGTTTACCAGGGTTGCTCGTACATTTTTCCTTAAACGATGCATTACTAGCCAGCTCAGCATGGCAGGGGTTCATTCCACACCAGGCATCCAGATTGTTCTTTAATTTGGGTTACCAATAAATATGTAAAATACCTTCTTGAATAAATTTTGATTGTATTTTAATAATTGCGAGCTAATCCCTCCTGTTACAAGAACAAATCCTGTCAGAAAATTATGGTTATGCTGTCATACTTTTGATTCCTAGGTATGGAATATTTAAGGTTAAAAATAACCCTAGTTTCAATCATCCAAGAACGGTTTGGTTATGAGAAAGATGTTAGTCAACATTGCCTGAGCTACTAATCGTCCTACTTTCCCGACAGCAAAATATAAATTTTTTCCTTGAACTGTAAAATTCGATGCATTAGACTTGCACACAGGCAAATGGCAACTGGTAGGTGAGAGACGTTGGAAGGTGAATGGAGAGTGAAATATTGGCCCTTTTTATATTAATTTCTGAAAAGGGAAAAGAAATCAAAATAGTAAACGTTTACTCTTATGTGAATAAATGTTAAATGGTGGCTGAATGAGGAAATTTAAGCCTTCAGATTCTTCCTTACAGAACGGATTGGTGCATTAATCATTGCAACAAATATTTTGCAGAATTATATGCTTCAGAGAGCTCGTAGAATTACCGAAGGTTTTCAAACACGTGTACATGCTTCTGACATGAATCCCCTTGCAAAATATTTATTACACTATTTTTCGCTTAGACCCTATAGTGCAAATTACGTGAATTACCAAATTTCATCACCTGACCAGCTGACCTAAGCTTCAGCGTCTTCATAGCCTTCAGATTTAATCAACTTCAATGCAAGCTTGTATTTCACGTATCTGTTTTTACTGGCTCAATGAGTCCCTGGATATATCTTTTACCCAGGAGACAAAATAAATCCTTCTTAACACTTGTCCGTTGACATTGTTATTCAACCTGACCCTCTTCAATTCTGGTATATTACTCATATTTAGGACAACATATTTTGCTGACGTAACGTGGAAATATTTCTGATATTTCCTATACTATTTGAAAAAAGGAATTTAAGTAATGTAAGTATCTAAAGACCCTACTAGAGTAACGAGCTCTTATCAATTGAGAGGGGAAGTATTCCTTTCTGTGACGGGAAGTCGTCCAGCTCACAGTCTCTCTCTTCCCTTTGTGTTACTGAGTGTTTTTCTCTTTGGCTTGGCATGAAGGAATAAATTTCCAAATGTTTTACGGCTAAGAATATATATTTCTGGCGTGTAAAATATACATGGCATATTATAATTTGCACGAATTAACCTTTTAGCGTGTTGCTATTTAATATGTGAAAATAATTTTAATGTAGAGAAAAATATATAATATTAATTGTAACAACGCATAAGTAATTGTTGAGTCTAGAAAGTATCGATTCACTCAACTATATAGGGGTTCAACCAAAATAACGGTTTTTAATTTAATTAATTTAGTGATAAATTTTTAAAACTTAGGTACTGCATGTATTTTCGAGCACTTAGCATATCACGAACAACTCAGCATTTAGATAAGGCTGTTTAAATTAAACTGTTTCGGATTTTTATTGCATTTGACGCCATTTTGGCGTTGAATGAGCATTTTAGAACAGGCATCAGTAACAGGAAAAATTCGAATTACTTCCCTGGAGGATATGGAGAGCGAGCAATACCAGAAATGAAAATATAAAATATAAGCATAGGTTGAAGTCGTAAATAACCTTTTTTAAGTTTTCTAATGATTTTTTTGGAAATTAATTTGAAATGTTTAGCAGTAAAATTTGCCCGCAATCAATCATCGACAGGAAAATGGCGCGCAGTTAAGCGGCAAAAAGGGACAAGGTGAGTGCATCTGTAAAATTAAGTGAGAGCAAAAACTTTATTCTTTGATGGTAACAAGGATACTATACATAACTTAAAATTCTTCAAATTTCTTATGTGTATCCTTGAGTTTGTATTAGCATTTGTGTATCCAAAAAGAAACTGTTTCAAAAACAAACAGAAGATATTACACTGTAAATTATTTTTATGCAAAAGTGTTTCATGAATTCTTGGAATGATCACAACCGTCATCCATGTAAGGTGCGATGCGGCGATATATCGTACAATCGACCAAAGGCTAAGAAAACCTGTTTCGTAATATAACTGCGTTGTACACTAGGTTGTATTTTTCAAAAAAAATATTAAAAATCAAAAAGGAATAAATCCTTGAGCAGTGTTTGTACCAACGCGTTTAAATAAAGTTAAAACACCTTATTTTTGGGTTGAGTCTGGTTTGGACGAAATAACGGTCTTTCGAAAAGGTCGATACCACCGCAATAACCCTTCTCATTTTCATTCAGGGAAAATGCCCTGTTTCCGCGAAAGAACTCGCTTCCTACCAGCCAGTAGTCCTCTCTTAGATACGCGCATATAAACAATTGCCATTAAAGAACAAAGTTCAATACCTTCTCATATTTTCACGCTTAATTACTTTTGGGAACCCATGCATAAATATTTTTTTATCTCTTGCGTCGGCATGTCCCATGTTACGTGGAAAGGAATGTTTTTCTCTCGTGGACACTTGGCCCAACTGAAACGCACCCTCGGGAAGCCGCAATGCCCCAGCAGCCTTCCCTTAATCCTTCCCAAATAAAAGCTCTTTTTGCCACCCCAACCCCCTCCGCCGCTCATCTACCCCACCCCTCCATAACCTCAGCCCTACCGACACAGCCACTATCACCCGAGACAACTCACTCGTGCTGTAATCGAGCGGTACCCGGAACAACGGAAGTGCATATGCGCGCAATGATATGGATGGTCGGCCGACGGGGGGGCTCAGTCCACCAAACACGCAACTACAAACAATCCTGGTGTGGGGAGATCCTGCCTTGACAAGCTCCCCTCGCCGCTGGAATCAGCTCGGGGTCAATCCAATCAATACTGGAAACAAAGCAGCGATCATCTGGTCGAGCGATGGGGGCAGCGCGTCGCGAACGCCTCCCTTCACGGCCTCTAAATGCCCCTCCTCCGTCCCTCCCTTCACCCCCGACCATCCCCCCACCCCCGGCTAACCACCCCGCCTTCCCCCCTGCCGTCGGTCGCTCGCTGCGGTGGGTGGCCGCTGGCGATGACGGGGCCTGGCGGGGGTGGTTGCGTTGTGGCGGCGGGCGGGTCGCGGATGGCAGCCGTGGTTGCCTAGCCTGCGAAGCACGGGGGTTGGAGCGGGGATCGGGGGAAGTTGGGGAGGGGGGGGAGTACGGACTTTGCCCCCTCCCCGTCGTCGATGGTGGGAGCCCCTGGGGTACGCCGCCCGCCGGGGAGCAGGGGGGGAGGAGGAGACTTGCCTCGTTCCAATTCCACGTTTTTGAAAGTAAAAGTGCGCGGCTTAATACAGGATACAGCCGATCCCATGCATACTGCCATATTCTTGAAGGATTTCACTTTGGGGAGTGGTTAGGAAGAGGGAGAGGGAGAGAAATTGCTCATGGCGTGCCTCGATGGGAGACGTTGAAAGTCGTTGCGCGGTCGTTTGTCTCGCAGGCGGTCTAACAGCGTAAAATTTTCCACCATCGTGAATATGACGGAAACATTGTAGATAGAATGGCTGTGATTCCAAAAAAATTGCTTAAGCGGGACGCAATGCTAGTTATTCCGTAGTTACTGAATATCCTGTTGGCATATTTTTTCCAGTATATTTAAAATAAGGTCACTCATATCAGCTGATAACTCTCGAAACTAAAAGGAACTACTCGCATGTCTTCGACCTATCGGACCGCTCTTTCAAATTTAGTAAAATTCGAAGAAACCTTTCCCGTCCAATACTCAAATGGGGTTCGCCATTAGACAAAATAATGGTCAGTGGTGAAATTCGGAAAAATGTTCGAATTCTTCCGGGTAAATTGTCCTCTTAAATTTGATTGGCAATGAGGACCTGAGAAGAATAGTAGCCTTTGAAGCATAGTGCTGGAGTAGAAAACTGAATAACACAAAAATGGACAAGGTGAGGAACTAGAACTTAACTAAAAGAGCTGAAAAAGAAAAGACGGAATGGAGAACTCTACATCAACGAATAACTTGAAGGGTTGGACACATCTTGAGGCGCAACGGATTAGTCAGAAAGTTAATAGAAGGTAAAAATGATGAGAATACCTGGAGAGGGAAAAACGAAAAGCACATAGGACAAATAATGAACACAGTGAACATAGGCTACAGAAGTAGAATTGCTTGAGTTACGTACAGCAAAAGAAGGAGGAGGTAAAACAGAAAAGCATATATCTACATCTACATCTACATAATACCCCGCAAGCCGCCGCAAGGGCGTGTGGCGGGGGGTGTTAGGCCACCACCCAAATAGTATATATGGGGAAATGAATTTAGAACGTCAGAGAAGAATGGAGGGAGCAGTAAACCAAAGTTATGAAAATACTAATAATGATTAATTAAATTATATAGTATCTCTTTATGGCATAAATATATTTTAATTTGCAAATGTTTAGGTGCAATCCATCTAATATTAGAATTATTAGTTGGTATCGATGTTAGGCAGGATTACCCTCAATTTCAAATATCTCCGCATTAGTCGCATTCGCATTACTGTTTCATGAATAATTTCAGTAGACTTGGATGTTAGTAATTAATGGTATGTTTAATAACAGCAGTAAGTACACATCTAAGTAATAATAGAACCTTGCTACATTGGCATTTATGAACTGTCGTTAGATAATGGTCGCCAATACGGTGTCATACCCACGCAGAGTAAAACATTTATACAATTTCAAAGTGAAAACTTTTCGTTAGATACATACTCAATTTTTTACACCATAATTAACCTCATGCGCCAGTTCAGTCTCCTCAAAGAAGTGAATAAAACCCCACTTGATAAATTGCGTGCTGTCGGTTTAGATGTAATTGAAAAACTTGTTTTTTTATTTTCTTACGGAGTGTACGGACACTGGTAGCCCTCAGAATAATTAACTTTATAAAAAGGAAATAACGTGAAGTGGGAATATGTATGAAAATAAATTTACTTTTAACAGATATTTTACGATTATATTGAACTAAAAACGTAAATGACCAATCACAAATATTCCCACTAAAATATAATGAGCTATCTACATCACTCGTGAGTAAATTGACAGTTTAAACGACACGTACACACCTTCTCTTTAGTTGTGAAACATGTGTCATAATGAAACATCATTTAAATTCCTTTGGCTATGAATTCGGAAACAAGTCGATGATTGCCATCAAAGTTAATGACTTAAACATACCAGCGCCATTAATTGAATTTAATTAAAGGATTCAGAGGTTTGGAATAATGAGTGCTTAATGTGAAATGCATTAATATTTATAAGCTGTCAATACATGCATTTAGTGAGATACAAAACTTACAAGAGGATCGGGTATCAAATTAGGTTAAGAGTAAAGTATTTTAGTTGCCCCTAAAGAGTACACTACGCTGAGGTTAAAACTGTATCTGACAACCCTTTTAGACCCAAAGAAATATGAAGCTAGAATTAAGTAATGATCTTTTTAGTAAAAATTAAGAATCAGGGTGCAATTAGTATGGAATTTGTCAAAATGATTTTTTGCTAGGTTTCGATCGCACTGTATCGAAGTTGTCTTTAAATTATAGACTGTTACTATGGGATACGACTTGAAAAAGATAAAAACCTTGTATCAAATGCGAATTCATTCAGAATTTTTCGCACTGATAACAACATCAAAGTTGTGAATGTCCAATATACGTAAATACGAGTAAGTAAGTCGTATAATATGACCAATGAAAGCAAGATAGCCGAGACAGTAATCTTGATCTCGTTTTCATTGCTTCATGACCGTAGCTACGTTCACTATATATTTACATAATATGACCAAAGCTAAGTAATCTCAGATAAACTTATTTTTCATATTTGCTTTTTAATACTATTCTCTAGCAATATAAGGAGCCGTGACAACTCCAAGGGAATAAATCGTGCCTCCAGATTCTATCTACAGCACTACAAACTTATGCATTGCCAAAAACTTTGACATGAACAATGTCTGGCTTTGGGTGATTTTAACCGTGCCCGAGCCTTCAATTCCGTTCGCCGGTTTTAAAAGTACTAAATGCAGGGAAACAATTTTTAAGCAAAATGTATTATTACAATATAAAATACTAAAGCGTATGACGTTTATCGGTCTTTGAATCGTAAAATAAATATAAAGCCCTGTATTTAAAACTAATTCTTAAATGTTCCAACCCCTTCTTTCTGCGTTTACTGCAAATTAAACGCATGCTTATACAAAATCATGGGCCAAATAAATCAAACGGAACATTAAGGAACTTGAACATGCTTTGGAGAGTTCGCAGAATAATTTAATATGATCGGCAGAGAAAGAGAGTAGAAAAATGCACAGGGGGTAAATGCTAAAACAAACAATTAACATTTTTTTTGTAAATGAAAAATAACACGCTTCAGAATGGGATTAATACCAATATTTCTCAATTCATAATTAATAAGAGTTTTGTCACTCAAAGTTTCTAAAGCAGATAATAACTACGATAATGCTCATTTGATGTTATTTGGTGGACTTCAATGCACCGAATGCGTGAAACCTTCACCAAGACCATTTTAATGCTCGTACGCTGCTGTTACTTTTAACCATGGCAAAAATAATATATTTAATTTTAATGCACGCAACCCGAACATTTCCTTGAAATTAAAGTATCACCAATGGAAAGAAATAAATGGAGTAATTTTTCCAAATCAAAAATTTAACCACGTGTTCTTTAACGAGAGACATCAAACCGGGCATAGAGTAATTACTAATAACTAATAGTAATTACTATTACAGTAATTACGTGAGAGTAGAGTTCTACTATTACTGACTAAAATCCTCGGCATATAATATTAATACACCCGTATTCGGGATCCCAGTTCCTTTCTCTACTCCGCTTACGATTTCGATCGATGCAACAAGACTAAAAATGAAATTATGCAGGCTGATCCTGTATGGAAGTCGTCGCTTAGGATTGATCCACCTTTTGAACACTCTAGAAACCCTTTCGGGGAAAGGAAGCTCCATAGTTAGAATTCCGGCCGAGTGAAACGTTTACTCTTGAAATCTGACGTTATATCTTATCAATCAATAACATATGTTCGTCGCTCTTGTTTGTCTCATCCCTTTCCTCACTATCCCTACCTTTTTTACCTTAAATTCAATTGCACATACGCAAACATAGGTATACACCTATGCCGACTTTGAGCATTTGCTTGATATATATAACATGAATTCGAGCTGAACTGGATAAAAAATTTGATCCATACATTTTGCTTAAATGGACCTCTTACATGCATACCAATCAAACAGTCTTTTCGAGGTAGGAGAAGACAAAAAGATTAAGTATTAAAAATTCAATAAATTATATCTCTTTTACTTATTGCATTCATACATACTTTCCTGCCTTTGATTAATTATTTAGCTTACGGTGCATAAATACGAGTATATCTTCATGCAAATTCGTCTGTTACATGGCTTCCAATACTTCTTGTTTATTCTTGTCACATTTATCAATGGCTTTTTCGATGTAATCCTTCCTCACAAAACGCTTTTCTCGGGCATGAACGGTTAATTAAACAGCTTATAGTGTTTCTTCGATGTTTTTCAATATTCATTGTACCCAATCCAAATTCTTTCACGTTCATCTCCTTTATTTCCCAATCTATCCTAATTGTAACGCAATGACACTTGCTATTACTAACCTATTAACATCATAAACGTCACATTTATTCGATATTTATACTTTATTCTGGCAAATGCGAATTGTACTTCCAATTTATTAAGCGAGGTAAAGAGGGTAACTTAAATTGCATTGTCTGTTCTTCGGCTTAGACAAAGGATCCGTTTTTGTTTTGATCACACTTGACATTCAGTGACGTTGAGAACTTTTCGAAATAAATGTATGACAATAAACATATCGGTGAGTTAAATTTGCTTAATTTTGTGTTCGTGTAAAACTGACGTGAATAAAGTTGCTAGTTAAGCAATTAAAATTATCTTAATTGGAAATATGGAATTGCATATTAATAAATCAATCGTAAATTTCATTTTGCATCCATTTTGACTTTTAAAGCAAATATTTTAGATAAAAAGGCACTAAAATTATCTTGTGCATGCATATTCCATCTACGTGCATTTTCAGTTAGCAGTAGCGTATTAGCGTAAGGTATTTGGCCCTCAATTACTATTGAAAATGGGGATTAAAAGATGTGTGCCATGGACAATAGTCTTCAACCAAACCCTAAATGATAGACTACAGACAATCATGCTGACAATGGACCATATCTTACATACCTATGCATATAATGTAATACATGCCTATGTATGTGCACTAAATATTTCAAAAGTATATCATTTAGGCTCAAAAATTGTGTGAAACATTAGCGACACTCAAGATTTTTCAACACCTACAACTTTTTGGCGTTTATTAGTTTACCAATATGGGCTACGGTGTGCAGCAACTATCGTGCGTCAGTTAAGAAAGAGAAAATATTGAAAATGTTGAGTTAAATTCAAGCTTATAATTTCTTCTCTGAGCTTTCCTTTTCTTCAATTTTTGATGGGACACCGACTGTATGAATAGAGAAGCATGGACAAACTCCAAAATCCCAATTATATTTGTATAATTAAATATTTAGCGAATGATTCGATAGTTTAAATATCCGCAATGGGAAATTATTAATTTTACTGAAATATTCGTACTGAAATCACATTATGATATTTTGAAAAATGTCACTATGTAAAATATTGTTAACAATGTACACATTGACTTGAAAAATTCAAAAGATTTTTTCACATGTTAACAGATATTTCCGAGCTTTAAAATATCCTTGCCTTATTAAATATAATGTTTATTGTATATTCATCGATTTAAATGAAATTACTAATGCACGAAAATATTCTGCATTGCATTGGTAACCCCACTACTTCTATCCAATGAACTTTAATCCTTGAGCTTTAAATGCGTATATTAGCGCGTGATGAAGCCACTGAATAAAGACAACAGGATTGGAGCAGTTGACGGAGGCTAAGTTGTAATTTTCGCTTCTACACAGTCGCCCGTGGGTAAATGGGAGATGAGAAAAAGGTGGTTAATTTAATGTTAGGCGCATTCAACTCTGGGATCCGACATAAGGGTCAGTGATTGCCATCCTCTTTTGGCTGAATATTAATCGGTTCAACAATTTTCAATAAAGCTCTCGACTTCCTAACCACATACTATATAAACAGAATTACCAACAGAGACTAGGGAAGCAACTAGGGTAACGTTTGTCAGATAATGTCTTGATCCTTTTTTTATTTTTTTCCATGTTTATGGGTAACCAGTTTTAGTACTCGTTTCTGCAAGACCGTTCGAGAGAAAAAGGCAAAATATCAGAGAATATGGTATTCTCAGACCTAAAGAAGGACAGTAAAATAGGCTTGCGCCTCAGAAGGCGCAGATAGTGCGGCTGCGACGGATGCATGCCGACCGGCCTGGGCTCGCGCATGTCGCCCACCGAGATGCCTAACCAGGGCTCCTAGACTCATCAGCCCTCTCCACCAACGATGAGACTTCCCAACACTTTCTTACATTAAGGAAATGTAAAATACTTGCACACAATCATATAAGGTATTGACATAACGAAAATTACTCAAAATACTATTTGAACATGATTTAATAGTTCACGTCTCGAGGAAAAATGAATTTTATCAGGAAGATTTCTACTTTTACATTAATTATTACATATCACTCGCCTTTTTCTAAACTAAAACTTGATTAGTAAAAAAGGATTGAATGTAGAATATTACATCCTTCATTACTATTTATCGAGTAAAATTTTTCACCTGTGTCCTTTTGCGAGAAAATTTGAATGCATGTTTCAGATTAAGGAGAGAGAAGTGATTTGAGTGGAAAATTTGGACGGAAAAATTAAGCAGTTCGGCCGACAAATAAAATAAAGGAGTTATGTGGAAATGTGGAAAGTTAAAAATTATGTGATGTTTTACAGATAGGGTGTTTAGTTTTATTCAGTGCTTAGACAAATTTAGGGCCGTGGTTAAGTCGTACAAATGATTCCGAGGTATTTAAAACAATTAGAGTGTGATTGAATACAAAAGTAACCAAACTGAAAGCCCAATGAGCATCACCAACATCATTTTAACTCACATGTGTATACAAAATTTTCAAGTCACGTTCAAATCACGTGGGGTCAGAGCGAAGTCAAGTTACAGGCCCGTAGAGGGAAATTTTTACAAAACAATCTCATCGTTTTCATGGAATTTTTCTTAACTTGAAAACAGACAGTTCATCATCCATAAATGAGATGACTTATTCATTTCCAATCTTAAATAAGGAAATCCAAAGCGTCACTACTTAAGCTGCAAACAAAACGTTTTTATCGTGCTGAACGAATAAGGAAGAACAAATATTATATGAATGCCCATTTCAAAGGAAAACTTAGGGTAATATATGGAAAATTTTCCTTATTTATTCCCTTATTCTTTTGACGTCTGCGTATTCTACCGCCCAGAAAATCACTAATTTTGCTCTAATCTTGGGTACCTACGGGAATCACGGGGAAATTGTTTAGAACAAGGGACGATCCAGTAAGAAAAATACTATTTACAGCCAATTTATCAATACATTGAATAAATTAGTTCTAAACATCTTTCTTGAAAAGGCAAGCATGGTAGAATTCTAATGCGATAGCATAGACCGATTTTAATTCATTTTTCTAAATAATTGAATTAGATCTTAAGCAGTATGCTTTGTGAGAATGCTACAGATGTTCTTTTGAATAAAATTACAAGAGATCTGAAAATTTCAGTTGACACACAATATTCTGAAACTATACATTAGTCAATGGTTTATGACTTTTGTAGAATAATAACAATACGATCTAATGGAGGAAATTGTGTCTGTTAATTCACTGTCAAATGCATTCCTCTAGGGAAGGATCGAAGTATGACTGAGTTACACGGTTCGACATGCCGTTATTCCATAACGGCTATGTTCAAATATGAATATTAATCAACTTTATTTTAGTGACAAAAATATCATTGTAATCATACACCCAAACACTACTAAATTCATAATTTATTCTCTTAAAAAAATTAAATTGAAATGCAAGCATAAAGTTTTTTGAATTGTCATACGTTTAGTAAAATCTTTCATTTAAACGAAATAAGAATATGCAACAAAATTTAATTATACATTGTTTCGTCCCAACAAGAAGTAATTGCAACGTAGGTTTATCAAATTTGAGAGAGCATTTAAATGAAAATTACTCTACGTGCCTAGATTTATCTTTCATCTTACTTCTTTTCCAAAGAAGTACTTTCTCCAAATATTCCATACATAAAAACAATGAATATTGGCTGAAATATGTTGCAATAATTTGTTTTTTGAACTCCGCTTCCACACTTTATTAATAAAATAAAAGGAAAATCCCTTAAAGATCCAAGATTATGTTAGCCTTAAATAATACACTATTGAGAAAAAATCCAGGAAATGAATTATAAGTCAACGTCAAAGCGTGTATATGTAAATATACACCCACAAATAAAGAAGAAAAGATAATCACATTAAGCATATTGTTTGTTTCATTAAAGTATTTCATTTTATTTCATTTAAAGTTATGCAAAATTCAATTACTAACGAAAGACCTACGTTTTGAAAACTAGAAACGATTACTGCGCTACTGAAATATTACGTGCTGAATATATTCATTCGCTCTCTTAGTAACTTGAAACTCTTTCCCCGAAAAATTAAGGACTACAAAACAATTTGCACTGAGTAAAATATTACAGAATATTATTTTCGTAATTTTCAGGAAAATACCACAAAGTAGTAATAGGTATAACTGTATTTTAAACAATTCAAAATGGGAGCAAATGAAAAAGCTCTCGGTTACTCAATTATCATCAAGTTAATAAAAGTATGATGAATTAAAACCAATTGCACAAAAACCAGAGGGTGCCTTTTAAGTATTTGTTTCGTTATTTCCACGCAATATTGGATATTTTTTCTGATAAGGACATTGCAACATTTTACAAGAAATGAGAAAACATATATTTAATATTTAAGAGCAATTTTTTATGGGTAATTAAATCATTTGACGATTAGATATTCGTTGAGTCGAAATGTTCTGCATAAATATATACAACTTGTGAGCAAAATGTACATATCAATTCAGTATCAAACCCCAATAAGCGGCAACTATTCAACTTTAAAGGGTATACCAGAGTGGTTTTTTAAGTTGAATGAGTGAATATAATCATGATTATTGTAATAAGAGTGTAATTTCAGTTACAATAGCTCTCGCTATAAAAACTATAGATCATTAAACCGTACAGTTCCATTCACAACTCGAGACCAAAAAATAACCAATTCCGGATAGCCATCAATGAGTCATACAACGATAAATAACCCTTGGCTCGCTGCTAAGCACTCGCTTTGCTGCAACGAATAAGGAATTGTAAATATCGTAATTACTCAATTACATAACATACATAAGTCTTCTCATACAATTATTCAAAAGAGTGTGAGTGAGTGATAAAGGCCTGAAATTATTATTTCCTGTTAAGTGTGATTTACTTTTGTGGTTCCTTTGTTTTGACTTCGATGATGGATAAACGTTTGCATATAAGTTGCCTCTTTCATTGAGCAAATTCAACACGCATACCTATCCACGCAGGAAAAGTGTTGGTGGACAACTCTGAGGAATGAAAGACTCCGAGGAAAGAAAGGGAGAAAGATTTCCGCCCATTAAATCCAAGGGAGTAGAAATAACCACGAGTTAAAAGGTAAAATAATTATGGGTTGATTAGTACCTTTCTCGAAGACATATTTGCTTTTCGCATATGATAACTTAGTTCGCATATTTGGAAGTGTTTTCGGCATATATGCTTCAATTTAAGCAAATCTCAAAGAATTTGCCAAAAACCATATCATCTCTAAATTGTAACCTTAATTCTTCCACTAAAACTCGAGTTACCGCCGAGTGTTAATTTATGATTATTGAAATTACTTATTTCTGCTTGTAAAATTAAGTTAAAACTGCGTAAAGAGACAAATGGGCATCCGTCACTAGATAACTTCCACTAAATTATAAGCAAGTGCGTTTTCCCTGAACTGATGAGAATCTTAGATTCATTACCGCCCGCATTTATCTGTTTCCCAGGAAACTGAGATTTTTTTATCCTGATGAACCCTAACATGGGCAATGTGCTTTTTCTTCTCCACATACCCATTTCAAGAGCACAATCCAAGAATATATTTTTGTGTAAAGGATGACGCTCACACTTTTTTGATGAATTTTCGGTTCCTTCTTCGTATCCATTAAGAGCACATTCCACGGAATGATACCAAGAATTCCACAATCCACATTTTATCTACATCTAGCCGCCTGTGTCACTGGCTGCCATATTTATTGCTGTTTTTACAAAACAAAAGTTGAAAGTTGATTTCTAAGGGACTGCACATGCTTGATTACCCGTATGGACAAGGTTTTTATTCATTTCATTAAACTGCACTCCATAATATGACTAAAATGAGGCTGCAGATTACATGCACCACACGATAACAACGGATGCACTGCCGTGAAGGGAGCATCAACTAGAGGAAAATCACATGGCTGGGGAGCGGGGGGTACTCGACAAACTTCACTTCCTTTCGTGCACTCTGAAGAAGGGCTACGTTAAGCTAGTATTTAGTGATCACGCCCTTTTGGATAAACCTTTCCCCATATCTCCCTCGAATCAAGCAATTAGATGGTGGAGGGACTTCTATATCAATAAGTTTAAAAAAAACAAATGAAATAAAAACTGCAATTGATTTCAATAATCGATCAAGTTTCACCTGCTTATTTTAAATGTGCCACTTAGGCCACGTTTGATGAGGTGAACATTTGAAAAATGTTCTTCCACTAATAGTTTTAGAAGAAAAACTTAAACAGAATGTAAAATAGGTAGTATTAAGAATCTATGCATTAAATGAATGATAAATCGATGACAATTACAATCCAATTAATTAATTCAATACACTATTAAACACGGAAATTATTGTATATTGTGGATTCAACTATACGATGTACACTTATTTGCATTCGTCCCCCACACAGACACATTAAACTTCGTGCTTCCCCTCTTGATGATAACTCCATCAGTACTTCTTCCACACTTTCACAACGAAATCAAATGCTGACTTCAAAATTTCATCGTACTCAGCTCAGTAAACACACAATTTCAAAGGTTTATATTTGAAAAAGTATATTGGAAAGCAAAGTCAAAGTTCTAAGGGTCTAAAAGTATATAAATCATGCACTAAATTACGCAAACGAAGCAAAAAAAATTTCAACTTCCAAAGCTGAACTAACTTACTTAATTCATGCAATCATTTCCATTTTGTTTAACAAAATTTGTCGCAAGTGAATTCAAGCACAAAAACTTACTAGGAAAGAATAAAATATCCTCATGGACTCCTTTACCGACCGAAAACAATAATTTCTATTTTAGCGGAGCATATTGCGACCTGTTAGTATTTGTTTTTGAAACCGATTAATTACTTTGATCAGAATCAAAGAAACCATTTACAGTAAACACTAATGAAGTAAATGGGAAGGCAGGTCATTGGTGGTAGCTTAAGGACGGTGATCGTTGCCCGGACTGCACATGCAAGCGCGAGTGAGAAGGCTCGCGAGCCGACCTTAGCCACGGCGTCCGAAGAGCACATTCGACTGCTCCTTTAGAATCCGACCGAGACGAGAAAGGAGACGCCTGGTTAGGTGAGCGAAAGCACGCGATGCATTCCTTCAAATTGCTATCGTTAAACACAAATAGACCCCAAAGGAAGGAAAGAGATCGATATTCCTTCACAATGCCTCGAGCATGAACGCTACGGAGATATGTGAAGTGCATTCCCTCTCACGAAAAACGCATATTAACGATAATTAATAACAAGCACGTGGCGCTACAGTTAACATTTCTTACGCATTTTAACATTTATAATGAATTACGATTTTCCAATGAACTAACTTCACTATCTCACTTTAATAATACTTATTTCTTTTATTAAATTTCGTAACTGCCGGCGATAAGGAAGATTTATTTTTCAGTAATTAAGTAGTAATTAGTATATGTAAGTGAAAAAAAATCTTGGAAAATGTTACCTAGCAGGTGGTTAGCGAAAATATATTTAATAATAGAATTCTACTTTTATTCTATTAAGAATTTTTTTCAAATTCTGTAACATCTACAAACATACAAAGTGACCAAAAGAGTCACTCGCCAAAATTATAGAAGCGAGCCATTGTCCTACGGATATACTGGTTACTTTCCCCTGAATGTAAATATCATCCTTCAGGTGAGCTGCCGTAATTAAGCCCAAATGTTGTAGAGATTCCTTAACGTTAATACAACTTAGATGAGATTCGGATGCCACGTGATACCAAAAGAAACATGTGTCAGTGGCAACCGAAGTCCACTTGGCGATCGGCAATGCCACCTTTGGTCTTTTGAAATCAATCCAGGTGTACTCTTGCTATCACGCCATCCTGATTTTTCAAAGTAATGTCAAAATAATTAGATAGTCCCGACACCCAAATAACTTAAAATCCTTCGCCGAGAAACTATATAAAATGTTACTGCTGTACTCAAATTTTTTTACTTCACTTCTACTTGAACAGTGCCGAAAAACACAATCCCGTGTGGTCCAAGAAGAATTTAACCAGATAGTTTTGTCATAATAACAACATTATGAAAGTAAAAATTTTCCATGAACTATTGGTGGTTGCAGAAATAATTTAATTGCTCAACAAATACTCAGAACATGAGTGTAATAAGTGAGAATATTCAAAAGCTAAAATAAAAATATTTTTCCTTGGACGTCTTTGAGAAATAGGTAATTTTCAAATCGAAAGTAATTCAGAGAAATTTCGATCAACTAACTCTTCAGTATTTTAATTCGGTGAAATATATTATAACGATTTCCGCAAGAAAAGTTAAACATTTTTTTGAAAATAATATACCTTTAACCGGCGATATCATATTTTTCTCATCAGTTCACTATCGAGAAGTATACTGAGCATGAATTCCTTGTTAATTATTTCCTACCAGAATATACAACATTATCAAATCTTTGATTACTTGGATTATCAGTTGAGCGATGCACATAAGACGGCGATAATATTTATACCAACATCTACAAGTTTCGTTCCGAAGGAGTGGTATCCTCCTTAACTTAATTACAAGGAGCTGAACAAGCGCTCCCGCGATACCAACAAACAGCGATCGCAACATTATTCCTTCGAGCGTATCGGGCGTGGTGACAATATTTCGCGTGAGCACGTGGCATTCATTGGCGTACATGCCACGGAGACAAGACGAGGGTGTCGGATGGCCCCGCCGCCGACTCCGTGGTCTATTTCCGAGGGGGATGGGGACGATCGGGCGCGCGAGGGGGCTTTGGGGGCGGGGGGGCAGCCTTGGTGGGGGGAATTTTTCTGTCATGCGCAAAAAGTTTCTCAGAAGTTGGGCCCGCGAGGGAAAACTTGGCCCAACTTTCCGACTTCGTTTATCGGGAGACGGGCGCGGGGAGAGGCGGATGCCGGCCGGCCCGCGTCCCGCCATTGGCGAGAACTTCCCGCCGCGCCGCGCGAAACTGCCCGAGTGCAACACCTGCGGGAGCCTCGGGGCATCGAGGCCCCTCAGCCCTCTTCAGGGCCACTTATAAACGATGAGGACCATCTCACCTCTTCCGCTCCGTCCAACGAACCGGAGGTCGTTGAATTTGGCCACTTGGTTCTTCATAACGGCCGTGCAATTCCGCAACTCCGCGCAGTAATTCTCGTCGTTCCCTGCCTTCACGGTCACCAGAGTGCCGTCGTCCACGCCACCCAGAGCCACCACCTTGAAGGCCACCGGGAGGGTCTTGTTGGAGCGCCAGTGAGGCGGGAGCACCGTGCACACGAAATGAGGGCTGCCGGTGCGCACCAGTTCCCCAGGGTGCTCCGATAGGATCTCCCCGAGGGCCCTCTCCGCCAGGACGTCCGACGTCATCTTGGTGTAGCTGTCATTGAACGCGTTGGTGTCGGCCGTGGGGTGCATTTGATCATCGGAGGCGGAGGACGTGGCCGAAGCCGAGTCCTGCCCCCCTCCGCCCCCACCCGCCACCGTCGCGGTGATCGAGTCCCCAGCGGACGAGCGGTGGCCCACAAAGGCGGCCTTGGCCTCCGCCTTGGCGAGCGTGGACCAAATGGTGACGTCGGAAGCAATCTTGGAGGGCGGGAAGGGGAGGGTTGGCCCTCCTGCCGGCAACACGCGAGCGGGGGGCCACGGTGAGACGGGGGAGCGCGGCCCGCCGACGTCCGATGGACCCTCCGGAAAGCTCTCGGTCGATGAGCTCTCCTCCCCGGAGGACGCAGCGCGGGCGAAGAGGGCCTCCGGTAGCGTCTCCACGGGGCCGGCTGCCCCCCTTGACGGGCACCACACGGGGACACCGCCCTCGGATGACGACGCACGCGGGGGCTCCTGGGGCGTGAAGGGCGGCACCACGCAGCGTGGTACGCGGCACACACCACGGAAGGCAATGGCCTAGATCCCACGCGGCTGGCGGCCGAGGGAGCGGACGGGAGATCAAGGGCGCAGTCGCGTTTCGGCTGGGGGCGAGTGGGGAGGGGGTTTCGGGGGGGCCCGGAAGGGGGCGGGGAGGGGCGGGGGGAGGACGCAGAGGCGAGGGCGCCAAGACCGAAAGGAAGGAAGGTGCGCGTCGGACACGGCCTCCCTCCCGACGGGACACACACGGCGACTCCCTCTCTCTCTCTCTTAGCAGGTCGCCGCGCTCCTCGGTCCACGCGCTCTCGCCCCAGCGACTCAATTTGCCGGCGCTAGTCAGCCGAATGCCAACAAATAACACAATCGCGCGTTAACGAAGAGGCGAGCATGTGCGGAGGCGTTGGGGTGGGAGGGGAGTGGAGGCGGGAGACGACGCAGGCTCGGGAGCTGACGTGGACACGAGGAGGCCTGCTCTGCCACCACGCCCCCCGCGAATGCCGCCCCCAGCGCACGCCTGCCCCCCCCCCACTCGCACGCGGACCCCCCACTATACTCCCCCATTCTCCTCCCCCAACCCCCTACCGCCCCCGGACCCGGGCCGGGCCGCAACGAACCCATCCGAACCGAAACGAACGCTGCCGGACCTCATCACCACCCCCATATCGGGTATCGCTCCGCTCCGGGGGGAATGGGGGGGTTGGAGGGTTGGGAGAAATGGGGCGAACGCGAAAGGGTTACGGGAGAGGGGCAAACGGTCGGGGGCAGCGGTGGGAACAAGGGTCGCTCAACGCAAGACGGAATTCCGAGAGTTACAATAAAAACTCTGCGAAATGACCGCGGTTTCGCTCGCACTGCGCGCGGCGGGGGGAGGACGGGGGTGCACGGTGTTTCCGCGGGTTGGGGGTAGAGGCGGGACGCAGGACGTAAACTTGAATGGCAAAGCAAATGTTTTTAAATGCGGCGCACGCAGGTTTGGCGAGACAAATCGAATGCACTAGAAAGCCCTTTGTCGTGATGGAGCACCGAGAGCGCCACCTCTTTGGCGACCTCTACGCAGGCTTAAAAGGGCAGTGGTGTCTATCCTATGGGCCGGCGTTCTGATGCGCCCCGTGAAAATCTTCGCTCTGAGCCGCGAGAGGGAAACGTAGAGAGGTATGATTTTAATGCTAGCATTTCCTGTTACATTTAAAGTTGAGCTTATTAGCATCTCTCTCATTTGCCACTAAGTGATGCTCTATTTTGTTTTCAGCGATTCTTTAAAAAGTTTTTTTTCGTAAGATTGGCCTTAAACATTAAAGATAATGATTATTCAATTTTGAACACGGAAAGAACAGAGGGCTTCGGTTTTAATCCCGATTAAGGCCGGATATTACAGTGGTATCCCAATCCCTACTCGGGGTGCTACGAGAGAGCCTTTTAAGTGGGTACGCCGTCCGTCGTATGGGACGTTAAACTGCCAACCGCTTGGCGCCTTTCGTTCGTAGTACGCCAATGCCGACGTCCGGTGTCTCTCAACACTTTTTTCATTCCCATCAATCCGTAATGGCGCAAATGACCTTAGCTATCGGACGCCTCCCTTAATGAACACTACAACGGGATCAAATGGGAGGTAATGAAAGAGTGAAACTAGTAATTTAAAACCATTTTTACAAACTGTGATACAATACTAATTGCTGCGAAATTGCAAGTACTCTCCCTTCACACACCAGGAAAATCGATACGCACGCAGGAAGTCACTTACCGCCGCACCTCGACGACCAATTCTCCAGCTCTCAGCGGGTGTTAAGCTTGATTAGAACGACCGGCACTTGAGAAAGCACTGGGTGAGGAAGGATGGTTCCGGGAGCGGAGTGGCGTTAGGCACCTTCTGTGAGGGGAAGTCGGTTGGCAAACATCAGATGAGAGTAAGACCAGCCCGTTTCGTACGCGTGTAAAGGGTTCCACTGCCGCCATGCTCCTTGGACACGTTGAATGAGTTCGAGTGCCGGGGAGACACGGCCTTCGAAAGATAATATGCCGAACTCGGGTCGTGTTCACATTCACAAACAAACAGCCGAATGAAGAGGCTGTGAACGCGTGGAAAACCCTTTCGTATTGGGCTCGGGCCATGCGGTGCTTTCGGAAAAGTTTTAAAAGGGGCGACGACGTTGGGAGGGGGAAGTAGGCGAGTTTTCGGGGAGAAAGGGATGGCAGTTGGTGGGGGGGGAGTAAGAAAGAATATGAGTTTATTTTGGGTGAAATTGAGACCACCGGCCCCATTCTGTTTTCAGTTAATCTATGAAAACGGGGTTGGGGATGGAAGGCGGCGGAAAAGGGTACAAGGAAAGATGTGAATCAAGACGAGGCAAAGGGTGAAGACACTTTGTAAAATGGAGTGAGGGAGGAAGCGAAACGGAGACGCAAGTAGTAACGGTAGTGATTATGGTGCCGCTCGACAGCTGAAGTCATTTGCGCCTTATGGCTGGAGAAGAATTGGGCTTGAGAAGACGGGAAGATGGGCTGCTGAAAGGTAGTGTCGGGTTCAGAACAAAGCAAAATATGCCTCTGTTTTGCTTTGATGGAGTGAGTGTTGAGGTGTGAGGCACACGAGTACTTGGGAGTTGGGGTTCATTTTTTGTAGTTCTTTAAATGAACAATGGAAATAACCAGACGAGGGGCGAACCATCTTGGCAATGGAGTGCAAAGACTTCAGTAATGTTTCTCTAAGACTTAAGTGATCCACATACAGTAAGTACAATATGCAGTGAACATCACAGGAAACAAAGCGAATGCAGCAGACCAACATTGAGAAAAATAAACTTCGATATCTTTGGAAAGACCAGGTGAGGTTTTTAGACCCTCCTCAACGGCGCTGCACAATCTTGTCAATAATTTACAACTATGGAGTAGTTTAATTCCTGTTCACTTTTCAAAATTGGATTTTGGTCGTGAATTTCAATGGTTTTCATGTGGTGAACAGATAAACCAATGCCAGAGGATTATTCTAACCAAATAGAAGCAAATGTTTTAATCAACTTCATGAATTGAAGTTACCGATACATCATATAAAATTGAAGAAAGCTCTGATAGTTTGACTCTAGCGGCATTATAAGAACGGGTCCCCATGTTTAATGAGTTTTCCGAGTCAATACGTCCCTTATCACAATACCCCGAGGGTCCTAGTCTGCCTGCAGTTAAATCTACCACGCAGTGCTCTCCAAAGAAAAGCCAAATGGAAGCTGCGCTGAGAGTGAATATCCTGCGAAGCCGTCAGGAGTCGAACCCCGGACCCGGTACAAGGGGAAGACCCTACCAACGGCAGCCAATCTGATCACTGGATGAAATGGATTCAAGAAGTGTTTAGAGGAGGCGGGGGAGCAGTGCAGTACGGGGCGGGGCAGAGGGGACTACAGTGGGAAATTGGACAGTGGATACTGGGGAGGAGAGACGGGGGATGCTGGGTAAAGCGGAGCGGGGTGTGGAGGGAGGATGAGCGAAGTGAGGCCCTGCAAAAGGGTTAAAAGGGTGGGTTGGGTGTCAGAGACTGGGGCGGGAGGGGAATGGCGCTGGGAGCGTGGAATGGCAAACGTGTTTGCCCCAGAGGTGGGGTCGGAGTGGGGGGTGCCAGGGGGCCGAGCAGGTGGAGGGTAGGAGGGAATGCGGAGGGGACGCGGGGCGAACGCGGGGGCAAGGGTAGAGGGGCTGGGAGGGGGTCGAGTGCATTTGTGGGCGGCGAGTGGAGCGGACGGCGGCCGGTGGCGACGTCGTGGGCCGGGGGCGAGCGTCCCATCCGCCCAAGACGCGGATGCTTGCCGGCTCCCCTCCCCACCCAGCCCTGCTACCGCAAGTAAGGGGACCCGTCGCCGCTGGGACCGCCATAAGGGGCGCTGCAAATACAACGGCCAAGGTGGAGGTCCCACAGTTTTCCCCTGCGTCAATTGATAAACAATGTGCCGGATTATGTAGGAGAGAGTGATACATTGCGATTCCTATATCACGTTGAAGTTTCTACTCTCGGGATAACTTTTTTGTACTTTTATGGGCTAAAAGCGGTGATAAATATTATCGATAGGGCATTCCAATATAGACCAAATACCAAAGATGGCTCAGTACTCTTGACAAAGTCGGTGAACAGCATTTCATTTCCCATTTCTCATTTCCACCACCTTTTAGGTATTATGCACAATATTTTATTGAAAGTCACTCTCTGGTGAATTATAACGTGCCTTTTTTTCCTTCGTTACCATACCAACCTCTTCACGCGCATTTCACCATGCAATCCTTTTAACACTAGGGTTCAACTCCAAAACAAGCTATTCAATTCATAGGGATAGGGATAAATAGCGATAAAATTTAAGTAGGGAAGGTAGATAATTGGTCGAGTGCGCTATTTATCATCGACTATGAAAGTTATTGGAATATTATATTCTCGTAATTATAGTTGGAAATCAATCAACTTGCAGGTATAGACCGTGTGTTTGATTATGTCTCCTATGAAATAGTTAGAATTCACTATTATTGCAATGAAATAGAAAGTGTCATTTTTGATGAAATTTACACTCGGTTTTCACAATTCCGAAAGAAGAGTGGTTACGAAAAGGGGGGATAAAAAAGCGAGTTCAAACTCATTTCTCCCGATCAAGTTGTATATTCCACCTTCTTCAGTCTCATGATAGGCATTGGAACCACGGTGTATCGAGGAAAGGTAAGCCGAATGAATTTTGTTGGAGATTAAAGGGCCCTTGATCATCTCTGTTTTCGTCATGATTGTCTTAACTACACAAATATTCCGAGCTTTTATTATTTCCTTGGTGTCACATTCAATACAGCTGATAGATGCGCATTAAATTTAGCAAATCAACGAATTTTAAACTTGAAAATAGATACTCAAGCACGATTTGTATTTTTCAGAGAAGTTTTTATGAATATTTTTATGGCTTGACTGTTAGCTTTTACAAATAAAACAATCTGATCCGCGAGGTTCTCGATTTTCCGGCTTCCGAGAAAACGCATATCATTCCAATTATTGAATGCTTCTGGTAAAATGACAATAAACTTTAAACGTTCATGGCAACATTGATGAATTAATGATCGAGATTGTATAAAATTTAATACAAATTGGCATTAATCCTAAAATGCCCAAAACTGCAGTAAACTGCCTGCAGTAAAACGGGCTCTTTATACTTTGCCACAGATTGATATCGATAAAAAGTTTTTAATGTACCTCCCAAATGTCTCAATGAGAAAGTAAACATGTGATTTTTGATGCAAAATGAAACAATCCGACAAACCATTGTGTAACAACGTTTCCCCAAACTCAAGACCTTTTAGATCCGATAGTATTGAAGATGAAAATAATATGCAATGGAAAGTTTATTAGTACTTAACGTCTTTGTTAAGGTGTTGGACCACATAAGATATTTAATAATAACTCGAGTTTTCTGAAAAATAATGATTCGGTAATTGATATAGCAATAAAAAATCAAATAAAACTGTTGTTTAAGTCAGAAAACCGTCACAAAACACCTGCGTACACTGTTATGGAAGCTAATAGAGACTAAATGATTCCATAATATGTTGAAACTATTCCAAGGGTATCAATCAAGTTATCCACTTTTTGCACCGAGAAAATTACCCCAGGCCGGAACTTTATGGTAGACGCGATTATTACAACGAAATAAAAAGGATCACACTACAGATAGTTTCTATTATTTTCCGTCCCCTCCCACATTTCACAAACAAACCAGTATGCGACGGATTTCACTTTCTAAGATTACCCCTATTCTATCTACGGTATTGATTTTTATAAATATCTGGAATATCCTTTATTAAAGAATAGTCAAGTTAAATTTTCATATATAATACAATAAAAACGTCAGTTAAATGCGTGGCTTCAAACTTGGGAACGCGTCCTTTAGAAACCGACAATAATCACTATGAGATCTGGTTCCTCCTGTACCCATTGTGCTAGTACCGACTGCTCCCAAGTCAATGACGGGTTTGATTCCTGCCGGAGGATGATTTTTAAGTGGAATACGGATACCAGCTTGGGTGCCATATGGAGTGCATTACAAACACCGTACTCCATTCGTCGGAGGCAGACCACTAGACACAGAACCACTCGACACATTACGTTTAGCGGAGGTTTCAGCTGACACCGGCTGTGTCCGCTTTTACCAAAGGGCTGTTGCATAATATTTTTCCGTTTGAAAGCATTATGGTTTTCGCGTGCCCCCTGATATCCCAAAATTGAGTTTTTTATGGGGCGGACAACCAACGTAGGCATCAAACCCATTCCGAAGGTGGGATGAGAACTCGCGAGCTTAATATAAAAAAGCAGGGCTAGACAAAACCGATTAATCGTATTCGGTGCTAATGCAGGTTTTCAACTGGAAGCAGAAACGAATTATGAGATCTTGAAGTGGTACCTTCACGGGCGGAATATTCGATATACGGCGTACATTAAAATTTTGCTCGCTATATTTCATCGATATATATTTTCTCTATCACCTCAGTTATTTTATATTAATTATATCATTAGCCATTTAAAAAGTTATTATTTTTTTGCAGATATAAAAATGCAATATTTTCCCTTCCTTTCTTCGGAGGGAATATGGTTCGCCCACAGTGGTCTCCATTTGTATTAGACCCCTGATCTCCGTTTATGTGTTAAATATAATATTTGATAGTTATATTTATTTAAATTGACTAGTCATTGAAAATGAAATTGCATTCAGTTCACCGAATACGACAAAGAACACGTAGACGTATTTAAATGGATGCATCTATTGAACACGTAATTATGCACGATTTAGGTATCTAAAAAAATAAAATCAATCAGATACAATCAATATAAGGTAAATGATAGCGATACATTAAGGCTTTTATGAAAATAATTTGATCAAAATTTATGTAACCTGCTCTCCGAAAACAACCACTTCATAAAATGTATGAAATATGTCAAAATTTCTCTTGATATCTACATAGAAATAAATTCCACCGTCATCACCTCTAAGTTCAATCTAAGGTAATTTCATTTCCGGAATAAAACCGAATGATGGCAGAAAACTCATTGAACGATTTTTCGACATTTTATTTCATTGTCTATTGACGTAAAATATGTTTACACTCGACGTATCTAGTTTTCAAATTATAAACTGAAATGGCACACACCAATCGGACGGAACCAATGCATTCATGTTTCCCTTTTACTTTATTAGACAACACCATCTCGAGTTTTTTCCGCAGTTCTCAGGAATTTTAAAACGCGATATTAAGTTAACATTCCAATCACGCACAAAATATGTTAAAACATAAATATGACAAATGGGTTACCTCCGTGGCCCCGTTGTGGAAAATGATGGGGTTTTATATTCGGAATATGAATTTCCGCGACACTAAAATCAAACAAACGAGAATATTGAATTGCGAGTGCAAAAAATAATGCAGCAGGAAAGTAATAAATTATTTGATTACTACGTATCAGGCCTCGGCTACAGCACAGTTTTTTTGCGGTCAGACAAAGGATTGTTTGCCGATTGTATTGAATAATCATCACTTATTCAAAACTGAGAACGTATGCGTATACATTTTATTGATATATAAAAATGAGTAAATGTTTGTTGTTATAAGTAACGGCGAGAAAAATAAACATTTTTTTCAATATTAAAAAATATTTAACCTTTATAAAAAATCAAAGCGACTCACTTTTTTTGTATAAACAAGTATTCCATTCTTCATACAAGCACATTCCATTCTTTCACTGCCTATCCTATATTTAATCACACTAATATTACAAAATTTTATGTAGTGTAACATGGCTCATGTCTACTCGTCCTTTTCCATATTGAAGAAGTTATTGGAAGTGTAGTAATGTAGCCAAGGTATAGCCAAACAAAAGGTATGATAAACCAGTGCTTTGAATTATAATCCTTTGTTCACAACAAAACAGACGTGTGCATTAAAACCTAGGATACCATTTGCTTCTCGTATAAATAAATTCAATAGATTACTACATATTAAAATTTTCTTTTCACATCTTGAAGGTGGAAAAAAAGGAAAGTGAGTAATATAAATAGTATAAGTCGTATTAATTTTCAGGATAAGCTAACTATTTTGTTTCTTTCCCTAGATATGTATTTCAATATATATATTTCAGTAGATAGGTATTCAATAATAACATTGGATAACCTAATCCAATATTATTATTGAACAAATACTTTCCCAAAAACACAATCAATGTAATATTTTATATTTTGATAACTATCGTAGGTACGAATAATATGAAGACCAAAGACGACGATTCACATATTCTTAAGATACCCTACTCGAGACCTTGCTAATACGTAGTACAATCAGATTTAGAAGATTCTACACTCTTATCAATTAATTCTACAGTACGGGTCAACTTGAAATTTTTCATGTTCACTTAATAGGTTACTCCTTAGAAAATCGTCGATAAGACAGTGTGTTGGTTCAATGGACTAATACATGCCTGGTAATATATCATATTTCAAAAATGTATAACTATAGGTGAATGAGAACATTTTTCATATTTAGTTAATTAATCAGAATCTGTATAATTTTCATGTTCTGGCACGTCAGATATACGCATTGAGATCTCTTGGTTTTGATGCGCTGACGAGACTTGTCATTAGTTTAGCCCTTACCTAAGAGATGTCTATGATTGTGAACAACGTATCGAGGTAATATTACTAGGATTTTGGCTAAAAAAAGCTCGTAATAACTTTGTTCAAATGTTCAATCAGAAACACCTACGAAGCAACGGAGACCTGGATGGGCAGCTGGTGATACCTTGACATTTGGTTCTTGAAATCTAAGTAGACAGAAAAAGCATATGGCCAATAAAATAGCTGTGAAGAGGCTTTCCTACTTTTACATAATAGAAGATATTATGACAGCGGCGTGGCTCCCAAAGGGGGAATGGGTAGCTAGGGATGCTATGGGACAAAAGAATTTGAGTGTAAAATTCGTAATACTTCAAGAAAAGACTACTATAAAACTGCATTACCAATGCATGTTTAAGAATAAGTTGCAGTTAAATTTGGTGGATGTGAAGCATATATATTTAGAAAACCGAAACTTACGTGATGTTTAAATGAAATCGAATGGAATTACTGTTAAAAACCCCTAAACTCTGACTGTTAAAATAATAAATTCTTATTGTTCAAGGGAAATTAATGATAAATAGGATAAAATGGCGTTATTAATGGACTGATTCTAATGATGTGTGATTAATAAAGGGATATTGAATACTCATAAGCGTCAACACTCCTACGGCTTGTCTTTGAAGATGAGAGGAATTGCAAATGAAGATGAAATGTCATTGGAGTAAAAGTACGAGTAGTAATACTTTTTGGGTGAATATGAAGTCAGAGGATATTGAATCTTAAATATTTGCACAATTGCGGTGTGGAGAATGAAAGCGAGGTAAATTTGTTGAAATATAGCACTGACAGAGAAAGAATTGATTAAAATCAAAATGCTAAGTAGATAAATTATGCAACAAAACTTCTCTTTTACCATGATGTAATTAAAAATCAAAATATAATTGCAATTTTCCATCAACTGCAGCCTTACAATACATTCATGAAGGAAGAGAGGAGTGGATGTGGGCAGAAATCCATGAGATAACAAAAAAGAGTGTTGGTCCATATACCTAGTCGTGGTATACGAGAGTGGACAAGAGAAAAAAGGATAAGGAACTTAATATTTGCCTATTAGAGTGTCTCATCGTTGGAAAATGTGTCCGTAAACAAAAAATGACCATACAGTAATCGCTATTATTAATAATTTTGATAGGGAGAAGTAATTTCTCTGATGTAAATTTTCTAATTAATTACGAATTGCCAAATAATTAAACTCTTTTCTGTTGCGTGGATAGTGATCACTATTCCCTTTGTATCTTGTAACGATTTTTTCCGTGTTCAACCAATGAAAACGGAATCTACTATACTTGCAGTTAATCTGGTAAATTCTGCACCATTTTGTTTGAGAGTTTTGTCTTTTTTGTTCTGTAATTGTTGCACATTGTTGTAGTTTCAGTGTCATATAAATGTGTTTACGGATTGAAATTCTTTCCGGGGCATCCCTAAAGTTTAAATGAGTTGGTAACTTAATCGGAAGGTATGTCAAACTAATTCGTCTTTCCTGTTGGAATAAATGATATTTTAATTTTGTTTAATTTAGAAAACAGTTTGTTTGCAAATTTCAAAATGTATGCTAGCTCCATTTAAAATTTTCTTTATACACTGTGATATTTAGTAGCCTGTGTACGAATGAAAAATAAAATTCTCCAAATTTACCGTAGGTTAGGTTTTCTAAAACTTCATATTGTATCTTTTCTTTCAGTGTAGTCAACAAAACGTCAAGAAGGAGTATGAGATTGCTTTGTTCTGCTTCGTACCATGTTTGTTTCATGCTTTGGATTTTGAGATGTGAGATGAATTCTACAGGTATTATACAAAAATTCATGCATCCGAACCACCCCGACCTAGCATATCACATTAGACCATCATTAGCCATCATTTCCTCCTCATCATCACAAGAGGTGGCTACCTTGGAAAACTTGAGAGGTGGCTACCTCTCAAGTTTTCTCCTATTCACATTTTCCTTCAATCCCATCAATTCCACCATCCTACCCATCATTCCACCCTATCAATTCCACCATCACTATCACCTCGTGAACATCACTATTCATCAAATAACGAAGGCGACATAGACACCAAAATATAGAAGAAATAATTTGTTTCCCTTTTGGTGTTTTTTTGTTAGACACTATCCATAGGAATACGTTTAGTGGTGCAAATTCGTGAAATCAGGCTAGGCTTCCTGAGGAATAAAACCGTTTTCCATCAGGGCAGTGCAACTGCCCACTAAAGTATCTTGGTGACATGAAAATTGAGGGAATTACGCTATGAAGAAGCGATTGCAGCTGTATACCAGTATTTTGCAGCACTTTGGAAGAACACTACAAACACGAGATTATGACATTTGAATACCGCTGTATGAAATGCATTATTTTAAAGATGATTTTGTTGAAAAATGAAACGTTTTTGAAAATATACATTTTCAGTTTCATCATCAAGCCGAAAACTTTCCAGATCACGTAATACTAATGTTGAAGAAGAGGCAATCTTAATACTGTTTAGCAGAATCCAAATATCAGCTCAAAATGAACCCGCATAACGTGTGCACCAGTGTCTTTATTGAAAGGTACCAGTGATAACCTTTTCAGTACCAGCTAACATGAATTTAAAATCATGAACACAGTGTCTAAAAGAAGTGCCTTTGTGTCAAAGCTATGATAGTAAATATTTAAAAAAATTTCCTTCAAAAGTGCCGGTTAAAAACGCATCCCTTAATGACACACAAGGCGTAAGTACATACGATAGAAAGGGAGAAGTAGAAGAGAGATTTTTACATAACATTTTCGAATACACTTAAATTTGAGCAGAACACTTTGAATAAAATAAAAACATTAAAGGTGAAATTATTTGTTAACGCCGTTATCCAATAAATACTTTCATGTGAAAATAGAATATTTTTATCACGTTTCCGCTCGTTTCAATCTAAATTGAACACCGAGGACGCCAATTGTGTTAATGTGTGCCTAAGTAGTACTGTATTTCTTGTAGTGTTAGTAATTAGATTTGTAGGTAATATTATTTTGGAATCTGACTTGAAGCTAGCGACTTGAATAACTAATTCAGCGGCTATGCAAAGAGTAAATTTCTCCAACACTTCGAAACATTTACGCTCTTTCAAGATTGTCATGAAACCGCCTTTGCAAATCTACCTTCCTTAAAATGTCATTAAAAAGTTGCATGGTAAAAAACTGTTTGGAGGATGGGTATGGTATAAGGTACATTGAAAGAAGAACTTTGGCATATAAAGAAGCTTTTACAAACAGAAGCACGTTGACGACAGACACCTTAAGTAAAGAATGAAATAAAAGACTAGTGCAAACTCAAATACGTAGCGTAGTTCTATCGGAAACTTGATTATTGTAGCAGGAGAATAGACAGAAGTGGAGGCATTTCAGAAGTAAGAGTGGAGAATAATAGAAACAATAAATTGGATGGAAAGTAAAACACCCAATGAAGTCCCAGAAATAGCAGAGGGAGAAAGAAGGTTGTCGGGAAACGTCTAAAGAACGCTGGACAAGGGGACTCAAGTCATAAGGAGAGCAAATTGGATGATTAAGATGGCGAGGGATTTAATAATTATGGGAATCGAGGGAGAAGGAGGAAAAGTTTAGACATTTTGGATGGAGCTAAGGGAGGTAGAAAGTCTTTATAAATAAAGAATTAGATAAATTCATATATGAGTTGGGGTGTAAAAATATTTTTGTCGTGTCAATTAGCGCTTAAAATTAGAGTAGACTGTAGTACCAGGGCCTAGCAGAAACCTACCCTATACCGGTCTAATACTGCTAACAATAATATATCTCAAACATAGTTATTGTGGTTGTTCATTACCGGGGACACGTTCACGGTATGATAACACGCACCATCATTATTGGAGAAAAGTATTCTTCAGCATATTGCCCAAACATGTTCGCCACACGTTCGTTTTCCAGTCACCAAGACCTGTAACTTGTCCGCAAGAAATAATTAGAGGAAGTTATCGAAAGGTTACTCTTCATCGCTGCACTTTTTTCCACACTTCCAGATCTGTGAAGTATCCAAAGAGGTATTTTCAGTTTTAGCACTCAGCTAAACCTTGATGAATCCGGGTTACCAAGTTCTGCTCAAAGCCAACGGTTTTTATTCTGTGAAATACCCGTACGTTGGGGCAATCTTGGCTTTGTACTATCAAAATTTACAGAAGGTGAGAAAACGATATTAAACTCAACATTAAATTTTTCTTTTTCATGTGCGTTTGTTTGCCGTTTTTTGAATTAGTTCAATGCGTAATGTTGATGGCTTCGCATTCTTCGGTATTTAACAACTGAAAAGAAGGTTATGAAACAACAAAATTGGTTAATCGAAAGTAATGGCTTGGTAAAATAGGGTGAAAGAAAAAGTAGAATTGGCGAGCGTATCAAATACTACACACTCAAATCATTTACACCTTACTAACTTCTTTGCTTCATCTACATCTACATAAATACCCTGCGAGCCACCAAAAAGGTGTGTGGCAGGGGGTGTAGCACCATGAGGGAAGGGTAAGGGTTGAGGGGGTTGGGGGTTAGGTGAGGAAAGGTGGGGGGAACCTGTAAGAAAAAATATATACTTATATACATATTCACATATATATATATATATATATATATATATATATATATATATATATATATATATATATGCACACACACACATATATATATACGTATATTAAAATATGCATATATATATATATACACATACATCCTCGCGCAGTCTCTAACCTGTACGTTAATACTTATTGTAATAAACTATGTCCTGGGGAATTTCGGCTACAAGCATACTGGTCCCTTATCGTTCTTGGAAAAAATGACATTTTAAACCTGTCAGTCTTGCAGTCTATCTCTCTAATCTTATATTCGTGATCCCTTCGACCGTAATACGTTGGAGTTCGTATTATATCCTTGATGTCATCGGAAAAGGGCCCATCTTTAAATGTTTTTAATAAGTTTAATCTACATTGGAAACGCCGCTGTGTAAGAGAATCCCAACCTAAACTGTCTAACAAAGTGGATACGCTGCTGAGTTGGTCATAACAATGTTTGACAAATCTAGCCCCCCTCCGCTGAACTCGATCTAATTCCGAAACCAAATTTATATTATGAGGATCCCATATACTGGCTGCATACTCTCAACCTGCTTCAACAACAAAAACTTTCTTTCAGCAACAAGCATGCTTCAACTTAAACAAAATGTTACATATTTTCAAATAAGTTTTTGAGAGACGGTTTAAGTGCTGGTGCTACGAAAAGGTGAGCGAAATGTAGGAATACTTTGTGATGTGGCATTTAGGCAAAATTACTCCATTTTCAAATTACTCATTTTCTATTGCCAATGCATTTATAAAAATACCCTATATCAGATATGAGCATTTAAAACTGAATTTATCATTTGATCACTGTTTGGGTAATTTTTCATGCATGGAAAACATAATCTTATTTTTCCCTCAAACACATTTTTGCCTGAAACTTTCCCATGCATTTTTGGGAGCTCATAGCCGAAACTGAAATTTTATTAGCGACGAATTATTAATGAGCACATCTATGCTGTCACCAGATTTAATTACATTGTAGCAAATGATGCAACATTTTTTTCACCAGAGGCCACTCAATAAAAGCAAAATAATTTCTGAGTGAAGTAGATGAAATTCAAAAGTTTAGTCATCGCTCTTGTACACTAGTTATCTGTTACAGCATATAGTGTCATCGATACATAAAATGTAATGTGAGTGTGAGGAAAGCTGCGTGTGGGTTAATAAAGCAATCTCCGAAACCAATTGAACGTTTAGGCTAGATATGGATAGGTTGACGCCTTCACGAGCGACAATTTTTTTTAGGGATGCCATGGGTCTTAAAAGCAGCTATTATAGAAAACAGTGGCTTCTTCCAAAACCGAGATATCACTTTATGTGTCGGGATAATTCGCCTTTTCCTATGTCACTTCACGAAGGAACGGCCCCCTCATTGAGTTACATTCAATTAATTCCACGTTTAAATAAAGAAAATTAGAGAAAACGTGTCAAAAGCATCAGCATATTAGCAAAAAAAACCCCGCAGCTAATTATAATCCTCTCGGTAGCTGAAATGCTCCGCTTTTAGTTCCGTGCCGCTTTTTAGCAAAACTAGCCTCTCATCGCAGGGCCATTCCTGCTGGCCACACCATCAAACCCCTCCCCCAACTTCCCGCCCTCCCCCCCCGGAACCAACCCTGCACGCTCCTCGGTCCGGAGCGGCTCGTGGGACGGCCGGCTATAACGCTGCTGGCGCACGCATCTCTCGGTCAGCGTGAAGAGGGTGGCTGCCGGGGCACGCGGGGGCGGAAGTGGGCGGCGGGAAGGAGAGGGTGTGGGGGCTGAGGGTGAGCAGCGGGACGGGGATGCCTTCGCGGGAGAGGGTCGTGGGAACGGCCGCAGTTTTACGAGGACACTTTCCCTCGGCGCACAAGCACCCACGGCATGCAAAGCACAAACCGACGACGGCGATCACAATGGGAAATCGAGTTACCATCAGAGTGCGCACAATGAGGCAAGTATCTATTGAATTTTCGATGGTGGAGTGAGCCGAGTGTGAGGGCGCCACGGGATAAAATTGAGTGCATGAATTCGGATATCGAAAACGACCGAGGGAAATGTTCCGATATCGAGCGTAAGAAAAACGGGAAATTTGAGAAATTTGCTCTCAGTTAAACTTAAAACGGCGCGATTTATGAAAAAATATACATGACCGTCATGGCGACAACATTATTTTTCAAACGCTCGCGGCAACTTAAATCCATCTAGCAAAGTCGGAAAACGTGAAGCAAATGATATTCGCAATCCGTAAAAAAGGGATATCAAACATAATCAATGTCCTCGAAAATGTTCGGGTGAAAACTCGTGAGGTTGCCGGAGGGAGAGGAACGTGAAGTGAGGGAAGAGCGGGTGGTGGGAGTGTGTGCAAAGAGGGGGGCTGGCGTGCGTGTGTGCGTGTGTGGCTGTGTGTGTGTGCGTGTGTATGCGTGTGTGTGCGTGTGTGTGCGTGTGTGTGTGTGTGTGTGGGTGGTAGAGAGGCGCGCTGGAGCGGCGGGAAGGGGTTATTTGGGGAGCGCGGCGATGGCGAAATGCGGGGGAGGGGAGGGGGAGTAGGAATGCGAGTGTGGGAAGGGGCTGAGGGTACGGGGGGGAGGAAGTTGAAGGGGGCTGTGGAGGAAGTATCGGAGGCGCGGAGGGCGTGGTGGCAGTGGCGAGGGCGGAGAGTAAGATGATTAAGGGGGCGGAGGAGGACGAGGGGAGGAGGGGGCGGGGGAAGGAGGAGCGCGTGTGGAGGCGTGCGGGCCTTCCTCTGTTTGGCGCGGCGTGTGTGCGTGCGTGGAGACGGAGGGAAATTAGTCGCTCGGGCGGCAAGGAGGGAATGTGGATGATTTTGAGGATGTGGGTGGGGCGAGGGACGCGGTGGGGGCTAAAGGAGAGAGTGGGCCGAAAATTAGTCAGAGAGAGGACGAGAGAGGGAAGAGGGTCTGGAAATGGGCGTTAAAGGGGCCAAGTGATAGGGAGGGAGGGTGCGCGGAGAGAAGGGCGAGAAAGAGAGAGAGAGAGAATAGGGAGGAACGGGGGCTCGGCTACGTTAGTTGGTCGTTACTTTAATTACGCCTTGTTGGGGAGGGCGGCTTGGTGCCGCTGCTCGGGCCCCCGCGCTGGTGGCGTCGGGAGGCGGCGGCGCGTGTGCGTGTGTGTGTGTGTGTGGAGGGAGGGAGGGATGGGGGAGAGGGTGGAGGGAAGAGGGCCGGTGGGCAGCGGGAGCAGGGACGGGGGAGGGGGTGGAGAGCGAGCGGCGGCGGCGGGAGGGAAGGGCCGCGGCGCGGGCAGCACTCCCTCTCCTCACACTCGGGCCCGCTTCATCCTTGCCCTCCCGACCCCTCCCGCACACAAATCACGCCCTCTTTTTATTCCATCGATGATGATCTTTTATTCCGGTTGATAATACCGAATTTCCATATGATATGTTATTTATATGATGGTCGGCCGAGGCCAGCGCGGAGGCGCAGTTGGGAATTGCTCGCAAAAATGCCCACTCTCGCGGAAAACTGACCGTTGCCTCCGATTGGGTAGACGTGAGAAAAAAGCCGGCATTAAATTGAAATGTTAACACTACGCTCACTGAAGTGACGGCAATGATATTTTCGCTGCCGCGCTGGACGGAGAGCGATGAAAATGATGCAAATCGGCGGGGCGATGAATGGAGTGAAGTCTCATACGGCGTTGAGTGGCTGTTAAGGATTACTATAGAACTGATGGACTATCGTAATTGGCATGAAGAATCTAACGTGACAATTACGGGGTGAAATATTATTATTTATATTCAAAATAGATTTCAATGGAAAATATTGAGGTGCTCTCTGATTTCGGTATTCAATTCAAATACTCTACATCCACACTAAACCCCGCAAGCCGCCGCTAGTTGTGAGACGGGGGTGATGGGTAAGGCACACGTCAAATATGCATAAAAATTTACCAATACGTGCATCTAAGTATGCAAGCTACGAGTATATATGTGCATTAGCTCATGTACTGAAAAGCTCGTACATATACGTACACACATACATGCCAATGTATCGCACAACAATTCATTTTGTATTTTAAGAAATATATTCACGTGCTTGTATTCGATTTTATCGCAGCGTATCTTGCGATGAAGGAGCACATGCTTAAATGCGTTGTCTTTAAGCGTCTATTTCTCTTATTTTATCGCGGTAAATGAATCTACAAATACATGTATAATTGCATGCCATAATAATTCCCTCGGTGTCACTAGAAAGCACAGGAAGGTTCTCTTGTCTGCTCACTTTGAATCAAGGGACTCTCACACTAATTCCTTGAGCATACCCGTCACACTAGCTCTCTTCTCTAGCAATTTTTCGCAAACTTAGCGGATTTTCTCTGAACCTTTTCCAATTTCTGACTGTATATTTTCTCACATTTATCCCAAATACTTGAGGCGAATTCCAAACGTGGCCTATCTGAAGCAGAGTACTATCCATCTGTTTTATTTAACACAGTGCAACATGTCCGTGAATATATAGTCCTCCACTACTAACCTGGACCCTCTCTTGTATTAGGATGTTCCGTTTTGATAATATATATCCGGTGGGTGACATCAATAGAGAAAATGGACCGCAACATTTGCATGGCATCCATTGCGGAATGCATAAACAAGAAAACCACCTTTCAATGTGCTTATGGAAATGATATACCAAAAGGGATGGCGCGTGTGACCCAATGTTAATTAATTGCATTCCAAACTCACAGTGATACAAACGTTGGGCAACATTTTGGAATGAGCAATTTGACTGGCGGGCAGAGGGTAAGGTTGATACAACTGAATAAGCACAGGTATTTCTCTTCAACTCGAGGATAATTTAATCACACTTCTCCCCTCCTACCAGTATAAAAAAGAAATTAATGAATATTTTACTCCAGTAAATCTTATTCAGGAACCTACCTCATTAGAGCAAAAATATGGCAGACTTAATAAAAATGTAAACGACCTTTTGAGTTCTAATGAAAACCGCGGGACGGCTTTGTGAATCTGACGCGGAGATAAGAGCTCTTCTTTCAAGCATTCCTCCATAAAAACCAGGCCCCCCAGGGAGACCACCCTCTCCCCTCCCACACACGCTACATCTCGCCTCACGCCTCCCATTAAGCGAGGCGGCAATGGAACACTTGTCCGAGTGACATCTAACATATGAATGTTAGCATCCGTGTAAATATCGCAATCGGTGGTGCCTCGGCGCGGGGGAACGATGTAGCGGGTCAGGGGGGAGCCGACAGGGGTCGCAAGGGAGTCGACAGGGGTCAGAGGGGAGCCGGCAGGGGTCAGGGGGAGAGTCGGCAAGGGTCAGGGGGAGCCTCCCGACGCCCCCAGGCGGCAGGGAGCTAGGAAAAGGGTTGGCGCGCGCGGGAGGGATATCATCAGCCCTGGGGGAAGGGGTCGGCGGCGGAGGAAGGCTAAAGGGGGAGTGGGGCGCACTAGGCGTATATGCCGTCGCAGAGGGGGAGGGGCAGTGCGGGCAGGGGGAGGATAGTTGTATGCGTGGGGGGCCCTGCTCTGGGGGAAGAGGGTGAGGAGGAAGGGGTGCCGCTACGGTCCATTTCCCAGCCCTAGTCATGTCGTCCCACCTCCCATAACACGACTCGCATATCCCCAGCCGGGCAGGGGTCCGGCGGCCCCCCGTTCGCCCTCGCGTCCCCCTCTCACTTGCCCGGCCCACGCAGCACTGCCCAAAGGAGGCTGAATGTTAGTCAAGGATGGGGATGAATCGATTGTGCCCATCTTCCGCGAGGAGAAGAGAGGTCCCTGCTTTAATCTTCCCCCGTGGCCCTTAAAAGTTTATTGGGGTTTAGGGCTCCTCCTCCTCTTCCTCCCGCTCGACAAAGACGAAAGTCCACGGGAGTGACTCCTCTGTAGTGCCTGATTGCAAATTTGTATTTACTCTATTTTTACATATTCCCTCGCCTCTTAATTGTTTGGTTAATCCTGCATGGTAATAAATTATATTTCTAACAATTTCGCATAAAACAGATGCATAAAAGTATCCGGTTAAACGAATAATATTTTATTATTTTACGGTACGAACTGATTTGGAGCGGTACGGCATCTATCACTTAAGAATTTTGTTAATATGTGGCTATATTGTTGATGCATGCTCTTTTTGTGCCATGTTTTCTTAAGCAAAACCGTGATACAATGTGCAGATTTTATAGGAAATTAAACAATTATATTTTCAAATATTCTAATTTTTCTCACACCGGAAGATTTCGGAAAAAAGCAATATTACCAAACTTACATTTTCTGGTAGAAAGGTATCGTCATCTGTCAATCCCTTTAGGAAAAATGTTCCAGTTTAATTTTCCTGCACTTCGAAATTAAAGTGCTGGTGACCGGAGACAAACTACATCGTTCAAATGTGCAACTCGCAGAGAATAAAGCACGAGAGAAGTACTCGTATTTAAGAGATTTTAATGACAGACAAATCACGAAGGGCTAATGGCATTGTAGAAGTTCTTTCAGGACAACATTGTTAGAACCCTAAAAAAGGGAGATGCAAGAGAAATTGGATACCGTTCTCTTTATCCTAATTCCCTTTTGCGACCTAATCTGTAATGATTCAGTGTAATCTTTATAACTACCCCAGTGCTCGAACACAAAAACAATAATCTGGTGTTTTTTTCTAGGCTTTGTCTAGTTATTTTCCGTTATTGTGACTGGAGAATCTTCTCCGCCATATTTTTCCACAACTATTCATCTTTTCTTTGCTCTTGTAAGATTTTGTACAACGATGGCGGTTTGTCCTTCAATATTATTCCGTAAATAACACATTCATCGACGAGTTCTTGATATTTGGAGCAGATTTTTAATGTACTCGAAACATTGTGAAATAAACTTCCTCAGATTTATCAAGAATATGCATTCTTGCATTCAAATGGAGTAGAATTTAGTAACTGCAGTAAACCAATCCTAGGATGTAAATACTAATGATTATGAGACTTATCAAACATCGAATCGGTTTGAGGCTCAAGAACTCATACACAAAGGCAGAAAACACTCATTTTTATATAGAACTCATTCTTTCTAATAATAACATGTCATTAAATAATAATTTGTGAATTTTAGTTTAACTTCATTATAGTAGACCAACGCTATCTTAGATGGTTTCATGAAAAATCTGTGGGAAGGCCATATCTCGAGAATTTGGTTTACCCCGAGTTACAGAAATCCCTATGGACATGTCTTACCATGTTTTACCCATTCCTATGACTTTGTAAGTGCATTACAGGGAGTGTATATAATTTTATTCCAAAACAAGACATAGTCATGTCGAAAGTTCAACTAAATCTCATGGTTGGAAAGTTTTCATTGAGGGTATAAACTGCAACTTTGTTAATCCAGATGAGAATTACTAACGTAGAAGAATTAAAACAACTTAATATCTTGATGACTTAATATGTATAGGCAGTAAGGTAGACCAATTGACCTTTGATCAACTAAATCCCACTATTAAGTACTATGCACACAAAATTTCTATTAAAAAACCAATTAGGGATCAAAAACGACCGCTGCAACATGATAGAATTCCACATATAATAGAGGTAGAGGTAAGTAGAACATTTAACCTTGTAAGAAAGCTACCCACAAATGATAAGCAACATATCAAATAAACCTTTTAAAGAATGGTTTTATAAATCCTCGTTAAACTAAAGATTGAGTAAGGCCAAAAATCAGTTTGGTCGTCGATAGCTAAATGCAAAGCGACTGCCTAATTGCCCGTTGAATTAATGATTGAGTTACCACGATTACCACGATAGCAGTCAGTACCTTCCCTGATGTGGCAAGTATCGATTATCTCCACATCAGGTAAACGTTAACCAACTACTCTATTTAACGGAACATTACCAAACGACAATTTCAGAGAGTAAAAATCATTCGCCTTGACCGGGATCCCGGTCAAGGCGAATGATTTTTACTCTCTGAAATTGTTGCATTATAATGCACACATAGCGGGTGACTCCGTTAAAGTTACTGTTACAGTTTCTTGAAAATTACCAAACAACCCTAATATGTACATCGCCAGAGATGCATATTTTAAATTAAGTTTCTCAATTTTGGTGTAATAGTTATTTGTGTAACTGGAGCAATAGTCGCTCCCACACAAAGCTAAAAACAGTCAGTTGTCATGATATTGTCTCTAAAGTAGCTACTCTTTTCCTTTGGAGGAACCAGTAGTAGTCCTAATTTAATCCAAACATATATTATTTGCAATAACTAATGTAGCCAGAGAAAGATTGTTACCTGCACCTCGAGAAAGTTGTTACAAAGAACCTAGTAGCTAACTATAATAAGTAAATCGTAAGCATATGCTTTTAAATCCTACTCCAGAAATCTCTCTTAAAGCTACTGTTGAAATCCATTTGAGATTGTTTTCTAGGACGCCCAAATTAAGCGAGTATTCTTTTTACCCTGGCAAAAAAATTAATTTTATAAAATATTACTATTCCGGGCAAGACAGCAATTTCCTACCTTGATTGCGACAAAGTGAGTAAATGATTTATTCTAAATTCCATTTTCACGTACAATATATGATCAAGATTTAAATTATCGCAGTAATCAACCCGACGGCTGGTTCGAGAGGAGAGGACCCAGATCACTAATAATATAAGGGTCATTCAGAAAGTAACCTCCGTTTTCGTGTAACGTGAGAAGTAGTGGAGGAAGTGAAATGGGCGAGTATATTGACGCACGCAGTATGTCAGTACGCCTCGATCTGCAGCGGTTATGACCGATGAGATAGAAAGGATAAAGTTCTAAAGAGAAGCGAAAGAATCCATGAAGGAGTATGACCACGGTAATCGATTAATAGTATTGAAAGTCGTGATTGGCTCCATTGGTGTTGTGAAAGTGCGAGGATCTATTAGTGGACAAAAGTGAGTGAGTGAGTGAGTAAAAATGGAGAAGATTGTTGAATAAAAAATGGAATACACGTATCTGTCTCAAATAGATAGTTTAACCTACAACATACCTGTATATTAAAGGTAATGTGGGTTGCGGTATTCCAGGGGTTAGTGTTGGACTACTGACCGGGGGGTCCGCGTTCGGTTCCCGGGCAAGCCTCTCCAAGCACCTGCAAATCCACCCAATCCGTGTTATTTTTCAGGTGCCAGAACTTCCTCGGAAACCATAACCGGTACAGGGAAAGGAACAGGCGCCCCTACCCTGATGTATGAATTTCAAACGCCGTCGGGCTTAGTACTGGGTGAACTCCACCATCACCTACCAAACCCGCCTTCCGGGTGATTACTGTGTTTATGGTTTATTTTATTCATCGTAATGCATGGAAAAGGGGAACATGTATAAACATGTATGATAATGAAAAATGACGATGGACGAGTTTTGATTACATTGCATATTATGAAAAACAGCATTCATGATAAACAGGTGGCAATGTGATGTACAGAAAGTGAAAAAGATCTCGTGTATTTGGGAAAATTACACGGTAAAGACTTAAGTGAACATTCAAATTAGAATAAAAGTAATACATAGGAGAAATATAAGAATTCAATGTACATGCTTGCCAGGGGGTAGGATGGACTCGGCCGAGGCGGAATGCTAAAAATATCTCGAAAATGGAATTTCTAGATTGAACTCAATAATTTTTGCGGACGCCTAAAATATTTTATTTTAATTCTACGAGAGATTAAAATTACAAGCATGCTGGGGAAACGTAAAAAGATAATACCAAGGTTAGCCCAAATGATTGACCTAAGTGCAAACTATGAATTACAGTAAATTTCTGGGAGTATCCCAAAGTTCAATACTATTAGAGAAATCTTGGCGTGTTGGCATATATCTTGGCATAAAAGTATTATGTATCAATGATATGTGGTAGGCATTAGTGCCAAATAAATTATATGCTAATAGTAAATGCAAGGAAGCCTATGAGTGAGAATGAGTTTCCAAGATGAGAAAAATTTTTGAATAATGGAAAAGCTGCAGGTTATTCAGATTGTTTTAAAAGAGTTTTTCAAGGAAATCTTTAAACTAATTCAGTTGTTTATCTATAAAGTTTCCAATTTATTTGCATAAAACGCTTGAAGAGTGTGATATTTTTACCTATTCTTTCATCCACTTCTTTAACCTCCTTTACTCCTCTTCGGAGAAGAGTAGTAAGGTGGAATGTAGAAGTTTATAATGTTTAAGTTTATGGACAAACTATAGAGAGTCATACTTTGAATTGATGAAATGAAGAGGATGAAAAGTGTAAATAGGGAGAGTTTAGGACCGATTCTCAAGGATAAGTAACAATCGAGGGGTTACTGAAACCTTGAGAAACCATGAATAAATAGCGTATGGAAAGTGAAAGAGCGAATGGGACTTCGGAAAAAGATCTAATCTGGGGCCTCAAAATTTTTTTTGTTATATTTTGTGGATATATTTGCGAGACGTGGACTCATAGATAAAGTGCATTAGGTAGATATAAATAATTTACCCTTTCCTGTGTACAAAAGATGGCTGAATTGTTGGCTTAGAGGTCAATATTTTCAAAAAGGCCTGATTAGCTTCCGAGAGCTAAGAAAGTGAAATTAAGATGATTTTGATCTAAATGAGTGTAGCCAGGCACGATAAGAAGGATGAAAAGGGAATGTGAGGTGAGTGTGCACGGCAAAATAATGAATAAGAGCTTGATTTTGTATAGTTCGGCTGAACGAGTGCAAAAATTGGCAGAAAAAATGAAAAGATTAAGAGTTGTGCAAATTCCGGAAATAACTGCGACGGTTTGTGACCACAGATGAAACTTCTACACCCCAGAGGCAAAAGTGCAGTCAAAGCAGAGGAAACATGTTGATTCACCACCACCAAAGAGAGAAAAAGTAATACGGTCGGCCAGAAAGGTGATGCCTTCAGTTTCCTGGGGATCCAAAAGGGATCCTGCTTATAGAATATCTTCCTATTGGTGGATATAACTGAATAGTACTACGTTAACTTTCTGGACTATCTATCGCAAATTTACACGAAAAAAGCTCAGACTTAGAAATTAAGAAAATCATCTTTCATCGTGACAATTCACGCCCAAAGACATGTCGTTGCCAAGGTAAAAATACGTGCACTAAGATACAAATTGTTGCCACACCCGCCTTATTCGTCTGATTTGGCTCAATCATATTTCCATTTCTTCCTTAAGGTCTAATGTTTCACCGGTGGAAGAAAATTCTCTTCAAACAAAGAACTAACAGTCGAAGTAGACGGGTATTTTTCAGGTCTGAAGGAATTTAATTTTCGAGATTGGATCAAAACATTGGAATATCGCTGGACCAAGTGCATTTTTGTATAAGGAGGCTATTATGAAAAATAAAAGTTTCACTGAGGAATATCCTTTATTTCAGTCCCATTTCTTTCTTTCTTCTTTCTTTTCTTTCTTTCTTTTAACTTTCAAATTACCCTCGTATTTCTCTTTACCTAAGTTTATGACCAAGCTCGTGTGGGGTAAAATTTTCACATAACTAAACAGACATTCACCCTGTCCTTTAGTTTATACAGAAGGATATAATGACTGCTGTCGTTCCATAGTTTCAGAACTGCATTCAGTTTGAGAAAACTCCGTCGTTCATAAATAGTTAGCAACCATGCTTTCACTGAAGCTTTCGTTTCAGTCCAAATGTGACTACGAGAAGGGTTCGCCATGTTTGAACCAGTGCATTGGCCCTCAATCATGAACTTGCTTATAAAATCGATTTCACAATACCCGCCATATCACTAATATTTCGTTTTAATTCTTTTAATGGTCTTTCGAATGCAAGACCAGCACTCAAGGAAATATTTATTTATCAAGAGCTTCTAATGTAAACTTGTTGGACTCATAAATTCTTCAATCTGAAAAATCATCAAATTCATTTCTGAAGTCACCGCAAAATATCAAAGTTTAAATGTCAAACACCAATAAAAATAACCAAGGCTCCATAAAACGAAATAAAATATAAAATTTATTTTTACCGAGCATGAAGGAAACTATCATAGCCAAAGCTCGCAATTATAATATTATCATATTTCATTCCTATATAATGAGCAACATTATGCTCGCAAAGAAAGCTACTCTGCAGCTCTTTTCTTATACGTACTGTATACTGCCACAGATATCCCAACGCTCTCGCACTTCGAAGTCACTTGTCACGAAGTCAGTTGCGAAGTTACTTGGCTTACAGCTAAATGCAGATTTATTGGAAATATCTAAGGATAAAGCAATCCAATTCTTTATTTATCTCCTTTTGATGTACAAAGCAATCTAAAAATATTCAATTGCTTATCGTATTTTACGCTGTAAACACGGATTACAAATCCTTGCCATAAGTATTTTCCTGTTGCGGGACTGATTTCTCATTGCAGAAAGTAAAACCTTGACATCCTACTTAAGATACACTAATAAGATTATCCAATGATATTATGAAACTGAAACGAGAATGAATCATTATCATCGATTATGATTTTTGCCAGTATTACACAATAGTTATCTTACAGCTATGTCCCTTGAAAGTGTTTGGTCTCAATGAAACTATTTAAATTTTAGGCATCGAAATATTTCAGAGCTAAGAATTCCCTTTCCCGTACTAAAATCAATATAGTCATTATGTATATTAGATAATCTACTGGTTTAGGAAAGTATCGGATAGAAAAAACTACTAAATAAATGTTTTGTGACTCCTAACAAAAGGCAACCCAACATCCTACTCCACAACAAGCCCCTCTTCTTCCCTGTGTACTTCCTTCCTCTCTTCATGCATTCTAACATCCTTATCCTATTACTCACCTTCCCTCGCTTGCTAACATTCTCCCTTTGATCCTAGTCTTCAAAATCCCACTGCCGATCAATATGATTTCCATCCAATTAGCCTTCCTTCTTATGATTTCTCCCAACAAACCCTTCTCCTCGCCTACCATTCCTAGTACTTCCTAATTAATTTTCCTTTTTGTCAATTTCACCCTCCCCATTCTTCTCCACACCCACGTTTGAAAAGCCACCAATCTACGTATATCCTCCTGCTTCAATGACCACGTTTCTGCGCCGCACATGGCTACGCTCCATATCAACGTTTTGCCGGATCTCTTCTTGAAATCCTTACTGAACGTCCATGTCAGAAACTGTTGTGAAAACCTCTTTGCCTGGTAAAATTTTTCTCTTAACGTCCCCACTACTGGACCATTTTGGTCCAAACACTTCCCAGCTATGTAAACAGCTCCAACAGCTCTAGTTCTTGGCCTCCTATTTTAATGTTAACTGTATCTCACTCTTTCTGTAAAATCTTATTACCGTGGATAATTTATATTGAGTTTCATGCCATATCTATCACACTGTATTTCTAATTTTTTACCAGCAATGCTTGCAACCGCTTGGTTGACTGACAAACTGGATCTTGGTCATCAACAAACCTAACTGATCATCTCAATAGTTTCAGCCTCAACTTTGTGGAAGTTCATTTTAATAAATGAAAGTAGAAAAACTTTGTTACAATCCACCACTTTATTTTCGATTACGCGAAAAGGAACAGTATGGAAGAATACAGGTTCCTACTCACAAGGGAACTGTGGCGGGACCTTCACTGGACGGAATGGACCATACTAGATGACTATGTACGAGAAAAGAGCAGTGTGATAGCACATAAAAAGAGGTTAGTCATTAGTGGCAAACTTAAGCGCGCTCAAGAGGAAAAATAGGTTTCCCATCAGGAACCGCAACGGAGGAACGCTCCGATAACCTTTCACGACAGGGTAGTCAATTTTTCGGACGTGGTATTTGACACGAAAGAAATAACCCTATTGAGGAAAGGACTCAAGTTCGTACCCAGTACTCCAGTCGGAGCAAAGGAAGTAGAGAATCTGGTACTAGACTGTGAAGTGTCCTTGGAAAAACGGGATATTGGTTTGAAAACTTTAATCGCTCAAAAAATCCCAAGCTTACTGGACGTCCAAACGAGTATCAAACGAACCAGGTCTGGGGAGCGCAAAATAATTAGTTCGATTCAGAAGAGACTGAGGAAGAACAATTTAATCATTCAAAAGGCGGACAAAGGGAACGAAATGGTTGTGATGAAGAGAGGGGACTACACGGATAAATGTTACGACTTCATTAAGAAGAACAAGATATTGAAACTCTCATCGGACTCAAATAAAAAATTCCAAGAAATTGTGAAAAAATCGCTCTCCTCCACTCCATCTTTTCTGAAGTCCAATGAAATTTACAAAGCAACTTCTATGAACCCAAAAGCTCCCAACTTTTTCGGCCTCCCAAAATTACATAAAGTGAACATTCCCATCCGACCGGTAATCTCCAGTGTGAATTCCCCTTCCAGAAAACTTGTGGCGATGCTGAATTCTAGATTTAGAGAGTTGACTAATTTCCAGCCTAGATATCTACATCTACATAAGTACCCTGCGAGCCACCAAAAAGGTGTGTGGCAGGGGGTGTAGCACCATGAGGGAAGGGTAAGGGTTGAGGGGGTTGGGAGTTAGGTGAGGAAAGGTGGGGGGAACTTGTAGGGAAAAAAAAAAAATATATATATATATACACACATACATATATATACACACATACATATATATACATACATACATACACACATGTATACACATCCTCGCGAAGTCCCTAACCTGTACGTTAATACTTATTGTAATGAACTAAGTCCTGGGGAATTTCGACTACGAGCATTCTGGTCCCTTATCGTTCTTGGAAAAAATGACATTTTAAACCTGTCAGTCTTGCAGTCTATCTCTCTAGTCTTATATTCGTGATCCCTTCGACCGTAATACGTTGGGGTTCGTATTATATCCTTGATGTCATCGGAAAAGGGCCCAAATATGGAGTGAAGAACACGGTGACATTTTGTGAGCAACTTTCCAAAACAAAACCCCCCACCTCCAAATATTTTTTAGTGTCTTTTGATGTGGTGAACCTCTTTACCAACATCCCGGCGATGGAAGCAGTCAATGTGGCTAAGAAAGTGTTATCAAATACAGTGATGGACACAAACGTCGTCAGTGACCTAGTGACCCTTACCAAAGTGTGTGTGGAGCAAAACTATTTCAAATTTAATGGTGATTATTTTAGACAAACAGAAGGTTTAGCCATGGGGTCACCTCTGTCACCCCTCCTAGCCGACCTTTTCATGGACGATTTCGAACAAAAATTGTTTATGAATAAGTCAGTTAACACTAAAAACATTTACTTCTGGGTACGATACGTGGATGACATCTTTGCAATTTGGACTGGCACGGAAAGACAGCTGCACAATTTTGTATCGGTCTTAAATTCTCAGTGTAAAGATATCCAGTTTACGTGTGAAAAAGAAAAAGAAGGAAAACTAAGTTTTCTGGACGTTACAGTGACGAAAAGAGAAAAAGGGTTCGATTTTCAGCTATATCGTAAAACCACCACTACTGACCATGTCATTCCTGCGGACTCCCGCCATCATATATCCCAGAAATTATCCACCTTCCACTTCCTGCTTAATAGACTTCTTAATATTCCCCTCTCGATAGAAAAATTCAACGAGGAATTGGTAACAATCAGATCTTTAGCAACCACTAATGGCTACAGTGCAAAAATGGTGGACAAAATGCTCGGCAAAAAACGCTCCATAAGAGCCCAACGGCTACTCTACCATTCAGAGATAACTATTAAAGAGAAACTTAAGTGGGTAAGATTACCTTATTATGGGGTCCCGTCCGTAAAGATCAGCAAATTTTTCCACAAAAGACAAATTTAAAATTGCTTTCTACAACAAACGAAACTTAAAAATGTTCTTTAATAAAACTAAGGATAAAGTTGAACCTCTGGAAAATAGTGGGATTTATGAAATGGTTTGCGGGGATTGTAGTGCGAGGTACATCGGGCAGAGTGGTCGAGCTGTGCGGATAAGAGCGGAGGAACACAAAAGGTGCTACAGGAAGTGTAACCTCGCCCAATCCCACTTTGCCAAACATCTGTGGGAGGAAAATCACACCAGTGATTTCATCCCAAAAATTTTACATCGGGAAGAAAAAGGAAGGAGGATGGACAAGATGGAAGAGTTGGAGATCCGTAGAACGATGAAGAAACATCCCTTACTCAACGACATTCTGTTTGAGAACCTATCACCTCTTCTGGAAACCTCCCTAACATTAACGGAAAAAACAGAACCTCTAATCCCCTCCCCCCCCAACTCACATTAACGCGGAGAGGGACAAGGGATGGAAGGGTGGAGCATGAAGTTCGTAAAGACGCTCGGGCATGCGGGAAGGGTTCTGACACAACACACAGGAGGCTAGTGAAAGTGCATGCAATTGAGTTCAACTAATTGTTACCTAGACGCGGAGGGTGGCAAGTGGCATTTTTGTTATCTCCGAGTGTGACCCTAGAGTTGTTATCCCGTATTGTCCGTGGGAAGAAGGAGTCCATGAGTCTGCTAGTCCTGGCATCTATTTCCCGAATTTTGTACACATGATCCAAGCGACCTATATATGTTGGAGAGCGAATAATTTTCGAGACCTCGGTGCTGAAACATGCGGATCCGAATTTATTTAGTAAGTTTAACCTAGCATTGAGTCGTCTTTCTTCCAATGATTCCCATCCCAACTCCATAAGCATTTCAGTGACGCTTTTCGTTTTATCGTAACAGTTTTCCACGAAACGAGCTGCCCGGCGTTGGACCTTCTCAATTTCCCGAATGAGGCCTTTTTCACACGATTCCTTCATACCTACTTCCGCACTCCCCTCCCCGCCCCCCCCTCTTCCCATAACCCCCCCATCCTTTCTTGAAGAGGGTATATATGCATGTTTGTCACTTTTAATTTTGAACCTGAGGATGACGCCGTAGCGTCGGAACTAGTAGTATCGAAAATAAAGTGGTGGATTGTAACAAAGTTTTTCTACTTTCATTTATTAAACCTAACTGATTTGATGAATTGTTCCCAGACTATAATTCGTATTTCCAGTTTTTTCCACGCTTCATTAACTATTTCCTCCAAATATACATTGAAGAGCACCGGTGACAATGGGCAACCCTGCCTTACCCCTCTTCCTAACACTGCCCATCCGGACTCTCCGTTCCCCACTCGCACATGAACAGTGTGAGACATATTCAGGTTGCGGATCAGCCTCCTGTCCCCCCAATCTATTCCTATTTTCTGCAATACTCGCATTAATTTTTCCCAATTCACTCTATCAAACGCCTTTTCAAAATCGACGAAACAGGCAGATTCGTCCTGATTGTATTCTATATTCCTCTCGACTAGTGATCTCATTACTGCAATGGCATCCGGCATGCCAGACCGCAGAAGCATTGCCTCTCCCGCTTTGGGCACGACATACGGCCGATACGGCCGGCCTCGTAACTACGATACGGAGTCTCGTAGTTACGAGGACTCATATTCTCTATAGTGGCCATTATTATATTCTTGAGAATAATAATTGAAGCGATATTCTGTTGCCTTCCTCAATAGTGTTTTTAACGTCACACCATCACTCAATAGCCGCCCCACTGGGTTCAGGCGCCTTTGCAGCCGCCTCACTGAGGAATAGACGCTGCTTGGACTACCTTTCGTCTGGCTCCCAACCGTCAACCTATCTGGCATGAGTGACCCTACCAGGAGCAAATCTTATTACGCCCGCCAGTACTGCTCTAGGGGTCAACGGAACGCTCAAGCCATTCCGCCACGTCAAGATTGTAGTCCATTAATTTTTTTTTAATGTAATTAAGAAAATAAATCGATTTTCTTTCTCTCCTCGGAAGTTTTCTTGTTTCTTTTTACGCACACTGCCCTTGAGCGATTGAGTGAGCCACCTTGGCATTATTATAAATTTACATTTCACCATGAAATCAACGACAGTCTGCAGGCATGATTTCGCAATGTGTTGTAAATTCTCCTGCTAGCATTTATTTTAAGGCTGCTAACTTCAGTTAATACTCTTTTTGCTATTGAATGACAATGTTAATGAAATAATGCCTGTTATTTACACATACTGTCAACGTTTCCAATTTAAATTCCATCCAGAGTAGTTGAGGGCAACGCTAGCAAATTAGCATTAAGAAATGCCTCATGCTGGGTAGCCCGTAAATGCCTGTCCTCAAAGTTTTTGGTGTCCTTCCCACTATCCTTCACTACCTTAGTAGTAGGCCATTGATAAGTGGTGTTTTATATTATTTTTTCAAATAATACAGTCTTTTGGTGTAGACAAAGTAAAAAATAACCTAACCATAAGTTGCGTTAAGAGCATACATCTACTTTTTTTACTTCTACATTTTTTTATCCCGCACCTGTTACGCTGCGTTTCTAATGCGCATAGGAGTGCTTGCAACCCTTTTAGCTATATATTCTTGATCATCCACAACTCTAATTGATTTTAAGACTTAACAAAATACATCAATTACTTTATTGTACTTTTTACATGCCACCTTTGCCATTAGCTCCGCATGTAATTTGAAACGAAAAGGTCGTATCATTAACCGTTGACAAAATGTTATCTTCCCATCTTTCCGAAAAATACTGCCTTGAAATATCCTGGCCAAATATATTCCGCTTTATTAAAGCGAATTACTGATAGAAACCTCTGTTCAGAAGCATAAATTTCCCTTAAATAACATAAAAATTTTTAAAAATTGCATGAAATAAAAAAAATATTTGGTACTGATCTTGAAGAAAAAATTTCAAATTTGATATAAGTGCCAGGCCTCACATTTTGTTCGTTGACCCAGTAAATATTTCCACGTACCCACTAATTACTGCCATTTATTTGAACATATTTTTCTCTTATTTAGCTTCATTAGATCGTCTCAATACAAGGGCTCAAATTTTTTTCACTTACTTATATGACCAATAATGGAGAACAAAATCGGCGGTAGCGTTAGGATAAAATTCGTGATGATGTTTACGCTGCTTGGTCCTCCTCTCGCAAATTACGAATTAGGAAGCATTATCTCTGCATAATATATTTCGTATATCTTAGAGCTCAAACCTTTCTAAAAGCCTCACCTTTGATTGAGTAAATATGCCCAAGAAGTCCACGAGACCAACGGTGCATCAAGCTTCGGGCTGAACGCGTAACGATTCGGCACACCAAGCACAAACGCGATCCCCTGACGACACCCTCCGCTCGAGCAACCGAAGTTCAATCGAACGCACGCCCCAGCTCCACCCTGGAACACCCAACCCTTAACACGGACGATGAGTCACGTTGCATAGCATGTATTCGCTCAATTCACATCGGACAAGCTCACGTTTCAGAGGAGAGCGTCATATCATGCGCACTGAACGTGCATGGCAAGTGAGTACACGAGACACCCAATCATCTGTTAACTATAAGATGTAGTAATCATGATAAATAATTAGGGCAGCTAATCTCGATGCTAATTTTCATGTTTGAAGGACTGAACTGTGCAAGGTGAGATTTTATATAGTCATAGAGCTGACTATTATTAATTTGCAGAAAAATGTAATACTTGTATTCTAAATGTAAATGTATAAATGTAATATTGTAATTCATCCCTACATAGCTACCTTATTAGGTTAGCTGAAAATAACTACCCACCATTCTTAATAGGACGCGATGATCTTTTTATCAAGGCGTAAGAAAGACTTCGGTGCATGCAGTGCATTTACAGCTAAAACGTTTTTTAATTCCTTCCTGGGTACGAAATTTTCAATTTTGGAAGCGTGGTTTTTATCTCTACCATTTCAAGAAAGCAGGAATAATATATCATGCCTGTGTATTACACCAATTTTAATTCTCGAAGCACTCGATATCTTTTCTTACTTTTAACACGAAATATAAATGTTGTAAAGGTGATGTCAACTGGATATATCGTTCAGGAAGTTTATGAGAATTAAGTGTGAGTTAGCAAAGAGATTACTTGAAGGGGGTGACGGGACTAAGAGGCATTCGCCTGTGGAGAGCATATTTGTAGACTTACAGGCATTAAAGAGCATGTAGTCCTCCCCTCCCCCATATTCATTACATAAATTCTAGAAATGAGATTGCTATTCCTATGCACGGTTTTACTTGTAAAAGTATAGGCACACCTTCGTTCAACTTAAGGGCATTAATTGACAGATTTGCGAATAATATATGCTCTTCAAAATTAAATGCTGTATATTGTCCAAAAATTTGGCAAAATCCATTTTTTTATCTGATCCGTTGGTGCAGCGCACTTTGATGCATGCCTTCTATTTCATCTGCGAAAAACTCCTGAGTTTCCTTCATTTAATTGACTGACTGATACTCTTTGACTACAGGTGCTACGTGTTGAGAGGGAACGATGCATGATAGGATCCAACAACGAGCATCTGAGTAGTCGGTTCATAATGTGACATATAAAACGCAAGAGGTACTATGACGCAAGAGTTATGCAAGCAAATATGGTAAAAGAAAGAAAGTGGGAGTATAAAAACTTTTCTCATAAAGTATTGGTAAAAAATAACAATTAAAATTCATTTTAATATCATTAAATCAGTAAGAAGAAGTTCACACTATTACTTTCTAAAATAACTTCAAGGTAACTATTTTCGGCCAGAAAAATCTTAATTAGTATAAAAGTGCATGGAAGGGAAAAATGATGGTAAAAGGAAAACTTATTAGGGAGAAAATGGGAAGAAGAAGTGAGAGTATTTCGTTGCGTGGATCAATTGTGTCGTGAGAGGGCTTTAAGAGTAATGTTACTCATACATACATTCAACAAAGCGACACGTATAAACTAAAGATCAAAATATGCAAAAGGATACACGGCATGAACAGTTGTATATAAAATTACATGAAAGCATGTAAAATCTATAAACAAGTCTAAATCCACATGAATATTTTGGAAAAAGGTTGGTTGTGAAAGATTACCTATATCTTCAGACTAAGCATTTATAGAGGGTATTATTTTAGGTAATATTTGAAACCAAATTGAAAATATTATACGAAATAAAAAATTAAAAAGCGACTTTTAATTGTCGATTTTACATTCACTCGCAAATAGAACCAACAAAATTGAAATGTATTCAATTATTCCAAATCAGAAATGCTGCGTATTTCCTTGTGAAAAGCGAAAAAAATGTTTCATGCTGCAATACAATAACTTCTTAATTTGAAGAACTAGTGATGCACGTGCTTGGCAAGTCATCACGAATCTAGGCCACGCGTGGCGCGTACGTGCAAAACCTATTACTCAAATGAACTCATTGATCACGAATCAAATGAGGATTCCAAAAACACATCTGAAAGGCCAGTTAAATGAAATTGATAAAAATTCTAGGAATGACACTTTATATTTCACTCTGCAATGGCGATCGGATAGCGAAGTCAAAGAGCTCTCGTGCAGTCAATGTTGTAGCGTCTTCTTTATTTCTTTATTTAGCCATGAGTTTTGTTTCCTTTAAAAAGTTTTCTTTACAACATTTTTAGAATTATCGTCTATTTTTTGGCTGGATCTTCATTTGCCTTCCCACCACATAAAAAAACACAACTTCAATTTTGATATATGTCAGCATACCATCGCCAAATTCCCACTCGCAAGAGCAATATGATGACCACCCGCTTTCAGAGAACGTAAAAATGTTCACATTCTGAACAAATATCATCTTTCTTAATCTAGCGTCACATGCACATTCAACCAAATATTTTAATTAATTTAGGGTATTTAGTTGTTAGGTGTAAACATTTGCAAATGATTAAAAGACAAAATCCGAAGGAAATGCATCACTACAGTAGAATTCACATTTTTAAACAGAATTCTATAACAAATGAATTAGCCTCTTCTTATTGTACACTTTGATCAATACCATTTTGGGGAAAGAAGAATGACGATTTTAACATCCTATATTCCTTGAGGAAAGACGGCGCCGTTGTACAGCCGGTGTTTTAGCCAGTCACTGGTTGCCTAAACAGCTAGGTATTTTCATCGATAACATAAGAGGAAAAATCAATATTGAATTCGAATTATGTAATATTCTATTATTAGCTATAAATCAAATCTGTGTATACTTTTGTAAAAGAATGTCGAAGAGAGTCAACTGGCAACGAGACTGGGTGCACTTCCATATATTTCCAATATAGTATGTATCCTTAGTGATTAGCTAGGGCGCAATCATTTCGCTGGAATCGCAGTAGCTCTCACTTAATTACTAACGAGAATTCGTAAATTCAAAATAAATAATGAAACTATGGGTACTTAATATTTAAAGTTGTGAAAGGAGAGGCATTATGTTTTCAAATCGATGAGCCTTTTATTTTTATTTCTTCAGCAATTATTTTCAGCTATTTTAAACTAAAATTCTTCGAAATTGCAACAACTAAACGGAACGCAAAATTTTTAGTCGAAATATTTTTGGTACTAATCTATTTATTAAAATTCTTCATATACATATGGTAAATTGAATGGAGAGATAACAAACGACTAAATCTCTTGATATTACTTATTACTTTGATATATTTGCGCAAGGAGCATGTTATCTAATAATTAATTATTACTCAGGCATACGAATACCTGGACACGGTGCCACGTTAACTGCTGGTTGATTAATCGGATATCAAATAAAAATAAGTGAGTGTATGAAACCTGGAGGCTTGGCTGTCACGATTCTACTCACAGCGCACCAATTAAATCTGAGGTCACTCTGGTATTTTGGGGCTTGGTCTAATAAACAATATCCTGACCCTTTTTCTTACGAAGGAAGAGTCTTTCTTACGCCCTTAGTTGTAACACTAAATAACAAATCCTTTTTCAAATTATGCATATCCCCGTGGGGGTCGGACGAAGCCACTGAAGCGAGAAGCATGACGAGCTGAAACTCCGATGTATGCCAATACGCATGGGGTATATTCGAATTTTCGTCAGGGTATTAAGGTAAGTAGGCTCGATCAGAGAATAAATACGTTCTCGTTTGGATGTAAAGACCAGGTCGCCGAGAAAACAAGCATCGCAAGCCGCCGAGGGACCCCGGCGCACGTGCATGGAATTTCCAAACCACCCGAGCTCCGGGGAAAATCTCCTTAAAAATCCCCAGAGGCGGGTGGGCGGGAGGAGAGATTGGAATGGGGGACTGGAGAAGGTGGAGGGTGCGTGCAGATTTCAAGGAGGGTAAAAGGGGGGGACATCATCGCCTGACAGGCAAATAAAGGGAATTGAGCCTTATATCCATTTTGCCGTTTGCGGGGTAGGCCTCGCTGGGCTACCGCAGTGGAGAGCCGTGTACCACCGCACGAGGGCCGTGGAGGGCCGGAGGGAGGGCGAAAGTGGGCGGGGGGGTGGAGTTCGCGGGAGGGGGGGACGCAGGCGGCCGGAGAAGGGGCGGGGTGGGGCTGAAGAAGGAGAGGGGAATAATGGGAGGAGCAGCGGGAATCCTGGATTAGGTGGCCAAAGCTCCTTAGCTACGATCCTTATAAACTGTTTGGATGGGAATTCGGGCAGTTTGAGCTGGGTGCCGCGAACCGCAAGCGAGTTTTCACAACGGTATAAATCGGGAAAAGAGCATGAAAATTTTGAACGTGAAAGGAAGAACTACTAAAGAGCCTTACTTTATCCAACGTATACTTTACATCTCTTTACCAAAACTTAAGTCGGTGCGCTTCTGGGTTTATCCCCACCTAATAGGCGGCAGAAAGAGGATTTCGTTTATAAATGAGGCAGCGAGCAGAATAATATGTCCATGGTCATGAGAGTGAGGCATTTGTTTCCGACGTAAGAAAAACACAAAGGCTATTATTTATAGGTATGGGTTCTTAAGTAGCGACGGTATATTTTCAGTAAATAAAGCTTGGAAATGTATCTCGGTTCAATGCTGCACCTTAGATTTGTGGATTAAGTTACACCAAATTCCTACCGCATGTATTTTCTCTCAAATACTCGTATAGTATAGTAATTATTCATTGAATCAAATTCTATTAGCCTAGATCCATTGGTAAATAGTGACAGGTTTATGAAAAGGGCCAATTTGGAATAAAGTTTTGAAGAAAGGGTCTTGGGCATTCGTCATTCTCTCAATCACTAAGAGCAAGTGAGACAGAATTTTAAATTATCCCTACCAAGCATTAATGGTGTGCAATGAGTTTCATCAGTTATCAATTTCCCCAATTTGGAAAATAAATACATGATAAAAACGTAGTTTTTCAGAGAACTCTGACGCATACAACATCTGGTGGTCCGGGATCGATTTTACATAAATTACGTATAGAATCGACGAGTATACTCGACCACTGTAGGTGATTTAGTGGGCCGATAATGTCTGGGGCTAGCGCAGATAAAATTATTAATAAACATATAGAAGAAATGGACAACACTGATTGATGTACGATCAACACTGAAATGCTTCTTGAGTTGGAGTGGGAATCATTAGAAGAAAGACGATTCAATGCCAGGTTGAACTTTTGAAATAAATTCAGATCCGTAGGTTTAAGCAACGAGGTCCCGCAAACTATTCGCACTCCAACATACATTGGTCGCTTGGATCTTGTACGAGGGATATTCTTAAAGTAAGTACCGCTTGCTTACATTTAAATATTGGCGCTTCAGAACACAGTTTTGCTCCTGCAGCGCCATCTACATCTACATAATACCCCGCAAGCCGCCGCCAGGGCGTGTGGCGGGGGGTGTTAGGTCACCACCCAAAAAAGGAAAAAAGAAATACCGCATTACTGTAAACAGCAATACATTACTTAATGGCACGCGGGAAGGGTTTTGACACAACACACAGGAGGTTAGTGCAAGTGCATGCAATTGAGTTTAACTAATTGTTACCTAGACGCCGAGGGTGGCAAGTGGCATTTTTATTATCTCCGAGTGTGACCCTACAGTTGTTATCCCGTATTGTCCGTGGGAAGAAGGAGTCCTTGAGTCTGCTAGTCCTGGCATCTATTTCCCGAATTTTGTACCCATGATCCAAGCGACCAATGTATGTTGGAGCGCGAATAATTTTCGACATCTCGGTGCTGAAACATGCGGATCTGAATTTATTTAGTAAGTTTAACCTAGCATTGAGTCGTCTTTCTTCCAATGATTCCCATCCCAACTCCATAAGCATTTCAGTGACGCTTTTCGTTTTATCGTAACAGTTTTCCACGAGACGAGCTGCCCGTCGTTGGACCTTCTCAATTTCCCGAATGAGGCCTTTTTCACACGGATCCCATACGCTACATGCATATTCTAAATGGGGCCTTACAAGAGCGTGATAACAACGTTCCTTGACCTTGGAGTCGCTTCTGCCGACAATGCGTCTAATAAATCCTAATTTTCTATATGCTTGCCCGCAGACTTTACGTATATGGGTCCCCCAAGTTAAGTCTTTAGTGAATGTAACACCTAGGTATTTCACCGTGTCAACTACTTCAAGGTCAACTCCAGCTAATTTGTAAACGAATCCCGTGGATCTTTTAAAGAAATTTACCACCGAACATTTATTAAGATTTAAAGGCAATCCCCATTTTGAACACCATTCATTAATGCTATTTAAATCACATGCTAGAATTAAACGATCCTCATCCCCAGATATCTCCCGATAAATTACTGCGTCATCCGCGAACATCCTTATCTTACTTTGCACTTCGCGGTTCAAATCGTTAACAAAAATCAAGAATAGTAACGGTCCGATAACACTTCCCTGAGGAACCCCCGAGGTGACTCTTACGCTGGTAGAACTAGCGCCGTCAAGGACTACCCTCTGTTCCCGGTCTGAAAGGAAGTCTTCAACCCAATTTATTGCCCCCTTGTGTATACCTGCGCCCTTTAATTTATGGATGAGTTTACCCTGCGGAACCTTATCAAATGCCTTTTGAAAGTCTAAAAAGATCGCATCCACTTGCCTACCACTTTCACCCGATAAAAGTAAGTCATGTGTGAACAATCCTAATTGGGTCTCGCATGAGCTGGTTTTTCTGAATCCGTGTTGATTGTCACGTAAAAAGTTAATGTTATCAAGATGTCTCATTATGGAACTGACAATTATGTGCTCTAAAATTTTGCAACATATAGAAGTGAGAGAAATGGGTCTGTAATTGCTGGGGTCCTCCCTGTCACCACTTTTAAAAATAGGCGTTATTTGCGCGGTTTTCCAATTCTTAGGGACTTTGCACTCAGTCAGTGATTTGTTAAATATAAATTCGAGATACGGGGTGATGTTAGGAGCTAAGTGTTTTAGCACCCTAGCTGGTATGATCTAATCTATGATTCTAGTCATCTAATGATTCATTGAGAAGCTACAGCAGCATTTGTTTTGTTTCAGAAGTCGTTTGCTTGTCCGTGCATACAAACAACAATGTCCGCGACAATCGTTGATCCCGCCAGCTGTGAAGTGCGTTCTGTCATACGATTCTTGTATGCAAAAGGATTGTCGGCTGCTGAAATTCATCGGGAATTATGCCTAGTTTATAGACCTACAGTTATGAGTGAAGGAAAGGTTAGACAATGGTGCTGTGATTTTAAAAATGGACGAACAAATGTCCATGACGAAGAGCGAAGTGGTAGGCCCAGTATTCTGACCGATGAAATTGTTTCGCAAGTGGAACAAAAACCGCGATGTGATCGTTGATTGACAATTAATGGCCTGGCTGAACAATTTCCTCAACTTGGACGCACTACTGTCTACGATATTGTTACGGAAAACCTCGGACACCACACATTGCGTGCAAGGTGGGTACCGAAAATGCTCACCGACCACCACGAAGAGCAAAGAATGTCCAGTGGACGAGAGTTTTTGGGTCGTTGGGAACTCTTTAAACCACCCACCGTACAGTCCTGACCTTACACCCAGCGACTACTTCCTCTTCTTGCACTTGAAACAGTTGTTCGGTGGACAACGTTTCGAAACCGAAGAGGAACTCAAGAATGGCGTTGTCGATTGGTTCAACCTTCAGGCGGCGAGTTTCTATGCAGAGGGGTTAAAGAAGCTGGTGCAGCGGTACGAAAAATGCTTAGAAGTGAACGGCGATTATGTAGATAAGTGAAGTAGGTTTGTAGCTAACTAAAAGTGCCAATAAAATGTGTTTCATATGAGTATAGTTTTTCCTGTGACCAAACGGGTCTTACTTTATGAACACGCCTCGTACATGAAATTCGGGAAATAGGTACCAGAACTTGCTGACTCAAGGACTCCTCCTTCCCTCGGACAATACAGGATAGCAACTGTAAGAATATCTATAGCAATAATTCCACTTGCCGCCCGCAGCCTCTAGGAAATAATTATTTCTACTCAATTGCATTCACTTTCATAATCCTCGCGTGTTTCGTTATCGAGACCCTTTCCGTAGGACCGCATAAGAATCCCATTTAATAATGCAGTGCTCTTTACAGTATTGCTTTCTCTGCTTTATCTGTTTCTAAGTTTCTCCTTCCAACCATCTTCTCTCTCTTTGGGATGGACCCTCCCGCTGCCTACAGCGTGAGATCACATTCGCTACCTGTGTCATTGGAGAAGGAGACCGTTGTATGTTGAATTCACATGTGGTAATGGCCTTTCGCCTTCTTACTTTTCAACTTTTAGTTTACATGTAATGGATACATTTTTCTACGTTCTAAGGTACATTTGTCTGTTAGTTGATAGTATTGTATTGATAGTATTTGTATATTTGTAACTTAAAAAGTTTTTGGCATGAATTTATACGCCACAATGGGTGTAGGTTTGAATAAATAAGTTGTTTTTGCAAGTGGTTTTGTTACCTTTTACGGTTGATGACCTAACATCCCCCGCCACACGCCCTTTCGGCAGCTTGCGGGGAATTATGTAGATATAGATAGAGAACCGCAATTCAATTGTAGGTGAATAGTATCGACATATTTTGTCCCATCTAGCTTATTGCTTTCAAAGAAAACCTACCTAGTTCAATAAAATTGGCAACTAAGCATTTACCAATTCAAATAATAAAATCGAATGGATTAAAATTTAATATTCCTCAATTGCTATACCTCGGTTAAAATGCACAAAGGTAATTCTTAAGTTTTACAAATACCTTGAGAATGACAATTTAAGTTGAAAGCGGTAAAGATGTAGTGATAAGTATTGCGGAATAATACAAATTGATCCCTTTGCCAAATTTCACGTTTTCAAAATGCACATTAGCCTCAATTTAAATCTCTTTCATTGAATGAACATTTTGTAATATTTCAACTGGGTAGGTATATAACATTGATACCTAGTGCAAAGAAGGCCACCATTTATTTTTCACTTGAATGATTGATTATATGCCATCGCAGTGGAACGAATCGACACAGAATGTTACTAACAGAAGCTTTGTAATATGTTCTGCTTGAAAATATATATTGGCTAGAAAATATTTATGTTAATAAAATAGACATTTTTTGGCTTTTAATCGGAAAAAATAGAAATTAAAATAAAATAATAACTATTCCAATATTTTTTTCTACGTCATGAAGATGCTCAACTTTCAGTTTTGCACATTGAAAATTCATTTACATGTTTGAAGTGTCTATATGTATGTGAACTTTTGAACGAATCCACTGAATACTATGTTTTACTTCTTTTTAATATAAATACGTTATAATTCATTTTCAATAGATTATAAAGAAGCCGCTGATGCACGTGATGATTTTCAAGGGTAGTTTGAGATTTCGGGACTAAAGGGAAGATGGGAACTGTGTCATCATTAGCTTACCATTAGCAAGTGGCGCCGGTGTTTCGGTATTTCCCTCCCCAACAGACAAAAAAGCGCTATCCAGGTACCACCTAAGAGGAGATGGAACATTATTTTTACCTCAAAATACTCGCCAGTCTTGTTTCAAACGTGGTCCAGTTTTTGGAAAGGGTGTTGTAGAGCGATTTTTATTTTGGTCTGATCCTCGTCAACGTAAATGAGTTTTGAAATTCTTTCTAAATTCGCCTCTCTGATTAAAAATGTCCTCTCTTTCGAGCATCATTACAGTTGCCTAGCGGAAATATAGTTCACCTAGTTATATTATCCTTGATTCCGAATAAAATTAAGTGATTACTTGCAGCAATTATTAGGTTCAAATTTCGTTCAAAATGTTTTCCGTATGTTTAACTTAATTTTTTGAACTTCAGCAATAATATTATCATTTTCCTTACCAGGGGTCTTGGCGATACTGGAAAGGATTTTGCACATGACGTCAACAAAAGTTCCAATGAAATATTATGTTATTTTAATCGTGTCTAAAAGGAAATTATATTTTTTAACTTTACACATTCACTATAGTAGAAACAACTCCGTGATCTCTACGGTAATAAAAACATTATTTCAAAGCAACGAAACATTACATATCTTAATCTAATTTTTCATGAAATCTAAGGAAAGCGGAAAAACGAGTCTTACACATTAAAAATGTCGAAACGCTCCTTCCCACGTAAAATTTTAACTAATATAGTATAATATGGATATAATTTTTTCCAAAGATTATATGATGCTTTATCCAATATATCACAATTTCCTGTTCCTTATTTTAAATTCAACCTAACTTAAGCGCATAAATACCTCTCCCCTACTTAACTTTTGGGTTTCCTTAAAAGCAGTTTAATGAATCAAAGTTTCTTTTAGGCTATCTCGGATAATCTTCCACCAAATGACGTCCATGAATGGTTTGATGTAAATATTGGACTCGCTCTGAGCTGCTTAATTAGAGCCCTTCTCGTCTGTTATATATGCTTTTATTCTCTCTATTTTATTGTAAGTGTTAATACTTTATATTTTCTCACATTTAGTTGTAACTACTACACCCTACCACCCTATGTTATAAATCGCTTGAATTTAGCCTGCAATCTGCTAGGGTCCGAAATTCTCCGTAAATTGCTTTGTTGCCTGTAAATAATGTCTCGTGTGAGCGTTGTAACTTAGGTCATTAACCCATAGGAAGAGGACTAAAGGCCCTATAACACATCCCTGTGGAATAACCGAAACTGCACATGCCTCTAAGTAACTAAATCCATTGACGACTAATTTTTGTTACGGTTAAAGAAGAGGTTCCTAATCCAGTTGGCCATTCTGTCATTTGTAATTCCATGAAATCTTATTTTCCCAACCACTCCTGTAATCTCCTATATCCGTGGAAATACTAATTTACATACAATGTATGTTTTTAGGTAATCTACCGGTTTAGGTAGGTTTTTGGATGGACACAACTATCAAATAAACATTTTGTAACTCCAAACAAAACCCAATCCAGCAACCTAATCTACATCAGGTCCCTCTTCATCTCTGTGTACTTCTTTCCTCCCTTCATCCCGTCCAACATCCCTATCCTTTCCCTGCCCTTTCCTCATTTGCCCAACATCCTCCCCTCTATTACCTTCTTCAACATTCCACTTCCGCTCAAAGCGTCTTTCATCCATTTTTCCTGCCTCCATTGGATTTCTCTCAACAAACCCCTCTCCTTACCCACCATCTCCAGTACTTCCTCATTTTAGAGGGTGTGGAGCTATCATTTCAGCTTTGAATTCCCCCACCTACAAACTGGCTAAATGGCTCACCAAACAATACAAACAATTAGGGTCCGAATAAACCTTCGGGGTTAAGAACAGCAAAAATTTCATCGACACCATAAAACACCTACGCATCCAGCTCCATGAGATTCTTGTTTCTTTTGACGGGGAACAAATCTTCCCGAGGGTACCAATAGATATCGCCCTTGAAAACATCGCAGACTGGCTACACACAAGAGACATAACACCCATTGAAATTAAAGTATACGTTACTCTTACTAATATTTTGCATGGACATAACATACTTTCAGTTCAACCAGAAATTTTACAAACAAACGCAAGGCACAGCTATGGGAAATCCTCTTTCCTGTTTTGTCGCTAACACCTTCCTACATTACTTTGAAAAAGACTGTAGACACATGTTTGACTATTTTCCTAACACTTGGCAATACGTAGACGACATTTTTGCCATTTTTGACACCAGCAAGCGTGACATAAATGACTTTTTGGACCGGCTGAACAAAAAACACGATTCCATAAAATTCACCTTTGAAGTCGAACAACACAACTCACTGCCTTTCTTGGACATACTAGTAATTAGAAACCAAGAGGTCTTAGATTTTGACATTTTTAGAAAACAGACTTTGATGTAGTTGTCGGTGTGGGTCACTGACAACTACATCAAAGCAGATTCACACCACCCCTTTCAACAAAAAATGGCATCTTATAATTTTCTCATACTCAGATTACTGACGACACCACTCAACAAACAACGCTAATTCAAAGAGTTGGAAAACATCAAACAAATAGCCATTAACAACGGATACTCACTCCAAATTATAGACAAATTAGTTAGAAAAAAAACTTCTAATAAGCATACAACACTCCTACCACAACGGGAAGACAACAATAGCAAATTTATCGCATTACCATTCTACCCCACATTAACCCGAGGCCTTGCTAAGGTCTTTAAGCAAATTGGCACCAAAGTCACTTACTCTAACCGTAACACTCTTCTTACGTGTTTAGGGAACCCGAAAGAGAGAACATCTCATTTAGACAAATCGGTTTTTTACGAAATAACTTGCTCACACTGTCAACTCTCCTACATTGGACAGACGAAACGTAATCCCAAAATCAGATTTAAGGAACACATAGCACACTTGAAGAACGGACGTTTCGAAAGATCAGCTGTCGCCAAACACATTTTTGAAACAAAACACTCCATCACTCCAAACGACTAAACATTATTAAAACCGATACAACACTGTAAACTCGATGCATGTGAGAGTTCACACATTCACTTAAACAAGAATAAACTTTGAACAATGAACTAGGCATCATCAACAGTTCACTTTTTAACTTCGTTAGTCAATTCAAAAATAGGTAGCCCCCTCCCACTCTTCCCCCTTTCCTTCCCACGTGACCTCAACAAATTCCCCCCACCTACCGACCATCGCTTAACCCCCCCCCTTGCCCTTCCAGGTATATATACCTCACCCCCGACCTGAACACCCACTTGACTTTGGACAGTGCCTGGTGAATAGTCTTCTTTCAATTTTCAAGTTCCCTTTCGATTCTCTCCCCGTAGATGGTCACCTGGTGACCGAAATACCGGTAATGGAGTTCTTCTTCAATATTTTTATTGGCTATAGGATTTTCTTCTTTCCTTGTGACAACTTCCTCATTTGTTTTCCTTTCGGTCCATTTCACCTTCTCCATTCTTCTCCACACCCACATTTCAAAAGCCTCCAATCTACGTATATCCTCCTGCTTCAGCGACCACGTTTCCGCGCCGTACATAGCTACGCTCCATATCAGAGTTTTTATGAGTCTTGTCTTAACCTCCCTACTCAAAGTCCCCGTCATCAACTCCCTCCTCGTTGAGAAAGCCTCCTTACCTAGCGCAATTCTTCTCCTTACGTCCCTACTACTTTGGCCGCATTGGTCCAAAATACTTCCGAGATATGTAAACTGTTTTACCTGCCTTATTTTTTTACGTAATTCGTAGGGCATCCGCCCGGCAAGTAGAAGGTCCGGTGTTCAAATCCCGGTTAAGGAAATATTTTTACATTTGTGATTTGCTCAATATCCGCCTTCCCCACATGTCCGGTGTTCGCCTTTTTGTGTGTTTTATGTGTTTTCCTATCCCCTTTCCTAAAACCTATTTCTATGTTTGAATGAATATCTATATAGAAAATATAAAAATATATACATATATATATATATATATATATATATATATATACACATATATATATATATATATATATATATATGTATGTATGTATAGATGATTTCTTCGACGTAACACGGGAGTGGTGAATAAAAAACTTTACAGTAACACACAGCACGAGAACACATAAAAAGAACACTCACAATAATATCTTGATAATTTCGACGGACTCAAGCTCCGTCTTCTTCGGAAGATAAGATATATCTTATCTATCGGTGAATCTCTTTCACCACGCACTGACTACCACGTATTTCAAATACGATGGCGAGTTCTTCGAGCAGACCGACGGGGTGGCAATGGGATCTCCCCTGTCTCCTGTGATTGCCAACTTCTTCATGGAAGATTTCGAAGAAAAGGCCCTAATATCAGCCCCTCTTAAACCTAAATGTTTCTTCCGGTACGTGGATGACACATTTATCATCTGACCGCATGGGTCGGAGACCCTCAAGCAGTTCCTGGACCATATGAACAGCCGGCACCCAAGTATACAGTTCACCATGGAGGTGGAGATCAACAACAGCCTTCCATTCCTCGATATACTCGTCCACCGAAAAAGAGACGGGTCACTGGGACACAGCGTCTACCGCAAACCGACGCCCACGGACCTTTACCTCAACGGAAGAAGCCACCATCACCCCTCCCAGAGAATGGCAGTTCTTTCTACGCTTATACACCGAGCCAGAGCAATATCTGACGCAGAAAGTTTTCACAAGGAGCTGCTACACCTTAAGAAGACCTTCAGGCAAAATGGCTACAGCGAGAGAGAAATCGCGCTGGCCCTGACAAGGGCCGTCAAACCTCAGGCCGCCACACCGAAGGAGGACGATCCAAAACCACTGGCCAGGGCGGGTCTACCCTTTGTCTCCACGGTCTCGGGAAGAGTCTCAAGAATGTTGAAGAGGTACAACATCGACACCTATTTCCGTCCCTGTAGCAAACTCAGGGACGAATTAGTAAGGGCAAAGGATTCCTGTGGACTCATGACCCCTGGAGTCTACCGGATACCTTGTCAATGCGGCCAAGTCTACGTGGGAGAGACCGGAAGGACCATTAGTACAAGGCTAAAAGAACATCGAAGACATCTCAGACTATGCCAGCCCGAGAAGTCGGCCATTGCAGAGCACAGCATCATCTCCGACCACAGCATCCGGTGGGAAGAGACAAAGATTCTATGTCGAGAGACGAAATTTTGGGAAAGACTGACAAAGGAAGCAATAGCTAACCGGCTCGAAAGTCAAACCATCAACCGAGATAGCGGATACTCCCTCAGCAACACTGGGAAACCCATTTTGAGAAACATTAAGGAAAACACGAGGCGAAAAACATCCGGCCAATCAGATGCGACTTGACCAAGCTATATAAGACGGCCAAAAACTCACTCACGACAAGCCCTGAAGACGATGGACGACTCGGCCATTGAAACGTCGGCAACTCTACGAACGTGGACCCGGTGGGAGACCCGAATAACCTTGGAAAACATTATTCGCCGGGAAAGTACCAGATCATTCTTCACTATGAGATTACTCGAAAGTAGAAATATACTAAGCCACAAACAGCACGGATTTAGGAAGGCAGATCCTACGAAACCCAGTTGGGCCTTTTTGTTCAAAATGTCCTTAGATCGGGAGAAAACAACACTTGTTCAAGTTTACGGTCCCGGTATTTTTTTACATTGATTCACGACCGTAGCTACGTTCCCTGTATAGTGTACATGTATATTTAAATTTAAACACTTTTTAATGCAGTTTTTTTGGATTTCAAGAAGGGCTTCAATATAGTCTTCATAATGAACTGTCATACAAACCTAAACGCTAAGGTATCAATGATAAAGTAATAAATAGCATTCGAGAATTCTTTTCATATTGGAAATAAACGTTGATGTGTATACATCAACAGTATTCAACGAATGGGTTTGCTCAACGGAGGTAGATGTATCATCGGGAATGGTGTCCTATGGTGTCCCCAAGGGAAGGGGACAATACGGCTGCTCCTTTTTCTAATATACATCACGGACTTAAGCTCACAGGTTAGTAGGACACCGGCAGATTGAAGGCTCTCTAGAGAGTTCAACACAATACTCACTTTGGATTGGGAGCCAGTACTTAAAAAAGCAAATGAGCTGTTTCGAAATTTTGGATCAAAAGTATTGATGAGCAGGACATAAAAAATTAAATACAGGGTTCAGTTCTAACTACAGCAGATGACGTTAAATAAAATGGGGTGATCCTCACATTACGTCTTTCTTGGGGAGCACATATCAGGAGAATATGCGGGACCACCTTAAAGAAACTCTGCTTCATTATACGTGTGGTGGGGAAATGTAGTACAATAGTTATGGAGAGGGGTTATTTAGCTTTAGTTAGATTTAATTTGGAATACGCCGAATGTATTTGGGAACCGAATTAGTCAACTTTTGAGAAAATCCGCCAGATTTGTAAAAAAAATATTACGAGATGAACACTGAAGAGAGTGTGACAGGAATTTTAGATTAATTTAATTGGCTGGGAGCCAATAGATATGCAAAGATAACAAGCGAGACTTACACTTTTATCAGGTTCCAAAAACACGAATATTACAATGACACAAAGGGAATTATTATGGCACCACACTATTTGGGTAAGTTGGACCATAAAGATAAGAAAATGGAGAATGATTCCAGCACAGACGTGTACAAATATACCTTCTCTCCTCGGACGATCAGGAATCATAATAGTAAAATACATAAGTAATAATAGAAATAGTTAAGACATTCGAATAACAAGAAAGGACAAGAATAAACACTATCTAAGCATCCGGTACACTTTTGGGTGCATGTTAATGTGCATATTAGTTGCTAGTATATGTACGTTTATGCACGCGTGTAAGTTAAAATGGATTTAGCATGAATGCATGTACGACGCATACTAATAAAGTAAGAACCGTTTGCTTATATTTAAATATTGGCACTTTAGAACAGAGTTTTACTCCTGCAGCGCTATCTACTGATTCATTGAGAAGCTATAGCAGCATTGGTTTTGTTTCAGAAGCGTTTGCTTGTCCGTTCATGCAGACAACAATGTCCGCGACAATGTTGATCCCGCCAGCTGTGAAGTGCGTTCTGTCAAACGATTCTTGTATGCAGAAGGATTGTCGGCTGCTGAAATTAATCAGGAGTTATGCCTAGTTTATGGACCTACAGTTGTGATTGAAGGAAAGGTTAGACAATGGTGCCGTGATTTTAAGAATGGACGGACAAATGTCCATGAAGAAGAGCGAAGTGGTAGGACCAGTATTCTGACCAATGAAATTGTTTCGCAAGTGAAACAAAAGCTGCGATGTGATAGTCGATTGACGATTAATGGCTTGACTGAACAATTTTCTCAACTTGGACGCACTATTGTCTACAATATTGTCACGGAAAACCTTGTATATCACAAATTGTGTGCAAGTTGGGTACCGAAAATGGTCACCGACCACCACAAAGAGCAAAGAATGTCCAGTGGACGAGAGTTTTTGGGCCTTTACCAATGACATGGAGATGATCAGACCTTACACCTAGTGACTACTTCCTCTTCTTGCACTTGAAACAGTGGTTCGGTGGACAACGTTTCGAAACCAAAGAGGAACTCAACAACGGCGTTGTCAATTGGTTCAACTCTCAGGCAGCGAGCTTCTAGCGGAGGGGTTAAAGAAGCTGGTGTAGCGATACGAAAAACGCCTATAAGTGAACGGCGATTATGTAAAGAAGTGATGTAGGTTTGAAGCTAACTAAAAGTGCCAATTAAATGTGTTTCATACGAGTATATTTTTTCCTATGACCAAACGGCTCTTATATTATGAGCATCCCACGTATATGCGTTTGTGTGGGTGTATATTGGCATGAATTTATTCTATTGTTTCAGGCTTCACTTCGTTGAAATAATTACTATCCATACTAAAAAGAGTCACTCGTACTTTTCTACAGATTTTATCTGTGGAAAAGTACTAGTCATTCTTTTCAGTATGGCATGAATTTGACAGTTTTGCATGTGGCTTTCTTCTGTTTTACGGGTTGTGTCCTAACACCGTCCCCCACATACGCCCTAGCGGCGGCTTGCGGGGTGTTGTGTAAATTTAGATGTAGAAATTACACATGGTTATCTGGACGCTTGACGCTGGAGCGCACCGTATCATGAAACAGCATGTGATGAGACTTCTCACCGTGTATATGGCAGGAGTTTTCCGGAAAATGACATCAGACTGGGAAAGCGATACGACAGGACTTCTGAAACAATACCTTTTCACTCAATTGTCATCGAGATTAAAGAGGAGACGTATGCCAATTTCCAGATGGCTTCAGGAAAGAAGAGAACGAGTCCCGTGGAAAAAATACTGGCAGGAGTTAAATTAATCCGGGCATATTCCGAGGCAAGGCAGGATAAAGAGGTCAAAACTGGAAAGGGGAGAGTAAAATGAGTAAGACCAGGAGTGAAGCCCTTGCAGAAAATAATAAAAAAATCAACTTTTATCGGGCAAGAAGGACAGACATTAAATTTAGACTGCATAATATTATTGCAGTAAGTTAATTCACGCATTTTAAAATAATTATTAAGGCCTCTTCATTTTAAGCGATAGGTCTTCACTGATAACAATAAGTTGTATACAATAAGTTCACAAATCATAGCGTTTTTATAACAGTTCGGACAAAACATGTCATATTTTTGAAAGGGTATATAAGAGGAAATCATCTCACAAATGGGATCTATATGAATAAAAACACTTTATTCAATCAAAACAATCCTTTATAAAGTCTAATCATTATTATCTTTGTATATACGTCGTAGGCTTCACATGTATCTTTAATAATACAAGGTAACAGTAAAAAATGCATCCTTTTGAAAATTCAATTCTTTAGCTAGAGTTCTGTATAAGATATAGTTCATCAAATAATTTCTACAGCTTTCTCAGATTCATGTAAGCTGAGAGAATGAGCACTTTCAGAAGAGTTAATGACTCCCTTAATTCCATAAATTCTCCAATTACTGATCCCAGATTTCAATTTAAAAACAAGTGTAATTCTATAGCGTCACACAAAACGAAGGCAAACGTTAGCCGTGTAATTATGTTACCTAACTTAATCACGGTCAAATTGCAATTCTGTCTAGTTTTTAGGGTGACGGACAATAAAAAAACACAATGTCGTATGTGTCGTAAATGACAAAAAAAATAACTTTTTGGGCGTTTATTAATTCCGAAAGTGGTAAGCTTCTTGTCTCTCGCTGGAAGAGGTTTAAAGGCTGAGAAGGGTCGCCTTTAGCCCTTGATCGTACAGTATTTATGGTAGCACTTCCCCGCTCTTATATTTTTCCCAGGGCTCTACGCCACCTCTCAACGAGATAAAAACCCGTTTCACCTTTTATGGAATTTAGTAAAAACCAAAATTTGAGAGAAGAGAGGACGTAATTAACGTTAGAAATGGTTACATTAACAAAGAAGAATAAAATAATTTATTTCATTTTCATTTTCACTTATTTAACTATACATTGAAATTGACATTGACCTTTAACTGGTGTTTGAACAATAATCAAAATGAACGAGACTTGAACCTCAGCCTGCACTAAAGATTTCTGTATAAAAAACTCAACTTTAATGTGATTCTCCGAATTGGTTATTACTTTTCGTAAAATTGAAGATTATGAAATCTTTATATTTAGAGTAAAATATTACAAGTTTATCAATCTATACCATATATGTATATTCATTAATATTTCATGAATTATTTGAAAAATCCAATTTGGAATAACTGTCAAATATATTTGTAAAGGCAATACACTAAATTTCCGTTTACCTCGTGAGTAATAATTATCCATCCAGCATATATTCTTGCGATGTATGCGTAATAGCAGCAACAATCACACTGATATTGCAATTTTCAATACATTTACGCAACGTAATATACCACTTTTTCATCTACTCACTTCCTTGGCGTTAAATTTAGTAAACCTTAGTTCCTCTCCTAACATTAGAGCCTTGTGTACCAGTAAGTCGGATGGACTTCCTACCTACCGGTAGTTTTATTTTCTAAAATGCAAAGTTATCTCTTAAATTGATCGTTTATTTTCTCATTGGAATCGGTCAGAAAATCCTCTTCCGTGTATCATGGAGGAAAAATGGTATATGCTTAAAATGCTGATTTGTACTTTTGCCATATCTGGTCAATAACGCGCACATCGCTTAACAAAACACCACTGGTTTGAATCCCACGTCGGCATAAGTGGCTCGTAAGTTTGACGTTTAAACATGGAATACACCTACATGTTACAGACAATAATAGCCTTCAGAGAATCAATTATTCAATCCTCATGTTCCTTATAAATAAATACTCTTGGTCATTAATGGTTTTATAACTTACATTGTGATTCCTATCAATGCTAACGGGAAACTGTTGAGCATATAACACTTTCAGAGCTCGGCTTGATAAAATATCTTCAGTGAAATCACTAGTTTTGTTTTCAGTTCAGCATCATCAAAATGGAGTACGTCCATCAATGGAATAGTTGGAAAAAATAATTTGCTTAATGACTTAATTTTTTCACCCGCGTAGCCATAGGAGGTCATTTCGGTATTTGTCACAATCACCGTGAGACTATAAGGCTACATTCTAATTAGCTTATTTTTCGTATTTTTTTCTTCAAGAGAAAGTCTGTTGTGTTACCATGCGGATGTGTAAGTCGCCAAAATCGATTACCATATCAAAAGGGAAACTTGGATCTGGTTAGTCCCACTAATATTTTACTCCTCCTAGGTTTCCTTATCAAATATTTTCTCGAACTTACGTTTAAATCCAGTCGCATATTGATAACTGATTATTAAATCCGTTATTTAATGTAAATAAACGTATGTACGCTGAAATGGAGGACACTTGAATGTTTGGTTACTGAAAAAATACATGCTTCAAATTATTTTTATCGGAAGTATTCCATTTTATTAAGTGCTTAAGTACAATATACTGGCTGTAACGAATTTTCTGCTATAAAAACAATAGAATATTTCAATTCGTTTGAAATCATGAACCGAACACCCTTGATAGCCCTAGACCTCTTGCTTGTTGAGTTTTATCATGGAGTATTGGGCCAATATTTTCCAGCTTTTATCTTTGTGGACACGAGCATTGATTTTGACCATTAACTTGAAAATAAATTTCTTTTTCCATTTCCAATTAAAGACGCAAATAACAATTTTTTGTTATTTAAGATAAATACAGGCGCTAAACTGCAAAATTTTGCAAAAAAATATTCTGCGAAGATTATCCTAGAGAAAAATTAACATGTGGCTATTTAAATAAAATTGCCTATCCAAACAAAATTATTATTTTCCAAAAGTCATTGATTTCTTTCAAGGATACAGGAGAAAGATAAAACTAAAAAAATTAAATATGCTACGTATCTCACTTATAGGACTCCATGTCGACCCTGTTTTTCTTGAATAAGACAAATAATTGTCACATTCTTCTGCCTCACGGAAAGTTTCCTCATTGAGTTTACTCAATCGTCTCCGGTGTGCATGGTTGTATCACGTCATGTAGTGTCCCCTTTGATTCTGTATTAGTATGCAGCGCGTGTCAATGCCAAGACGTCATACTACAATACCAAGTCTTATCCCAATATAAATTTAACGAATGTTGTTTGACACACAATGTTACGAGTATACTCAATTCCCTGTGCTGCCTATCCTTTCCTGCAATGCGTGGATATAAAGAAATATTGGCGTAGTCTAGTTCAAAGCATTCGATATCGAGTGGGGAGATGTTTGGCTGATTCTGAAATCAAATTACTGGGAGTCATATTTAAAGTGACGAATTAACTACTTGAAACAGATGAACCAAATTGAGATCGGTTGTTTGTCAGCAAAAATTTGGTGAAGTGAAAAATGGAAGCAGAGCGAATTCTCAAAATAATTTTTTTCCTGCATTCATACACTTTCACCGGGAAGATTGGCTTTATTTTATTAACTGATAATACGTTTTAAATAAAATGTCCTTTAATTTGTATTCTGTAGTTGTTTTCCAAGAATTTGATTCATCAGAGAGGTTTAAAGTATTGTTTCTGGGAAATTCGTGCCTCTGGGACAAACTGCATGAGTAAACCACATTTGTGCTAATGACACAAAATCAGTCAAATAAAGGAAATCATCCACTGGTCTACCCAACCAGTGATGTACATAGCTGCATGATGTACATCAAGGTTAGATTTAAATGTTCTTTTCATGGAGATCATATTTTGGAAGAATAATGTTTACTAGGTACATGGATACAATATTTACTGTTTCCGACCTTCCTAAATTCCCCGTAACCTCTGGTTTTTCAGCTACTTGCATGTAAGTATATTTTGACCAATACTTATCTTCCTTTTCTTTCACAATTTTAAGGCAAACGTTGCGAACCAATTTGCCGTTGATGACTGGAAATCCCGACGTCTCAGCTTCTCAAGTAGAAGCTTCACTCGATGAAAGACCTCTAAAAAATCGGACAATATATTTGATCCAATAAATTGGGAGGTCTTCCTTGATCCGTTTCATAGCCTGCATTTTATGTCAATCGATTTGATTTCTCACCAGGATAATACTATATATAGTATATCGATATTGCAAGAAAAATTATCAAATAAAATTAAAAAGACGCTTAAAGTGCCAAATCGGAAAGATCATTGATGATTTTCAGGTGGAATTAGTGTGCTGAGTTTGAATCATTGCAATAGTGAGTCTCAGTTGCAAAAACACGCTTTTCCTATACATTCCTGCTGGATAAGATGGTAAAATATTACTTCAACTTTAACCTTTCCGATAGCGAAATATATATTCATAGTATAGTCATCAATATACGGTAATGCATTAACCCTCAAGTGGTAGACCATTCTGATAAATACACAAATTATTGGAGTGAACATTAGCAGCACACGCAGTTTCCTTTCTGATTCGACACTCCCAAGGAAATTTTGGTTTTCAGTTTCGAAAGAAAACAATGCAAACATTTTTTTGTCTCGGCCATATTCGTATTTTCAACTGCGTTCTCTTCTGTGTAGAAAACTTTTAATAGAGAAATCACATCTCCTAATTCTGGTAAAACGATTAAATTTCAAACTACCTTTTTCTGTTGAATTTGATAATATAATGTTAAAAATCATATTTCTATCATTGGAACACTTCGAGCATGCTATCAAAAATACCATTCTTCAAAAGAAATACCTTCGCTTGTCACCCTATGTAAGTTACGTATATATATATATATATATATATATATATATATATATATATATATATATATATATATATATATATATAAACTGATGACGACGGCCGTGCCGTCGAAACGTAAATATCCAATGTAAGTGTCCTTCTTTTATGTTTCTATGTGTGTGGTGTTTTTTGTGTTAGTGTTTGTGTGTTTATATATATATATATATATATATATATATATATATATACACATTATATATAAACTTGAAACTCCCACCCGTTTCAAACTTGAAAATCCCGCAATACGGCGCACAAATATTCATTCAAACATAGAAATAGGTATAAGGAAAGGGGATAGGAAAACACATAAAAGGCGAACACAGGACATGTGGGGAAGGCGGTTTTTGAGCAGATCACGAAAGTAAAAATATTTCCTTATCCGGGATTTGAACCACTGACCTTCCACTTTCCGGGCGGATGCTCTACCAGTTGAGCTAATAAGGAAACCTGATTTACATTGAGATCTTATAAAGCGCCAAACTGCTCCGATAGATGTTGCCCGAGAGATGGCGTTATGGAGCTGTTTCACCCGCCAAAGGAGAAATAGACGGGACACAAGAAGGGGAAAGGATAGTAGAAAAGCATTCATACGATCTTATAAAGGATAGGAACGGTGCGTTTCATGGCACGCATAGCCAGAAGAAGAGTCGAGCCACATTGGCCAAACACATATTCAAACTTGAAAATCCCGCCATACGGCGCACAAATATTCATTCAAACATAGAAACGAAGCCCCGCCATACGGCGCACAAATATTCATTCAAACATAGAAATAGGTATAAGGAAAGGGGATAGGAAAACACATAAAGGGCGAACACAGGACATGTGGGGAAGGCGGTTTTTTTAGCAGATCACGAATGTAAAAATATTTCCTTAGCCGGGATTTAAACAACGGACCTTCCACTCGCCGGGCGGATGTGCTACCAACTACACCACCAAGGAAACTTAATTTATACTGAGAATTGCGATGTTTTTAAAACGCCCAAGTGCTCCAAATCGTTTGCCAAAGGAAGGCTTTACGGAGCTTTTCCACCCACCAAAGGAGAATTAGACAATACACACAAGAAGAGGGCACAGTTGGTTAGAAAGCAAATAGTATCATAGAGAATAGGAACAGTACGTTTCATGGCACGCATAGCCAGAAGAAGAGATGAGCCACATTGGCCAGATACACATTCAAATACGAAGTCCCGCCATACGGCGCACAAATATTCATTCAAACATAGAAATAGGTATAAGGAAAGGGGATAGGAAAACACATAAAAGGCGAACACAGGACATTTTTCTATGCTTATATATATACAGGGTTCGGCCGGAAAATAAGTGTCTTGACAAATAAGTCTTTTTTGACAAAAGGGGAGTCGTCCACTACAAATTTGTACCTGAACGACAAACTGTAAATGCTGCATTTTACGTCCAAGTGCTCGACAGGCTTCGAAAACGAGTCGCTCGCGTCCGGCCAGCGATCAAAAACATCTGGCGGCTGCATCACGCGCACCGCGCGTCTCACACCGCGCTTGTCGTGTCGGACTTCGTGGCCAAGCACAGCGTGGCAACGCTGCTGCACCCGCCCTACAGCCCGGACTTGGTCCCACCGGACTTCTTTCTGTTCCCGAAGATAAAGAGGAGTTTGAAAGGAACGCGATACGGGACTTTGGACGCCGCAAAGAGGCCGTGACGACGTGTCTTCGAGAGGTTCCCGATGATGCCTTCGCGGGAGCGTTCCAGGAATGGGAACGCCGCTGGAACAAATGTATCGACTCACAAGGGTCCTATTTTGAGGAATATTAGCTTAAGATATGTAAAAGTGTAATAAATTTATTTTCCTGAGCTCAGTACACTTATTTTCCCAACGAACCCTGTATATTCATACATACATACGTAACTTACATATGTATAGGAAAATATATATAACACAATTAAAAACAGATAAATAGATTCCTCTACCGAAACTGTTCTCTTTTACGTGCGTGTCTGCAAACCCAAAAAATATGCGAGACAATTTTTAAAATGCGATATGCTAAAGATACGAGGCCTGTTAAAAGTTTTCCCAAACTTCTTTATTGAAAAAAAACTTCACCTACAAATTATTGGTTAGAGTTTTCTTCCGAGTAGTCTCCTGCCAAACGTACATCTTTATCCCAACGGTGTTTCCACTTTTTGAAAAAGTCTCGGAATGCTTTTCCCGAATGCTCGTTAACTCCTTCGTCGAATTTTTCTCTATCTCTGGAATGGTGGCAAATCTTTCTCCTTTGTGTGGAGTTTTTAGTTGGGAGCTAGGGTAAAGACCCATGGGGCCAAGTCTGGTGAGTAGGGTGGCTGGGGAAGCATGGCGGTCTTGTTTTTGCCTAAAAATTCGCGAGTTCTGAGAGACGAATGAGCCGGCGCGTTGTCGCATGGGAAAAATCTACTCGCCGCTCCTCCACATTTCGGGCCGTATTCGCCTAATTTTCTCTCTCAGGCGTTCTATAAACCCCAGTCACCCCCCGATGGTACTCCGTATTGCCTGTCTGGCTTTCCCGTCTGGGTAGGTATTTGTGACGCACAACCCCTTTCGCCTTGGAAAAACTGCCAACATCACCTTGACATTTGAGCGAACTTATCGAGTTTTTGTGGGGCGGGGGCATGTGTCACCAATCCATTTTGAAGATCCTACTTTAACCCTTGGCCATCAAACCCATGACCTGGACAAGAAGCTTTCTTCCTCTTAAGCTCGATCAAACAGTTCCTGACAGTCTTGAATTCGATGTTATTTCTGGTCTTCAGGCGAGGCCCTAATTTCGCGGCGACTGGATATATCCTCAATTTTTCAGTAAGGATTTAATATTGCGAACCAATCAAGATGACAAAAAACCCTTCTATAAGTTCCCCGACAATTAAACGCCGATTTGCATGAACGAGATCGATCATTTTCTGTATGTGGGGGTCATCAGTGGACGCTGATGGTCTCCCGGAACGATCGTCATCTTCCACTGATTACCGTTCCTCTTTACACCGGGTACACCACTCATAACACGCGCTGCGTTTCAAAACATCCGCATCGTACGCCTTGGCAATTAATTCAAAAGATTTTGTGAAGGATTTGCAGAGTTTTACGCAGAATTTCACACAAAAACGCTGCTCCTTCAAGGAGCTCATTTCCGCGGATATCCGACTTTTCTCCGCACTTCATGCACACTACTTTACCCAAGCGGTCGTCGTTAATCAAGAAAACAAGACATCAACAAAGTAATTAGAGGCAGATTTTTGGGAAGTTTCTGCGGAGCCAATGCTTTTAAGCGGACTAAAAAATAACCAAATGAAGGCGCGCTATAAAAAAGTTCGAAGAACTTTTGTACAGACCTCGTATCCAATTCTTTAATATTTAAATAATAGAGTTTCGATTTATTTCGCATCAAACCAAAAGATAACGCTAAAATTATATTCAAACAATCACTGCACATAAATAAAATTGCTGACACTGTCAGACTCCTGTAAAGTCTGAAATTCTCTTGTAAAATTTGAAACGATTACACAGGCCAACAGTGGTTTTGGTGCCGGAGCTTTTAATGCTGATTTAAAGAACAATTGGGGTGCTGAATCCAATTATGACACTAGTTTTTTCCTGTCAGCTATAGTTTTCAAGATATAGATATGTTGTTACTTACGTAAAAAAATATTCTACATGATGATATGGGAATATTATATTAATAATATAACCCACTAAATATAAAGACTTGATTTATTTCTAGGGCTATTTAACAGCCCTAGAAATAAATCAAGTCTTTATATTTAGTGGGTTTTATTATTAATATAATATTCCCATATCATCATGCAGAAGATTTTTTTACGTAAGTAACAACCTATCTATATCTTGAAAACTATAGCTGATAGGAAAAAACTAGTGTCATAATTGGATTCAGCACCCCAATTGTTCTTTAAATCAGCATTAAAAGCTCCGGCACCAAACCACTGTTGGCCTGTGTTATTAATATAATATTCCCATATCATCATGTAGAAGATTTTTTTACGCAAGTAACAACATATGTATATCTTGAAAACTAGAGCTGAAAGGAAAAAACTAGTGTCATAATTGGATTCAGCACCCCAATTGTTCTTTAAATCAGCATTAAAAGCTCTGGCACCAAAACCGCTGTTGGCCTGTGTTATTAATATAATATTCCCATATCATCATGTAGAAGATTTTTTTACGTAAGTAACAACATATCTACATCTTGAAAACTATAGCTGATAGGAAAAAACTAGTGTCATAATTGGATTCAGCACCCCAATTGTTCTTTAAATCAGCATTAAAAGCTCCGGCACCAAAACCACTTGCTCACTCTACCACTCACCACTCACTTACAACTTAGTGAAATGAAAGATTGATATTGCATGCCTGGTGTGAAATATCAACAAGGGTTGTACTGTAAGAATAATATGCACATGACAAGCACATGCATGTATACATACTGGATAATAAGTTGTGGTTTGGCTTACGCCAATAATGTCGGGTTGAAAAAGGAATGTGAAAATTCCACATTCTCCATCCTCTCATTTTGAATCACCGACAAACACAACAGAATTTTACAATACAATTGAACACAAATACTAAACATTTTTACTGTGATAAAACAATTTGAAAAGAAAAAAATACATAAAAACATCACTCAAAACATCGGAAGCTTCTTTTGCGCGATTTTCTTGAGTGCACTTTGTTCAAACAGTCTCGTTTTAAGCACCAGCAGTAATTTGCCATCATATGGTTATCCCATCTTCCTTGGTAGCGAGCTTCCATTGTTTTTATATCCTGGTGAAATCTTTCACCTTGTTCTTCACTTGTGTCTCCTAAATTTCCAAGAAAATTGTCTAAGTGGCTGTGTAGGTAGTGAACTTTTGTGCTCATATTACATCCAAGTGATTTGAAGTTACTGAGCATAATGTTTACCAGCTCAATATAATTTTCACTTTTGTGATTTCCTAGAAAAATTTTTATGACCTCAACAAATGACATCCAACTAATTTTTTCAATCTCATTCATTCACTCGACAAAAGCAGGATCCTTTGTAAGTTGTCTGATTTGTGGCCCCTCAAAAATACCAGCTTTAAGTTTTTCAATACTTATATGGGGCATCTTTAATCTTAAGTAGCCGAAGCATGGTCCATCCCTGTCAAGAGCCTTTACAAATTGCTTCATTAGGCCTAGTTTAATATGTAGAGGCGGTAAGATGATTTTCTCTCTTTCAACTAAAGATTCAGCAATGATGTTTTCTTTCCCAACAACCAAGTTTTCTCTTTTAGGCCACTCCTTCTTAATCCAGTGGTTTTGTCTGTCCCTGCTATCCCAGAGGCACAAGAAACAAGGATATTTTGTGTAGCCACTTTGCTGCCCAAGAAGAAAGTTCACCATTTTTAAATCTACACAAATCACCCAGCGATGTTTCTGGTATTTTATCTTCTGTAAGACCAATGCTATTGTATCGTATTCTTCTCTCATTTTAGTTGAATGAGCGATTGGTATTGCGCCAAACCTGTTACCATTGTGAAGAAATACACATTTTAAACTACGCTTGGAGCTATCAATAAACAAACGCCAATCACTAGAATCATATTGTGATAGTAGTCCCATTTTTTCCAAAAGACCCTTAACGTCTAAACAAAATGTAAGATTGCCTTCTTGAGTAAAGAAGGGTAGCATATCCTTTTCCCTTGTGCGATAAAAACATATCTTTTTACTGGGTTGCAGTAAATTCTTTTCATGCAGTCTTGATGCTAGTAGTTCGGATGCTTCCTTCGATAAGTTCAGTTATCTAGCAAGATCGCATAGTTCATCTTGATTAAGTAGTTGAGGAATTGTTGATACCCCCTCGTAGTCACTGCCACTATCGTCAATAGAATGAGATATGTTTTCAAATAACTCAAATTCTTCCTTAGATATATCTGGTAACGTCTGAAATATTGGGATCGGTATTTCTTCTGAATGGGGTACCGGGCGTCTAGCTGAAGGCAAATCTGGATATGTCCACTTGTGGCGATTTTTTCGATTAATTCCCGAAACATTTACTATGCAAAAATAACAGTCGTCAATATGGTTCACAGGTTCTCTCCACACCATTGGCACACCAAATTTTAGACTTTTCCTTTATCCTGTTGTCCATTGCCGCAGAAGTTCAGTACATGTTTTACACGCAAAATGCGGTGCCCATATTTTATCTTGGTCACCAAGCTTAACACCAAAATATCCCAAGTATGCACGTTTCACAAAGTCTGTAATATTTTTCCTATTTTCTTTTACCATATATTCCCATGCATACTTATAGATTTATTTAACTTTGAAAATTATTTTCCGGAATATATAAAATATTAAAACAACTAATCGTAAGATGTGCCATATCTAAAAAAGTAGAGCTGTTAAATAAAAATGGATTTCATATTTGGATTCAGCTCTACAAATATATTTAAAATCAACACAAAGATTCCCGGCACCAAAAAATAATTTTTTTTGTAGGCCTGTGTTATCCTTTATTTTTCTTTTAGCCATGATGTAAATTTTTGGTAAGTAGTAACAATAGGGAACACATTTCCTTTTATGACCAAATGTAAAATATTATAAAAATGCCTTTAAATAACAAATATAATCAATGAAGTAAAATAACTAACCCACTAGTTAATCCACAGAAAAACATTTCTCTATTGCGTTCCCTTCTACATACGAGCACTCAAAACTATAACACGTGAAGTTATCACAAAAATCGATATTCGAACTAACTTATCTGAAATTATTGGTATTTTTCCTTTTTCCCGTAATAAATCAATTCTAGTGAGCATAAACATCTCAAGAGAAGAGTCATATGATGATTTAGCGGTAAAAGATACGTAGCCGGGTACATAGATATATCACCGTTTTAGTACGTTCTAATGAATTTGCTTTGGAATATGATTTTAGGTAACCAACCAATGTCTCCTGTAACAATATATCCCATTTTTTTGTTTTTTCCCCGTTCAAAATGAAGTGCCATCTTTCAAGTTTATGATATTAAATATTATTATAGTAACTTCCCGGGGCATCTAGTTGCTTGGAAGCTACCCGGAGGGCTGGCTACTGATTGGAAGGCCGCAGTTAAAATTTTCTTGGCTCAGCTGGGCCCTCAAAGTCTCACCCCAGCTGCGTGATTTTTTGGGAAGCAGGCTTTTTCCTTTTGACCGCTGGCGGGACCAAAAGAGGAATGCCTCTCCTTACTGATTTGCGCATTCCACATGTCGTGGGCCGTAACGTTAAATGAACGGCAACCCTCGAAACAGCCTTCGGGTTCATGACTTGTACATTATTGGTAGCAAAACAAAGAGAGAAATTGAATCTAGATGAGATTTTTTGCTTGTTTCTGTCAAAATTTTCTGTTACAATTGCCAATTTTTAAAATGATTGATTTGGATAAATTTCTTTTTTGATAACATTTATAGTGCATTAGTATGTTTGTAGAGTATCGTTTTGTCTTCGCTGGGAGCGTCCGGGAATGGCCATAGTTGTAGCTCATCCCAAACTACGACCAACAACGCAATATTCCTTTTTCGAAACCGAGAAACGCAACGCTGTTATTTAGGAGCTAGCTTTTATAGAAATCTGTTGCGTACTCGAACAGTGGTCATGTAAAATTATCCTCTGTAATGACAAAACGTTTTAAGACAACAGGCCAATATTTTATGCTAGTTTTTGGGATTTTGTATAATTCCGTATATACGAGTAGTTCTGCAGGTGTTGGCGACATGAGGCTAATGAAAGCACTGACATTGATCCAGGTTTCACCGCGTATGACGACATCCTTGACAACAGTTTAACAGATGGTATTTAACGGCTTAGACAACATGCTCCAGAGGCAAGCTACTTGTCAATGATGTCAACCCATGCGAAGGAACCCAGAATAAGAACGCCTAATTTATCTGCCAATTATACTTTCTGTAGCATATGTATAAAAATTGGCTACCAGAATAAATACTCTGAAACATACAAAAAACCCTACAGAATATCTTCTTTGCCATAAAAATACGTTTAAAAAGTCTCCAAGCATGGTAAAGCAAGAATGTTACCGATTAAAAATTATTATTCTTGAGCGGGATGATTTTTATTTTGATCGAAATGTTCACCCGGTGAAACTCATGTATTTCAATACAACACAGCGGAAGACTGCGTTAAAGAAACTGTCACGCCATCTTCCGCATTTCCTTGACGACTGTGAAAATCTTGTACTGTGACTAGTGTGCAAAAATTGTTCTGACTAGTTCAAATAATCTTCAATCACACAATTTTTTCGCGTTTATAACAAATTCTTAGATTCGGATAGTTCGTTGCTTAGTTGTATATTTTACTATGAAATTTGTCTGACTTATTTTCACCGTTAAAGATTGTACAAAAACCTAAGTAGTTAATTATACGATCGATCAATAATCACTCTCTATAAAGAACAAGTAAATTATAGCGTCCAATATGCTCTATTCATATAGTCGATGTTTTCTGGCCCAATTTTGTGGAAGTTCATGTTCTCTAAATGAAGAACACAATGAATTTTTCCACTATTCTTTATTTTGGTACTAATAGTTTCAACGCTCAGGGATTAGTTTCCGCAGCAATATCTAATGATGACGCCTAACCGTTGAAACTCGTAGTACCAAAATAAAGAACAGTGGAAAATGATCGTTTCCTTCATTTGATGCTCCATTCATAGTGAATCGTGATTCTGTTTTTAATTTTAATTTTGCTTAATAGCTTCAGCCATGAAATATTGTAAAGAGTAGTGAACTTTTACTTTACTGAAATGTTTCAGTTTCGTAAGTTTCAAGTAATTCGCTAAATAAATACGCAGAGATGCTTAAATATGACTTGGTAGTGTTTCAGGAAAATATTTTTTAAATATTTTACTGGGATGAAAAAAATAAAAGCGTAGTAATCAACCCGAAGAATGACTTAGCAGGTGATGGTAGAGTTCACCCAGTACTAAGGCCGACGGCATGTAAAATTCACACATCAGGGTAGGGGGTCCAGTTCCTTTCCCTGACCCGATTATGGTTTGCCAGGGAGACCAGGCACCCGAAAAAATTACACAGGTTGGGTGGACCTGAGGGTATCCGGGAATCAAATCCGGCTCCTCGGGTCAGCATTCCAACCCTCTATCCCTGGATTATCACGACCCCCTATACCAGGAGATATATTAATAAATTCTATTCGGAGTTTAAATTATTTATAACGGTAAAAGATTCGTGCTTGAGAAAATCAGGTTTACTTCATGTATTAGCATCAAAAGAAAAAGAAAAATTATTAACTTAAAACTACGGAAATAAGAGGTGTGTAGAATTGTTATCCATAAAAAAAACTTTTAAAAAGGGCGCCCAAACATCCAATGCGTCTCAATACTGGTTGACAGAGTCCTCTGTGGAATGAACTGTGAGGTAGGGTTAGCTTCGCCCAATCTCCGCGACTGTGATGACATCTTTAGCAGAAAATCGGATCTCTTTGGTCGACCAGAATGACACCTCGAATTTTTTAGCTTTATTTTTCTGTACGTCCGTTAAGTATGAGCAAAAATCTTGTAGTGTTTGTAAATGGCCTCTGACTTCATTCATAAAAGATCGCCCACATTTGGTGAATATATTTCCCGATGAATTTCTCGAATCACATATCAAAAGTCAAGTAGATTTTCCTAGACATATCTGTTTTTATTTTCAGACAAATATGTAGCAGGTAAACAAAATTTTCCCTTCATATTCTTATCTTCCTCTCTCTCTTCATTTTAGTTAAACTCGATGGAATAGCATGGTATATTTGAGGCATACAGAGCGTTACCTCACATAAGTGGTGAAGCTACAATTTTCGTCACATTATTATTGTCTAAACCTACATGCTGTAAGCTATGTATTGTTGGTAGTAGTTGCGGAAAACTATAGGCAGGCCTGAGTATAAACTTAACCAACATTTTCAATGTTCGCACGGCACATTTGCTGTAACTGCTTCTTTTTCTTGGCTTATTACATATAAATATATAACTGTTCTTTCATACTGCTTACGAATAGAATGGAGGAATTAACGTCACCATTGTGGATTTTAGTATCATAGAGAATTCATTGTCGAGTTTATAATACCCTCCTCCATATTCTGCTTATCTCGTACGGCAACACGTACTACGCTCCTAGTTGGTGAAAAAAGTTAAAGCTTTTCATTTCGCTTGATATGAAACAGGGCCGTGGAAAAATCCGTCATCAATTATGTCGCTAAGTGTTTCATTCAAAACGGTGACAGCAGAATGCGTTTCGGAAGAAGGGATTGACGGGTTCTCAAATGAAATTGTTCCAAGGGAGGAGGAGAGGTCGAGGGAAACGACGACACATGGCCAGTACAGGGACACAACAGCTTAAAACCCTGACTCTGGCAGGGTAATAGTGATGCCAAACCCATCGTTTTTTTTCTAACGGTGTATCACCGAAAATAAACGCCGACGACAAAAGCGAGATCCTAAGCTTAAATAATCGATTTAAATACTCTCCTCGAGCCCTGTTCACAAATTCACCCCTTTCCCTATCGCCCCCCCCTCCGCACCCTGTTCCGCCGCTACCAAGTCCCACGCGCCACCCTCGGCAGCCCCCGTCCTTTCCCCACTCCTTCACTCCCTCGGTCGCCCCCCTCCTGCTCGTTCGTCTTCCACTGAGCCACCCAAACTACCCTTCCACACACATTAATCCCCCACTCCTCATTTCATTCGATCCTTTCACAGGAAAAATAATTCGATTCATCATATTTACCAATGTACGATTTATGGATATTTCTCAACACTTCCCTTCCCGACCGAAGATAACTAAACCGAATAAGAGGTCTAACATTCCACATGCCATGATTTTGTAAACGTGAAAAACTACTCCCACCAGTTCATGTTATAATGCTCTCCGAACACATTAACAAACCTTTCCGAAACACCTTCGTATTGTCAGGATGGTCGGTAAAGATCAGTCGCTTACATTTTACTGTAAGCTTCATTAACCTTGACGTTTAAATGTTGTAAACTAGTGCAGAAACAATACCGATAATTATTGCCTAATATTTAATTTTAAAATACATTGGATAAAAATCCCCTTTAGGTATACTTTAACTAATTCCTGGAAATGAAATTATTTGCCTGCTAAACACGAGTGTAGCAATTTTTCGGCAACTACCTGGATTCTCATTCAGAGTGGTTTCGTTTGATTCATGGGTATTGTTTCAGATGTGAATTAAGAGTTATTTCGTTTTTAAACAAATATTTCAGGTACTTAACTATCCTATCCAGCGTCAAATATTCGTTGAATAGGTTCTTTCGAATTCATTGTTAACAAGAGTAGGCAAATGAAGTCGATTTTTTCAGCAAAGGTTGCTGCCCTCTCCCCCCAAGGTCTCTCTTTCCCTTTAGCCAACAAACGACCCAGATTAGGCAAATGACGTTGCGAGCCGCGCCTCCTCCACAAAAATCGCTGATGTGATGGTAAGTGAGGTCATTGCCTCGGAATTAAATAAACTCTCCATTCATTAAGAATTTTCCCTCAAAATAAGCGTTCCCAAATAACTCTTTTAAATTAAATTATTTTTTCCACCTCTCCCAATAATAATGAAGTAAATTTCCCAAGAAGGCTAATCATGTGTCAGGAAAGACTAGCTGGAATTCAATCACCTATTCAACATTAATATTATTCAAAATAACAACGGTCAGTGCTTGAGAGAAATAAACGAGAACAAGGCTGAGATTTCCCAAAATGTATAATGATGGAAGAAAATCGAAAAAAAGACTACATCGCCGAACTGTTTCTGATTATGCATATGATTTTCTAATTTACCCTTCCCAAAAGTATGCTGTTATAATTTATGCAAAGGTGTCACTCTTCAAGTAGAACTATTGGAAAGTCCATATTCCACGCATATTTAATTGTCTTGAAAAGCATTTTGTATGAAACTCTTTCAAAAATTCTATACTATCTACAGGTCCAAATTGTTTGGACAATGTGATGACTGGTGATGAAACATGGGTTTTTCAATATGACCCCGAAACGAAAAGACAATCCGCGGAATGGCACACTTCCGCGTCCTCACGTCAAAAAAAGGCTCGCATGAGCAAATCAAAAATCAAACCGATGTTGATTGTGTTTTTCGACCGTCAAGGAGTTTTCCCCACCAGGGGAGACTGTGAATGCGAACTTTTACGTGCAGGTGCTCACCCACCTCCGAGAACGCGTGAAAATAGTCCGACCGGCCATCGCAAACTGCTGGGTGCTTCATCATGAGAACGCGCCGTGCCATGGCACGCTCGTCGTCAGACAGCTCCTGGCCAAATACGGCGTCGCCACGTTGCCGCACCCGCCCTATTCTCCCGATCTGGCACCACCGGACTTCTTCTTCTTCCCCCTGATGAAAAGACAGCTCAAGGGACGACGTTTTGACTCGATAAAGGCCGTTCAAGAGGTTTTGACGAGGGTCATCAAAGGCATCCCCAAAGAAAATATCCAGCGGGCGTACGGGGAATGGGAGCAACGTTATACTAAGTGTGTAGCACCTCAAGGAGCATACTTTGAAGATTATTAATTCTATGTAAGGATATCGTCAATAAAATTCTTGTAAAAAAATTAGTCCTACCACTTTTGGGTGCCGCCCTGTATTTTACTTTTACCATCTATGCATTGGTCATTATTTGCGTTTTTGTCTTTATTGACGCCTTTATTTTGCACCCAAAACCTCATGCACAAAAAATCCTAATATTTTAATGGGATTAAACTAGTGCAACAATAATCAAAGAACGGTGAATTATACAGAAGACGAAAGTAAATATTTGATGCGGATTGATCATTGAACCGTAGGCAGATTGATGAAAGTTCGTTAATGACGGAAGCTGCCAAAAATCAATGGCCTGCGTCATCGTGCCAGTGAAGTTTTAAACGGTATCCCTTGGGGGTCTTAAATTAATCCTCGGTCTAATTGGAAGGTGTCTTCTTTTAATTACTACTGATGATCACAATATACGTAGCAGCTGTAACTAAACGCCGAGGAATAGACTGGCTACAGGCTTTGCGTGAATTAATCACTCGCTTGGGCCAAGAAGACACTGGGTATCACAAGGCACAAGGGAAGAAGTGATTTCCGCTAGACCTTGTGATGCATGAATGAGAGAAGTCGGAATATTTGGGTAAAGGCTCTTCGTAATTACTAGCTAGAAAGACCTTCAAGCATAAACATTAGAGTGGCGATAAGTACTAATGAGCTGCAGAGCGAAGTTAGTCAAAGTCTATCGAAAAATGAAACACACTTAGCCCTGAAGTCTGTAAAACGGACTTTAGCAACAGTTGAAATGAAGGAGAATGTAGATCCTTATGTATGAATCGCCATTATAAATAGACTTATAATTCAAGAAATATTTGATGCCGCTGCCCATTGAAACCCCAATCACGAGCCAAAATGAAGGCTTCTCAATGCAAATATCTAGGAGAAGGAAAAAATTAAATGAGACACTTTTCAAAATAGGCCATGCATTTCATGACATAATTTCACCATGGGCTATTATTGATAATGTGTGCTGTTTTAAGTACTCCATTAATTAATAGGTTTTACGTAACCAAGGTTATTTTAATTAATAATCATTCTTTTTTCAATATGTCTAGACAGGATTTGTAAAATAATGCATTGTCATACGAGATATCTTCGAAAAGAGGTCGTATCAATAAACCAATTTTGATAGATATAATTCACACTTAATAATGACTCCGTTGCTTTAACAAGTTATAATGAATAGCTATACGAGTAGTTTGATATCTCAGTATTAATTGCTAGCCTTTAGATTACACACGCTTGAAAGCAAAAATTGTCGTTTACAAGATATTCTCACCGAAGCTAATCGTGCATATTGGATTTGTTTTCAATTGTTTGTATTCAAAATAATCCACCGTATTCCTTAATTTCAACCCGTGAACTATGCAAATTTTCATTAGTTTGAAAATTTAAGAGTACAACTGTGTCAGCATACTGTAATGAAAACAAGAAAAAGCTTTGTAGACAGAAACATATCCATTAGTCGAATTCCTCAATAGGACAGGCTATAACAAATTTTTTGAGTGTAGTGAGACATGGCCTAAGAAAGATAAGCACACAATAGAGCAAATGAAATATCTATGACAACTAAGTGAACAGGTACGTGAACATGAATACGAGTACATTCAATTGGGGCTACTGGAAAAGGTGACCCGAATTAAAAAGAATTGGCCGATTTGTCATCAATACCATTCCGGGGTGAATTTACTAAGTATTTCAGATTCCACCTTTTTCATTGACGTGAAGACAAAGGCGAGGAGAGGCTACAAGGAACGTTACAACGAAGACAATGAATACTGACCCTGGATCAATAAGTTCAAGTAATCCTGATGAAGTGGGGGCCTTGGGAATGAAAATGTTTATTATCTAGCGTTACTAGAAAAACGAAGAACCTTCGTGTAAATTTAAAAGTAGCAAATAAAAAAATAAATAGACATCAAGTTAACGAATATTCTTACGTAATTTAACTAATGAATAATGTCTTCGAGTAAATTCCCAAAGTGGCAAGATCAAAATTTCATGACGTAATGTTGTGCTATTTATTACAAAATTACTGAATGCTCTCAAACAAAGCCTCTTCTGTCCTGTAGTCGAAGGTTTTAGTGTGAAAGATTTTAGGATGTCGATTTTTTCATTTGAATTTTAATTTCCCAGTTAAAGTAATATTATTGTTATCATATGCCCGCGATGCTGTTTGTTCATTAAGCATAAAGACAATATTTTCATGGATTCTTTAAATGAAAAATATTTCTACACATTTGATAAGGTCTTTTCCAAACTAAAAACGCTAATTCCAATACTAATGCAACCTACCCGCTATACCCATCATAAGAACATACAAAGTGCGGCAATGTAACTTCCTTTTTCAAAGGGTTTTTAATTTATAAAAAAAGGAATGTTGCCGCTCCGTGGGCTTTAAGCAGCAGTAGGTATAGCCACCACAGCAATTAACCCGATGGTTTATTCGAATGATTATTTTAATTAAGTATCTGTAGAATGATGTATTTTCATGTAATCATTGAGCATTGCAGACTCTCTCTGCAAAATTTGCCATTATTTCTGAGCAAAAATTGTTTCTGTACAGCTGTTGCGATTCCCAAGTAAGAGGAAAAGTGATCGTGTATTATATCAATTATCTTCTCGCGACTGCTTGACTAGAGAATAGGTGTGCAACTTGATAAAAAGATTGCAATCATTATGTTTTTCATTAAATGAGCTACAGTTTACAGAGCATTCAGCACAATCCGCTCTCTTTTTTAGGCAACAGAGCATCCAAGTCCGAAGCGAAATAAATTTCATAGTAATCGACGAGATCCCGTCGATTTCCCACCGGATTATTTCTTTGCCTCGAAGACAAAATTATTGTTCGTCTCACCATTCTTATCAACAGCTGTCTCAACTAAGGCCCCCAAATACCGAGTCGAAAAAAAAACTTCCACAGGAAATTTTGCGATGCCTCAATCAATTCTCCATACGGTTCAATGGGTTAAATAAGCGAGCTCGGAAAATAAGGCAGACAGGTGTTGGTCGAATGTAAAAGTTGAAGGAGAGACTGAGATTGCTTGAAACGTGGATTCCTTTGGCAATATCGCCACACTCATTGTGCCGCCCCACCCGCCCTCCCTCCCACCCTCTTCCGTGGACCCCGGGGGAGGAGAGGGCGGCTGGGGTGAAGGTACCGAGTGCCTTCCAATTGCTGATCGACCCCTACCGCCTCGCGGCACCCCCGCCCTCTCGCACCACGCCCTCCCTCCCCCCCTGCCCCCATACCCTCCCGATGGCCCTCGTGCATCGAATCATCGCGTGAAGGGCACACCCACTCGCACGTCCACTTCCACGGGCCGCCTGCAGCAATAGGTCTCTCGTAAAACAGTTTCGGTTGTTCACTCCACCTCCGATTCAGCTCGAAAGCTGTATCATTTACGGTGCGCTGAACTTAAGCACGCATTCAGATTTGACGATTCTAAAATTGCGAGCTCAGGAAAGAAAATTTCTCCAGAGACAATAATTAAAAATGTCAAAACCGTCCGAGGCCAAACAGCAAGAATAAAATAGGAAAAATCTTCTAACTTTTAGTACATTAGTAATTTTGTCGGTCCTTAAACTAATACATGTAGATTATTCCACGAGTGCTGTATGGTGCGGAATAAATTTGACATACTTTTATTTTAATAGTATTAGGCCCTGAAGTGGTTAAAATCAAAACTGCCGAATATATGCATTACAAACTTTTGTATGTCAGTGCTTTTGGACGATTTCATAACGTTAGGCACTATCAGTATAGCTGTGGACTATATGCATGATCAAACTCTTGATCACGTATACATGATCGAGTGCAACCCCTGCTTCTTTCAATATACACAGTTTCGGAGGGAGCGTAAAAAGATGCATGGGATGGGCTGGAGTGAAAGTTTGTGGATAACTCTTCAACTCCTCTTAGTTTGACTTGCAAATGATTAAGAATAATTTAGTTAATCATCTAAAGGGTTTTAATCCTTAGTAAGTGAATTGCGGAACCAATAGCATAGTTATGATATGAAAGTTAATCAGGCGAAAATGGAGGTATTGAGATTCCCATGAAAAAAAGCACACAGGAAATGTGTTACACTAAAGTTAGGGGACATAAAATAGAACTGGTGGAAATATTCACCAGTTTCGGAAGATTTTGAAGGAAGGTAGGCAGAGTAGTGGGGGCCATACAGCCACATTTGCATGCATCCCATTTTGAGTTCCGTTTTAAAGGAGCCGTCGTATCGCGTTTTCATAACTGCGGTGGCACCAAACGGGAAAAAAAGACGGCGATGATTCGTGCACCTTTTATTTTGATGGGAGATGAGTAAATACGTAAATAGGGGAACGTGTTTTTTCGCTGGCCGGGACAACTACGGCGCCGTAGCTAGCCATCTACGTCCTGATTGGTTGTACTGCAAAATTGGACACAAAAAGTCAGCTTAAAAGACTAACTGCAGTGATTTTTAGGAACAGATGGGAGTTGACTAAAAGCACTTTAAGGCATAATATAATAATTTGAAAAACTTTCTGTGGAAGCTTTATAATGTAGCGTAGTTTTTTATGGCTCGGATACTTGATCGTCGAGAAGTACGATAAATGTGCACCGGGGACTTTTGAGATGTGAATATGGAGAAATAATGAAATTAAAATGGGCAAAAATGGAAATAATTTAAAAAATGAAGGTCTTGGTATGGTAGCGGAAGAGAGAAGAAGTTTGTTGGGAGTAATTCGAAGACCAGACAATTGAATGCACAAGATTCACGATGATGATGATGATCAACCTGATGATGCCATAAAGGGGATGGAACTATGGTCGTCAATAAATATTAATTTTGGAATTACTGTGTTTCCGTTATCTATAGAGTAGAGTTAAGGATTGCGATAAATATTTCCATTTGTTTTGTAAATTCAAAATTCTTTTACAATTGATAGTTCAGAGAAAGCCTTACATTTTGTATTTTTCAATCTAGAGGTTTAGAGCAAAAACGTTACAATCGAACTGCACTCTGAGAAGAAAGGAAGTCAGCCGATGATGGAGGAGTAGCCAGTTCGTACATACATTGCAATACGAACACACGTAATCGATAACGGTTCCTAGGGGGGGGGGGGCGTATAGACAGTGATCCCAATCTTTACTCCTTTTCGCACACTTCTTTGTGCATGGATATCTGCGCGCGGTCAACGACGGGAAAACCCCGGTCTCATCCACTTTCTTCACGGTCCCAGGAGCTTGGCGCCGCACCGAGGGTCCACCTTCAACGAGACAACCCTTCCATCCATCCACGAGGTTTTTCCGAACTGTGTTAATTTTTCCCCCCACCCCTTTCTCCTCACCCGCACCTTTTCTCCCCTCTCATATGTCACCCACGTTGCCCACGTTCCACCTCCCCTCCCTCTTTCCCCCATTTTCCACTACCCTCCCCTTACTTGCTTTTCAGCATAAATAATAGACACCGAGATATGACTGTTACCAGAAGATGATGTAGTTGCATTGAAACCGGCCGTATTAATAAAAATTTTATTTTGTGGAAAATTGCCAATTTTAATTAATCAAGAAGAATCTTTTAAAACCAATAGGAAGGGATGAGAGCACTGGTTTCATTGGTAAAAAAACCCTTTCCAGAAATAGGTAACAATTTGAGCATTTCCAAAACCTATCAAAGGAATCTTCCGGTAGTATTAGACCTCAAAATATGACAATTATATCATTAAACACACACAAGGAAGCAACGGATGCTGGCTGTACCGTATTGCTAATACGCTCCCCTAAAAAAACAATCCGTAATAAAAAAGGAAGGAGAATAAAGGACTGAATTACCGAATTCTAGATTTTTTATTGACATGGGAGATTTCTAGGTGCTTCTAATTTCAATTTAATTATTTATTAGGCTCCTTGTTTTTTAAAGTAACCTTTGTATCACACCAAGATTAATTAGATTCTCAGGAAGTCAGTATGATGCCAATTTTCATGAAAACACGGAGAACATCAAATATATGCGGAATTTTAATCTACGATTGTTTAGTTAACCATGTAACGTAAAAAAGAAAAAAACAATATGGTTATTAATCTGGCTATCGGTTTCGGGGCGGCAAACAACCCCTACAAGGGTGATCAAATGTTCGTCCGAGGACAAACAATCTCCGCCAAAGGAACTAGAGATGGCCGAATGAAAATTATTCAAAGCCCATAAATAATGATAATTACTTTCCATTCACAAACGAAAGTTTTCTCCCCTTGAGAAATATCATCGTTCTGGTAAAATTATGCCGCGAAAAAACGCCACGCTATAATTACACGCGTGGCACTTGCGACGGTTTATTTATTACTCGCAAAGAATCTTGTCCGAAATGAGCATGCTTTTTTACCCCGGAAAAGAAGTGAGCAAGGATCTGAGTAATTTCTGTAAATGCTTCACTTTTCAAGTGAATTCCTTTTTTGTATTCAGCTCCACCGTGATGATGCGATTGAGAGGGCAGGAGGGAGTGGCGAGGAGAGGGAGGAGGAGAGGGGAGGCAGGGTGTGGGTGGCCGGAGGGGTTCGGGTCGGGCGGGTGGCCGGAGTTGGGGCGGTGGGAGAATGGCGTGCCGCACATTCAACCCCTCGCCATTTCCAATGCCGGTCCCCTCAACTCCGTCCCCATCCAAACCGCCCAACCCCCTCGTAACTCCCGCAACAAAGCGACGGGACTCCCACCCCTAAAAGCTGCCACCTCTCGTCTCCCCTGCCCCCCCTAGATGCCCCCCTCCCCCGAGCCCCCGGGCGCGAGAGCTGGATGGCTGAGAGCGGCGCTCGAAATAGGGAATCCTCACGGACAATTGAACCGCCTGATAGAATCGGCTCCAGCGATACGTCAGGGGAACTCTGGTGAACCAAAACGGCCCGGATCCAGATTTGATGGCAGGATGGAACGGCTTATCAAATACATTAATCTTTCCCTGGTTCTTCCGAAAAGAGGGCTTGCCACCACTCCCCCACCCCCTCGCCGCATTTTCCACTCTGATCCCCCACACCCCCGGGGCTGTGTCGCCCCCCCACCCCCCGACCCGCCGCCGCGACCCCCCTTCCCCCACCTCCCCCTCGGAGCTATTCCCCGAGATCGAGCACAATGGGGCAGATGTGCCGGTGGGTCTTTTCGGGACGGCGGAGAGGAGGAGATGGAGGACGGGACAGGAGCGCAGGAGGTGTGGGGGCAAACAGAGTGAGGTTACTTCCGTGGGAATGGTCGTGCGGGAGGAGGGCCGGGGGCGGCGGCGGCGGCGGGATGATCGGGGGCGGAAGATGGCTCACGCCGATACGGAGACAGTTGAATGCCTTCCCAATTGGCAGTAGCGTCGGAAAGGAGAGATTCAAGATGGGATATCCAGTTACGGGTAAGGGGCGAGTGAAATTTTGGAAGGGAAGAGACGTGGAGAGCGGGGATTGGAGACTGGCGGAGGTGGCCCCCGGGCGGAATTGGGACAGCCGTGCCCAAAATCGTGCAATTGCCGCGCGCTCAGTTGAGTGCTTCTGCCGCCTAACACTCTAATGTCGCATTTCTGTCCGAAATGTAAGAGCGGACCTCGGATTTTTTTAAAGCCTTTGCGACGGAGTAAGACCTAATGGAATTTCATCGAATATGAATAATTTATCAGGGAGCGCTAAAATTCTGCATGGAATATGTTTGATGGCCGTTCTCGTTTTGCGATATCCATTATTTACTGGGAGCAACCGATGCAGCGGCTATACCAACGCCCGCCACCTTCTCTAACTCCGGGTGGAAACTATAGGGTCATACAGTTTTTTGATATCCTAATATTCAAGTCTTAAAGTAACACTTGTTCGTATAATGAAAAGGAACATTGACCATTTCATTCTCCTGTTTTATCTTTACAAGAGAAAAGTTGAATAAACTCATTTTGATGGGTCACGGTTGACTTTTTGCCCGAACAATTCTACCGTATCTATCGTAGTTACTTTTTCCTACTCACTCGCTACTGTGTAGACTGAAGAAATGGTCTGGTTCCAAAATGCTACCACTGCGGAAACACCAGTTTATTTTTATTTTGAATTTTCTAATGTCATGTTAATACGCCGTTACTGCCGTTGTCGCAGCATGATTAGGATTTCAAATTCTTAGTTTGATCTTAGAGGGGATCTGACACTGAATACTTCAAACGATATCCTTTCTTTCTTTGCAATAATTAGTAGCTCTTGTACTTTATAATAATGAGTACCTCTTCCCAAATTGTTAAAAGTATATATTAATATATTGATAAACCATTGTTCTTCAGATTTATTAGCTATCAGTTGTCTCGATTAAAATAAAAATTCCAATCAATTCAATTACTAAGCTAATCTTAAGGAGACATGCTTTTTTCCGGGGTTTATTTTTAAAACCGCTCCAAATCGTCGTTTTTGGATTTAACAGTAATTCATGATATTTATAAGAACAAAGATCCTGCTAAGCATTAATATTGAAGTAAAACACTGCCGAGGGATTTAAATGTGGGATGTATTAGGAATATCCTTTCAATACACTGATCAATAGCAGTGTATGAGAAAATAACGAAAGGAATATTTTTCTTAACTTTTCATACCAAACTGCATATTGTCCTAAATAAAGCACATAAATTGAATTAGAGCCATGTCAAGTCATCAAGTCGGAGAATTTTGAATATTTTGAAATTATCCGTAACAAAATTGATCACTTCAAATAGATTGAGTCGAATATTCTCACTCAACAAAAATTATTAACAACATCCATCTTAGTTAAGTGTAGCAATTAGCTTACCAAATAAATTTCTTGGAAGAAATTAATACTTATGAAAAGAATACTTATAATTATGGATGTTTGTTATATATATATATATATATACATCGATGATTTCTTCGAAGTAACACGGAAGTGTTGAATAAAAAACTTAGACAGTAACACACAGCACGAGAACACATAAAAAGAACACTCACAATAATATCTTGATAATTTCGACGGACTTGAGCTCCGTCTTCTTCGGAAGACGAGCTCAAGTCCGTCGAAATTATCAAGATATTATTGTGAGTGTTCTTTTTATGTGTTCTCGTGCTGTGTGTTACTGTCTAAGTTATATATATATATATATATATATATATATATATATATATATATATATATATATATATATATATATATATATATATATATATATATATATATATATATATATCGACGGAGCTCAAGTCCGTCGAAATTATCAAGATATTATTGTGAGTGTTCTTTTTATGTGTTCTCGTGCTGTGTGTTACTGTCTAAGTTATATATATATATATATATATATATATATATATATATATATATATATATATATATATATATATATAGCGGGTCGCGGTGGTCTAGCGGGTAGAGCGTTGGACTACTGACCGGAGGGTCCCGGGTTCGATTCCCGGGCGAGGCACTTTGGGCACCTGCAGCTCCACCCAAGCTAGTTGATTTTTCGGGTACCAGATCTTCCTGGGAAACCATAACCGGCACAGGGAAAGGAACTGGCCCCCCTACCCTGATGTGTGAATATTCACACGCCGTCGGGCTTGGTACATGGGTGAGCTCTACCATCACCTACTAAACCGACCTTCGGGTTGATTACTGCGTTTATGGTTTATATATATATATATATATATATATATATATATATATATATATATATATATATATATATATATATATATATACATTCAAACACGAAATCCCACCATACAGCGAGTAAATATTCATTCACATTGAAATAGAGATAAAGAAATGGGAAAGGAACACACTTAAAGATATATATTATTATTATTAGGTAATCTACCGGTTAAGGTAGGTTTTTGGATGGACACAACTATCAAATAAATATTTTGTAACTCCAAACAAAACCCAATCCAGCAACCTAAACTACATCAGGTCCCTCTTCATCTCTGTGTACTTCTTTCCTCCCTTCATCCCACTGGTGACTGGAAAGTATTTCAAGCATTGGGATTTCAAATTCCATAATGAATATACACGTAAAAGCATTTCGAAATCTTACATTCTTTCTTGACCACGGGAGCGCGGAAGGGAGAGGGAGACAGGGTCGTGGAAGGAGTCGCGTTCCCTGTGGGTGGGGGAGCGTTAAGGTTGGGGAGGAGGGGGAAAGAGGGAGGGCGGGCGGAGGTGGGGGGGCGCTCAAGAAACCAGGCGCGCCGCCGCCCCTGTTTTGGCGTGAGATGCGCAGAGTGGCGACAGTGTCACCTGAATCGGTGAAATAGAGGGTGAGCGGGCCGGGGGGAAGGGCTAGCGGGGGCGGGGAGGAGTGAATTGGAACGACGGAGCGGGGGTTGAATGGGGGAGAAAGGCGATGGGAGTGGGGAGAGAGGGAGGGAGGGAGGGAGAGGGAAGGAGGGAGAGTGGGAGGAAGGGAAGGTTTTGGAGTACCGCATTGCCACCACGGCTCTGAGGCCTTGCTGCGGGGAAGCTTTGGTATGGGCCGTGGTGGCAGTGGTTCAGCCGTGTGGGGCGGCTCGTCCGCGGCGGGGGTGGAGGGCTGGGGGGAAGGGTCAGAGGTGGGTCGGGGAGGTACACAGAGGGCGGGAGGGGTGGCGTGTCCCCTTGGACCCGGGGAGATGGATGTCTTTGCGCCGGGGGTTGGTCACAAAGGAAGATAAACGCGGATAGAAGCCCCCACCCACGAGTGCCACTCGCCCCGCCCCCATCCCCTTCGCTATCACTCCCTCGCGTCAACCACCCCGCCCCTCCTAACACCTCCTCTCGCCCCATCCGCATCCCTCCTCTCGCCCCCTCTCCACAATGGATAAATAATTTTCCTCGTCCCGCGTACAACACGGAAGGAGGAGGGCGGGGAATTCGAAAGAGCGTCACGCCCTCAAGACGGAGAATGTAAGGAGGATTATTGCTGTTGGAGTCGCGAATAACACCGCTGGATTAAATGAACGCTCACACCGGGCCAGAGGACAGCATTATGTCTACAATTTGAATGCGGAATCCTCCAACCTCCGATCTGCATGCCACGGCTCGAGAAACAAATAAGCACTGAAGCAAACTTATTTTGATTTCATCCGGGTAGTAGCCACATAATTATTTTTCATTTCAAGTACAAATTGGGTTAAGGACAAAGTGTGATTACAGTTGCAAAGATCTTTACTCCTTTGATGTCTCCTTAAAAATGGATTTCATACGGACAGATTTGATTCAAGAATGATTATTTTCGTCGGTAAAGAAAATTATTTTACCGAATTTAATATTTTCCTTAATCTATTACACATTAAATTACGCTTTAAATGACAGTAACTGGCAACAGAATGAGGATGGGTAACCATTTATTAAGGGCATCACGAGAGGGCGAGCACAAGTATAACTGAAACATAATGGAGATATAGTATATCTGTGCTCCTGTCATTGAAATTTCCATTTTTCTATAAATTTATTGGGTATCAAAGGGCAAAAGGACGAAAGGAGCAAAAATCTTTAGGGCTTGGATTGTTTATATACGAATTGAGAGGAAATGTAAACCTAATGGAAAAGGTATAATAATTTACTTAGTTGAAATTAATCAATGGCCCCAAGTAATCCACGCATGATCTCAGTACAGGCCTTAAACGGTTTCCTCGGAATATCGGACGTAGGTGTTTACTCAAAGAACGAGCCCATCCACAGTAAAAAACCTTCGTAAATGGCTTCAATCACTCTGCAAACGTTTTGCTAAATATGGCCAAAAAATGAAGCATCAGTGTACACATCTACTAAAACTAGCAGATACACCAACTGTAACTAACCATTCAAATGATAATGAATGAGACTGGCTTTAGTAGCGGCAGTGTGCGGAAAGTTATTCACGAAGAACTGTACATGTCTAAGGTGTCAACACGCTGGGCTCCGAAGTAATTACGTCGCGACCTTTCAAGGGAGGTGTTGAATCTTTGGAAGCAATATAAATAAGATTTTTTGGTCACCTGGTAACAACGAATCAATCTTGGATATTTTAATATGATCGAGAGACCAATACGATACGCATGGCGAGGAAATATTATAAGGACTCCCTTTCCCCTAAGAAAACCAAAGAGCATAAATCACCAGGAAAGGCCATGCTATGTTTTGGGACTGTCGTGGAGTCACATTAGCTAACTACCTGGATAAGGGTCAGACCAATGCTGATTCTTATTACCGAACCCTGCTGAACAAATTGCGTGATGCTCTGAAAAAGAAACGCTACGGTATGATCACCAAAGTCATCTTCTTCACGTTTACAATGCACCCACTCACTTCTCTTGAGGTTCGGTTGAGTAATCAAAGCGATATGGATTTTAATGTTTGCCACTTACGCTATTTTTCTCGATTTTGTTCCAAGTGACTTTTTTTATTCCCACAGCTTAAAAAACCATCGGGGGTAGGAGATTTTAGAACACAAATTACATCATTCAGGAGGTGTGACAATTGTTTTCGACGCAATGTGTTCAGTTTCCAAGGAAACCTAGATCGCATTAAAGTTTATTTTCTTTATGAAACTGGAAAGCGTACTTCTGATGCTGCTCATCATGAAGTAACTCCACAAATTTACGCCACAAATTATCCAGTATAATAATCTACTTTTAAACTTTCTTCCTCCCTTTATTACGCTTATTATTCTTATCCTTCTTTACCCTATGCCTAACTTTCCTTTAACCTATTGCCCAATGTTCGCCCTTTTATCTCATTCTTCAATATTCCATCGCCTATTAAAGCGCTCTGCATCCATCTTTCTTGCCTCATTTTGATTTCTACTAACAATCCCCTTTCTTTCCCATCCATGCTTAGAACTTCCTCGTTCGTTTTCCTTTCGATCTATTTCAACTTTTTCACCCTTCTACACTCTCACGTGCTTCAAAAAACGCCTTTCGCCTGCTTTCATGACTATATTTCTCTACCCTCTAAAACAACGCCCCATGTAAAGGTTTTGACGATTTTGTTCTTAGCAAACTTACTCAGCGTTCCTGTCAAAAATTGTCTCCTATTTATGAAAACTTCTTCGTTACCCACAAACATTTTCCGAATCCAAGGTCCAAATCACTGCCAAGATAGGTAAACCATTCTAACTTATTTGAGCCCTGGAAAAGTTCAGAACAAACGCGTTCAGACGAAAATGAACGAAAAAGTTCATAACAATGACACTAAAGGAAATCTGATGGCCCCATATTATTTAGGCAGATCAGACCAAAAGGATAAGATAGGGGAGATACATTCCAATACAAATAGATTCAAATACTCGTTCTTCCCTGGAATTTCTGGAATCATAATGGTAAACAACCAAAGTCAACATTGATATATTAAATACATTTGATTTACATGTAGGGACAAGAGTAACGTTCCAAACACATTAGGTACATTCGTATATGCATCTGTATGTTAGTTAATAGTATGGGTATTAGCATGTGTCTAAGTTATAAAGGCTTTTGCATGAATTGATACGGACTTTGTTAGCGTAGATTGGCATAAATTTGTAGGTTTTGCATTTGGTTTTATTCTCTTTTACAGGTGGTAACCTAAGACACCCCGCCACATGCCCTTGCGGCGGCTTTCGCGGTACTATGCAGATGTAGATAAACTACTACTTGTTTAACTTAGCCTTCCTCTCTCTTGCAAACCGCATAGCCATTGATTCTCATTCCATACCAATCGTACTGACTCTCCAATGCGCACAGCAATTTTTTCAGTCTCAAGGCTGGAAGGGGAGCACTGGGTTCAACGTAGATGGAGATATACTCGTACACACACACTATATTATATATATATATATACACACACATACATACATATATATATATATATATATATATATATATATATATATATATATATATATATATATATTTTAGACACCACAAAAGGCGTAGGTATACATGGAAAATGCCAGCTGACTAAGAAGGGTAGATTATATTATGGTTAGGCACAGGCTTAGGAATAGTGTGACAAACTCGCACAGTTTCCCAGGAGCGGATGGGGACTCTGACCACAATTTAGTTGTTAGGAAATGTAACGTCCGTTTCAAAAACATAAGGCTAGGGCGGCGGGTTAGGAAATGGAATGTACAAGCATTAAATGGATTAACGAGGAAGGAGTATCAGCAGGCTGTAGAGAAAATGATGGATGGCGGTAAAGAACTGAGTACTATCGAAGAAAAATGGGAATGTATCAAGAAAAAGATATTGGAAGCCGCTAAAGACACTATAGGAATCGTTAACGGGAAAAGGATAAGGAAACCATGGGTAACGGATGAGATGATTGCAAAGATGGAAGAGAGAAGAAGATGGAAGAAGGTAAACACAGAGTTAGGCAAAATGAAGTACAAAGAGTTCAACAATAAATTGAGAAGGGCCACAAATAAAGCAAAAGAAGAATGGTGGAAAACGAAATGCAAGGATATGGAAAGTTTACATAGGAATGGTGAAATTCGTGCGCTATACAGCAAGGTTAAGTTATTATCGGGAAGTAAGAAGGCAAGATCTGTGCTAACAATTAAAGATAAGTGAAGTAAGATAATATATGAAACAAAAAAAATCCAAGAGAGATGGAAGGAATATATAGAAACACAGTATGGTAGAGAACTAAGGCCGACAAGGTTAGACAGGGAAAAGGAGAATAAAGTACTGCAGAAGAAGATAGCTTAGGTCCAGACATACTCGACGATGAAGTAGAAATGGCATTAAAGGAGATGAAAGCAAATAAGGCCGTAGGGGTAGATAACATTCCCGTGGAACGGTTGAAATGTTTAGGAAAATGTGAGAAGGAGACTCTATATGGACTGATTCGTAGTATCTATGAAGAAGGAATTTGGCCGGAAGATTTTGTGAGATCAGTATTAGTTCCTATTCCGAAAAAGGTAAACGCTACATCATGTGAAGATTACAGAACAAAAAGTTTGATATCCCACGCAGCTTAAGTTATTCTCAGGATCATCAACTAAAGGATAGAGAGTAAGGCAAATAATTACTTAGGGGATAATCAGTTTGGGTTTAGAAAGGGGAGAGGTACACGGAATGCCATTGCAGTAATGAGATCACTAATCGAGAGGAATATAGAATACGATCAGGACGTATTTGTCTGTTACGTAGATTTCGAAAGAGCGTTTGATAGAGTGACTTGGGAAAAATTAATGCGTGTATTACAGAAAATAGGAATGGAATGCAGGGACAGGAGATTGATCCGCAAACTGTACAGGTCTCAGACTGCTCAGGTGTGAGTGGGAAACGGAGAGTCCGGATGGGCAGTGTTAGGAAGAGGGGTAAGGCAGGGTTGCCCATTGTCACGGGTGCTGTTCAACGTATATGTGGAGGAAATGATTAAAGAGGCATGGGAAGAATTGGAGGTAGGAATGAAAGTCGGAGGGGAATTTGTAAAATAGTTTAGGTTTGCTGATGACCAAGCATTAGTTGCTCAGTCAGCCAAGGGGTTGCAAGCATTGCTGAGTGAATTGGAGGTTCAGTGCAATAGATATGGGATGAAAATCAATATTAATAAAACAAAGGTTACGCGATTTTCAAGAAAGAAAAAGGCTAAGCTAAACATTAAAATAGGAGGGGAAAAATAGAGCAGGTAGAACAGTTTACATGTCTAGGAAGTATTTTGGACCAATACGGTCAAAGAAGTAGGGACGTAAGGAGAAGAATTGCGCTAGGTAAGGAGGCTTTCTCAAGGAGGAGGGAGTTGATGACGGGGACTTTGAGTAGGGAGGTTAAGACAAGACTCATAAAAACTCTGATATGGAGCGTAGCTATGTACGAGATTATGAGGGATTACATGTCTTCCCCGTCCGCGGGTCTTCCCATCCGAAAACATGCCTCCCACCACAACACCCCCTTCAACCACTGTTACAATGTTTCCGTGCTAGCATCCCTTCTCCCATCCGATAACCCTATAAAATTAAAAACAATGGAATTGGCATTTATATGGCTGTGTAAAGCCTATCAACATCCGGGTCTCAATGTCGTTCACTAAATGGGGGGGTGGGGCTGGGGTGGATGGAGGTGGATTTGTTTCTTGCGAGGTGGTGGGACAATTTATTCATCCGCATACATTTTGTCATCCTTGTTCTGGGTTTTGACTTGTCAAGCCCTTATGATGACTTAGTGAGTTGATGCCTTGGTCATGGGTGTTGTGGGATCTGTGGATGAATTTTTAGTTTTCTGTGTCGCTTGTTACTATTGCCGCATCCTCCTTATTCCGTCTCCGTTCCCCTCTGGCCTCCCTTTCCCCCTCCATAACCTCCTCCTTCACCCCTCTCCCACCACCTGTTCTCCGCTCCGCTTTCTCCCCCTCCATATACCCCTCCTTCACCCCTCCCCCGCTACCTGTTTTTCCCCTCTCCCTCGTCCCCTACTCTCTCTGCACCACGTACCCTTTTCCTCAGTCATATCTTATCTTCCGAAGAAGACGGAGCTCGAGTCCGTCGAAATTATCAAGATATTATTGTGAGTTTTCTTTTTATGTGTTCTCGTGCTGTGTGTTACTGTCTAAGTTTTTTATATACATATATATATATAAACCATAAACACAGTAATCAACCCGAAGGTCGGTTTAGTAGGTGATGGTAGAGCTCACCCGTGTACCAAGCCCAACGGCGTGTGAATATTCACACATCAGGGTAGGGGGACCAGTTCCTTTCCCTGTGCCGGTTATGGTTTCCCAGGAAAACCTGGTACCCGAAAAATCAACTAGCTTGGGTGGAGCTGCAGGTGCCCAAAGTGCCTTGCCCGGGAATCAAACCCGGGACCCTTCGGTCAGTAGTCCAACGCTCTACCTGCTAGACCACCGCGACCCGCATATATATATATATATATATATATATATATATATATATATATATATATATCCACGTGCAGGCCCTAACCGGTACGTTAATACTTATTGTGTTGAACTGACTCCTGGGGGATTTCGACTATAAGCATTCTGGTCTCTTATCGTTCTTGGAAAGAGCCTTTTAATTTACCATATCTAATATTACCTTTTAATGCAAACAACCTCTTTTAGTCTAGTATTCATCATTTTTTTATGAATCTCTTATCATTTGCTTAGGGTGGTAATTTCACAAATTAATGAAATACTCTTTCACTTGAAGAAACGTTTTCTTTCCATTTTATTCCAGGACAAAAGTACACGCACAGCTTTAATCAAGGGGTCGACGCGTGAGCTTGATTCCCTACCACGTGGGTAAATAAAAATCGATATCTCAATAGCCATGTCGCGTATCGATGTCATCCTGATTGAAAACTTTAAGTTTGTTTTCACCCTTTAAGTGTTTCGTGAATGACATAAAATCAGACCCAGGAACTATGGTTTCAAAATATAACGTTAATTTTAGGATAAATGTCATTTGGGTTAGTTATGTATAAACAATGGAAAGCAAGTTTTTCTTTTAACTATAACAGGGTGACAAAAAATTCATCTGGGAATGGAAATTTCAGATTCGTCGAATAGATTTTGACCATTAGATAATACTTTATTTTTCGATGAACATTTTCTATATATTCTAAAGTACACTGCATTTCCAACCATTTTTTACAGTGTATGCACTGCTCATTGAACAGTTGAGCCTTTTTTTTAATTCCTATACTTAAAAGCATTGATCAAAGGTCAGAATGCATTTTCATGCATAAAAAAATAGAAAATGTTTTTGTTTGGTACGTCGAACTAATGACTCGTTGTTAACATTTTGTGTGTAATTTTTGGCTAACAGAAAGTTCAGCTTCGATATCCTAATATGCATATCCTAAAGTCATAACCTAAAGTCATGACCATATCTTTCTTTTAAAGAGCTTCTGGATAGAAAATATCATTCAATGACTAGTTTTTATTCTAGATGCACCACGGTGACATGTCTGATATTTTACGATGAGTGATGGTAGGAGATGTTTAATGCAGTCTAATCTCACGATTGAACACGCGAGGGGCACCCATGAAAAACCGCTAGCTACTTGCCAACAATTTCAGGTGGAAACGAAGGTGGAGTGCATCACCATGAAACAGGCCACAGCCAGACGCGGAGCTTAACGTGTTGATGCGCCACGCCGGTAGACTTCGTGCCATTGGAGAAAGGAAAGAGATACTCGCTCCGAGGAATCTCACCGTTCCTCAGCGATTCCGCTGAGACCTGCCCTCGCTTCCACCCACGGACCCGCCCACCCTCAGACTCCTGGATCTCTTTCACCCGGGTACTTCATCCGCTCGCTTTATTCAGCGCCACTCTAGGTCTTGCACAAACAACCCTCACCCCTCTCAGCCCAAGTCACCTCAAAAAAACCCAAAATACTTCATACTTGTCTTTGAATGTACCCAAAATATATCCTATATGATAAACTTCATTCCACTCAACAGTTCCAATGTATCTTTAGATGCAAATAATATTGACGAAAATCAATACATCAAATTCAATGAACATACCTGAACACTTTTATCTGCGAAAGAATCCCAACATTTATTTAGTCGATGTTTCAATTATTGTGAATTGGATTGAAAATTGTTTGGCATTTCTGTTTGGCATTGCCGTTTAATTGGCATATCCATAGTTTAAAGAAATTATTTGAAGAGAAGAAGGGATAGGCACATCAGCAGGTGAGGATGAATACTTATACAGAGTTTAGGCTTACTTCTAGATTTTGCTTCTAAAAATGATGTCCATTTCACTTCTCCCGAATTATAAGAGAGTTCAGAAGATTGAAATGGAATAAATTTTACCTCTTTTTCCCAAAAATAATTTCGAATTTATTCTATGGGTGAGGTAGATACTTCATCCATTTGCCTACATAATAATCAACCTACATCATGAAAAAATCTATATTGATTATTAATAGAGTAATAACATTATTTTGGACAAATAATTACGGCCAATGCTAAGATATACCTATACAGGTGCGTTTCTACCAGCCCAACGCATTGGCAAGTTTCATTACTCTTCTCTACGGCCATAATTTTTATAGACTAATTTTTTTTAACACACGAATCATTTCTTTCAAACAATTTTTACCAAAGGTGCACAATTTAAAATGAGTAATCCAGTAAATATTCGTTTAAATCACTAATTAATCATAAGCTTATATCATCAAAGGAAAAGTTTTGAGCATTTAAGAAAAGCACGCGTGGTAGAATGATGATGTGCTGAAGACTCCGTCTTTAAGCCGTTGTTTTCCGAAATGATTTATTTCAGATTTGTAGATATTTAACCAGCACTTATCCTGGAGTTAAAAAGCTATTGCGATTAATTCCGTAGCGGAGGGAATTTGCAGAAACAATTTTACCGAAATTTTAGTTATAAAATTATTACCCACATGTGACAATGGATTCTGGGAGTTATTTGATTCCCATTAAATTGTGAAAACAAAATACAGATGACGAAAACATTAAGTGAGTCTTGAATTACCTTCTTGAATTGATTAGCTTTTAGCATACGAATAACATTGCACTACAACACATACGATACACTTAACGGGCTGTTGTAGAGAGTGCAAGGACCAAAAGAAAATATACTAGAATAGTATAGGATTTATAAAACCGTATTAAGAATAAGGACTTTATAGTATACATTTGGAACCATGTGTTGCGTGTCAAAAAATTACCATATTTTATCTCTTGAGAGGTGTATGACGTCATCAGCTTATATTTCGTGTTCTGAGAAGGAAATAAAAGTTTGGCTACTAGTTGTGAGCTGGGCTGGGCCTCAGAATTGAAAAAAGCACGCTTATAAATATGCAATATTTCAAACATCCAATCCATTCCTTATTTTCTTAAGATTCCAAGCCACAATCCGGAAACATCTTGGTAGCACTTACCATTTTATACTGCACTGAATACCGCGTCAATTTGCTCGTAAGTGCATTACATCTACTCATTTACGGGCATATTATAACGACCACTACGTAGAGATCGTGAAAGCCATTTAAATTAGGAGTTTTGATCTAAATTTCAATGATAAAAGCCCTAAAATATACAAAATTATTTGCGCAAATTCATGTTACTAGGATCTATCCAATATTAACGCAAACCAGTAGTTCAGAAAACTTACAATTGAGTTACCTTTCTTAAAATTTTGAAAATACTTCTTAAAAACACTATTAATCATTTAAAAAACACACAAAAGAGTAATGGCGACAATATACGAAAATAATGTAAACGTATAACATTTTTCAGCAGCATGATTAGAGCTGTATTACAGATCAGAGAATGTAATGTTTCCGGAAAAATTGGACGGTTTTCTCGACAATATTGGTCAAGCTTATTCCCCGCTGACAGATCATGTGAGTGTAAAAGCATGAACGGATCTCTTCATGTTTACAGTTTTTTTAAATATGAGCAAGCCATCTTAAAGTTGCTTTGCAGCCCTTATCACGCTGAGATATGCTCCGGTGCATTTCAATAAGGAAAACACAGGGTAGGATATAAGGGTTCCCTGCTCTCATTCAAAGAGGCACTATGAAAAATCGAAAAGCACCAATGCGAAAATCAGCACACAACAAAGAAATATCCATAGAGAGAGGAGAGGCCCCATTCATGAGAAGGGGTTATCCGCCAAGGCACAACCTATTGAATGATAGCTATCGAGGAGGGGGTTGTGCGTGGGTGGGTGGGTGGGGCAGCGGGGGTGTATGGGAAAGGAGTGATGGTGAAGCCACCCTTCTCATTTGTCTAATGACCCCGTGATGGCGTCGCGGGGCGAGGGGCCCGGGTGGGATTGGGGAGGAAGGCTCACAGCGACTTCTTCCGCAGCAGAGAGAACGAACCCCTTCTCAACAATGATGCCGCCGGCCATTGTCGCGGGGCAGCGGCCCGGAAGGAGGGCGCGGGGAGCGATTCGGCTGTGGACAAAAGCATCGGGAGCGGGCACTCTCAATCAGGAGCGGCCCCCGCCCTCGCCCCAACACACACCCCCCCGCGCCGTGCCGCCGACCCTCTCCGCCGGCCGGCCGCACCAGCCCGTGCCGCTGCGGCGCGCCGTGGAGCGAAGGAGGCGGAGAGCTGCAGGGGTCGAGGGTTGGAAGTGCGCGAGGGGGATCTTCGACACCCCCCGCGCCCGCCCCCTCACGTCCACCCACCGACGGGTGCATCCGGGAGGCCCCCCCTAACCCCCCCCCGGGAATCGCCGGATTCTCCCCCCCCACCCACACATCGCGGAGCGCACTAGGAAGCGGACAAATGAGGCTTAATTACGCCGAGGGCGGCAGGAGGGGCCGACGAGAGAAGGGTGGGGGCAGGGGGGCTGAGCCACATTGACCGGGATTGCAAGAGCCGAGAGCAAAAACTGCAAATGGCGGTGCACGAGTGCGCGGATGTTTCGAGGCTCGCTCGAGCCACCCGCCCCACCCACCGCACTCCCTGAGATGACAATTGAAATAATATCCGAGAGGGATTGAAATCCGAGGAGGAAGGGAGGGGAGGAGGGCACGCAGAAGGGGCGGTGGCGATTAGTAGGATGGGAAATTATAATGGGATGCCCGGGGCGGCGGGCACAAGGAGCGGGATGCGGGGGCGAGGAGCGGTGGGCAGGAGGCGATGCGAGAGGCGAGGGAGAGAAAAGTGTCGACGTGTCGCCGTCGAGACTCCGTCCTCTCCCTCCCGCGGAGGGCGAAGGGGGAGGGACGGCCGTCCTGGTGGCGGGTGTACCTCCCGCCGAGAGGTGACGGGGGAGCTTTGTTCGCCGGCGCCTGCGACGGAGACTCCGGTCGCCAGCCGCGAGAATGGCCCGCGGTGGCGGGGTGGATGTCGGGGAAGAAGAGCCGCGGCGCAGCCACCGGGGAACCTCCGGGCACTCGCTAAACACGGAAGACGTGCGAGCTACTCGAGACCCGGGGACGAGAGAAAAGCCTCGACTGACGTGGGTGGGCGGTGGGAAGTAAAGGGACCACCCATTACTTGCACTGGCCACACTGATGAGTCAACGTTAATGATTTACAAGTTGAAAGGCTTAACAAATACACGTGAATCTTACGATGTAACGATACCTATTTTAAATCGATGTCGAATTTTCATTTTAAACTTTTTCGACAAATGCAGATATACCAGCAGTTTACTCTTTCTACCATAATTTTTACTTAAAATATGTTCGAATCCAATTTCCCTATAATGATACATTTTTACATAATGAATTCGTTCCTATTGCATTTAGAAATGAATATGTGGCACAATTGTGTGCATGCCATGTTGTACGCCGCCAAATAAATAGTCAGATTCACAGAGTAGAGTACCACGGGCCTGTCTATATTACGGAAGGTTTCCAATGCTAGAAAATAAACTAACTTTTTCACTGTCGTTTAACTAGCATCATTTATGGGTAGTATATACAGTCGTAAGATTGTTCCCAAACTACTGCCGTGCCGGACAGATTTGACAATGTGACAACACAGTGGATCTGGTAGCAGAAGTGTAAAAAACAATCATAAAAACAGTATTCAATCCGAAGGTCGGTTGGGTAGGTGATGGTAGAGCTCACCCAGTACTATGCCCGACGACGTGTGAAATTCACACATTACATTAGGGCCAGTTACTTTCCCTGTGCCGGTTATGGTTTCCCAGGAAGATCTGGTACCCGAAAAATTACTTGACTTGGGTGGAGCTGCAGTGCCTTACCCGGTAATCGAACCCTCCGGTCGGTACTCCAACGCTCTACCCCCTGGACTACCGTGACCCATAGCATAAGGACATACTTAAAATATTTCCGATACATTATAAATACAAGAGTTCATGTACGCAAAACGCCGACGCCAGGGTGGGTGTGCTGACGAGCCTGGTCTGAAGTGAAACCCTTGACTGGAAACTTTGCCTTTCCTTAGTCAGATGTTAAGTTGGAAAATCATTTGTAATGGATCAATGATGCGCTTAGATCCCCTTATGTTCCACGAGTGGATTACTAATTACCATTTGATTCACAATTCGTCGAAGGTTACTGATGACGACGGTATTGACATGTGGTCCCGAAATTAATGTTATCTTAGTTTACCACGGTAGCACACACCTGAAAATATTTCAATGCACGGTGTATGATATGTCCAAATTATGAATGAATAAGCGTACATTCCAATTTCAAGCGTAGAAGTCAATGAGGCTGTGAAATCATGCCGCTAAGGTACCTAAAGTGTAACTTAATAATCACAATATAGCATTACTACGTTTAAATATGTCAAACATGGTACTTTATTGGTCCTGAGCTATGGCCTGCGTTGTACAGGGAGCTACCCTACCTTGCACTTTAATATACCCTTCAAAAGTTCAAATTAAATCTTGATCTAGCGTAGATTGCTTTTACTAAGAATTAAAATATACTTACTTCCCAAACTACCCCTGCCCTGGCTGTGAACATATAAATTAGGGGTTTTTCCAATTTTTATTGAAAATAAAATACTCGCTATATTCACTTAATTTACAATAAAATATTTCACAAGCACCTTTAAACAAATATTGACTAATGCAAATACTTAAATATAGGATATAGAGAATTGCGGATAGCAAATACTCCATTATTCATTTGTACTATACATATAAACTGTCAGTAGGGAGATGAAACGTATTACAAAAACTAAAATCACATATTTAACTTAATCATTTCCACGTGAATCCTCCTCGATTTTGATTTCGTTAAAATATTACATTTTTAGGTTTCTTCTTCACTTTACCTTTATAATCTTCCGACACTTCCTCTTATTTAAATAAAAGTCCCGAAGACAGTCAGACAAAACACGGGAACAAATGAAAATCTGACCGGAGAAAAGAGATCCAGGATTAAAGTGAGGAGTCACAGCCTTTTGGTGTCAATGACGGTCCCCTTGCGATATTCTGCTCTTCCGATGGCATCGCCATGATGAGTTTGGGAATCAGTGACAAGAAGTATAGATTTCCCGATAATTTTTAGTCTTTACTCTGTAAATGCACTCCAACTATTGGCAAAAGGTAACCTCTCCTTTGTCTCCAGCCCTCTGTCGTATCTCTTGGCGTGAAAAGATGATTTGGCTTCGGCATTTGCGCATTCACTCCTAGTCGGAGGTTATCCCATGACATTAAATAAATCATCAAAAAATAAATGCCTTAACAAATGTCAATGATTAATCCTATTTCGACATAAATAATTTTTACTTTCAAGTAAAATCGAAAAAAAAACATTCATCCAGCTGAAACCATGCTAAGAACTGGCATTTGTGTAATTCATAACAGCTGAATTCCTCGTGAGTTTTCGATGCCGTGTTTCAGGCTTCGTATATTCACGTGTATAGCCCATTCCTCCCAACTTAAATTGGTCTTTTAGGAAAAATGAAGTATTTCGGTTACTTTAACGCATATGTTTCCATTGAGATCAGATAAACACTTATGGTACAAAAAAGCGCCTCTTCAAGATTTAGAGTATATTTCCTATGGGCCTCTCGTAATTCTTTACGATTCCAAAAATGTAAGTAAAGTAAGTAATAAAGTAAGACTTCTTAATTTAAAGTGATCAAAATTAAAAACAATGGATGTTAAGTGGAGCCAGGTAAAGGAAGCTACACTTATGCACTGTAAGTATACTGGAATTAGAATTCCCTTCTTATGTATATTTCTTTAGAAGTTAGGAATTTCCTTTCAAAATGTATCCTCTGAATGTAAAAATATCACGTGCTGGATATCATACATGTATGAATTAGCATAGTGTCATTAAAAGTACAAGGATTACTATTTTTCATTAACCAGGACGAGATTTGAATAGAAAATTGAGATACTTATAATTTTTCTTTTTTATATATTTTTCTTATTTATAGTTTGTAGCCTCATTTCCACTTCATTTTATTATTTATACTCGACATGCGAGTGAAATGACGTTCATTTGCGGGTCATAAAGAAGAAAATATGTATGTACCTTCACTGCTATTAAGAAGTCGTAAACCTCTAACAGCGACTATGACGCACCAAAAATACAGCATCCATTGAACTGCTCAAATAATATGGAATGTGACACTAATTTTCAAAGCTCTAGGAAAAATTTGTCCATGTAAATTCGGTGCATAGTAAAATAGCGAGATTTCGTCAAATGATGGGAAATAGGGGTGCATATGTCATCTAGTTTTAAGCTCTGGATGCAATGTGTATTTTCTACCCTTACATCGGATCCTTTTATCTGTAAATGGCCTCTGAGTCGGTAATACATCTCCGGCATCTACTTGAGCGATACTGTGCAACTAATGCACTGGAATTACGGAGGAAGGGCATAGGATAGAGACGCACGTGGCACTGAAAAGAGCGAATGAATGGGAAGGAAATAAAATGATCACTGGAAGCAGTAGAGAGATAGAAATTATATTTTCATTAGCAGAGAGCATAAATGACTGGCAGGGGTGCAAACCAGAGATACTCTTACGTATCATTTTGGGCCCCGTAGTCACTTACATCCCACATCAGAAGTTTTTGTCCCTGAAGTATGCACCCGATAGTCAGCTCTCCTAATTCATACTTTCGAGTTAAGCCATGACGATTTCTTTTCCAATAAAGAAACTGCAATAGGAATATTCTCCTAACTAGTTATCTTCCCCCATTTTAAGAGTATGGAACCTTCTTTACTTTATAATAATGCGTGTATGTTGCATAAATATCCCAAAAACTCTCAATCATGGAGGGTGAAGGGACAGAATGCATGAAGGTGCATTTAGTATAATACTGATTAGAAGTTCAGCAATAGTATGATATGGTTAATACACGGAATTGAAAATACACAAATTGATTACTTATGATATCACCTTCATTTTTTTACAGTGATAAGTGGGTTCACTTCATGTTCAAATTGTGAGAATACTGATTATTATTTGAAAAGATTTATTTCAAAGTCTATGATTTGTGCTGACAGTATTGGTCGAAACAAAAAAGTGAATTAATAAATTTAAATTTTTTAAATTTGAAATTTATTTAATTAATTAAGAATTATTTTTTTTATGTTAAAATTTAGTTCTTCTCATAATAAATTTAAAAGAATTTCGTTTCAAGTTGATATTTCAATATGGTTTTTTTGGAGTATTTGTACAGGAGAGCAATTCAAAGAAGCAATTTTTTTGGGACTGAAAAGATTGGAGCCACTAAATAATTTAGAATATGTTAAATCTTTAGAACCTTCAAACAAAAGCTAGAAAAAAACTTCATTGAATATTTTCTCCATTTATAACAAAAGATCTACCATTTAGATGCCTCCTTGTCTGCAAACTAGAGAGAAAACAAAACTAGATACCACTCTACTATTCAAATGTTAACTCTCAATTTTGCACATTTTAATCACAGTACTATATACCAATCCTTCCAAATGCCTAAATTGTGATCACGTGAATGAAGTTCATAGCTAAACGATATAATCAATAATAGGAGACTGCCACAAACAGGAGTATTCTTCTTGAGTGCCGTCGCAATGTCTGTCATTCGACGCCAATCACCTAGAAAAAGAGTAGTGAGACTGAATGGTTTGCCATTTCAGTTAATTTCAAGGCAACGTGTGATGGCACTGCAATGCGAAAATGACGAAACCTCAGACGGTAAATCAAATTTTGATGACGCAATCCAGTGACAACTCAGGGAAAGGTGTACTGACCTCGCTGGAGGCAAGAAAGGCACTAACGTAGCCAGAGGTACATAAAATGAAAGGATTGATATAGCAAACCTCATTTCTAATTTGGTACAGGTTTAGGAGGGCATTTAGGAGGAGAGAAAGTTGGGAAATAGAGGGAGATTATTCTGAGTTTGAGATTATTCTGAGTGACACGAGATGGAAAATACGTTACGCTCTTTTGAATCTTGGCCGAAGTCGCCTTATTTTCTTATCAACGTGGTAGTTCTTCTGAAATCGGAAAATTGCACAACCATCTCTTGGTACGAACCTCGTGAATTCAACAATATCATACTTGAACGAAAATAAAAAAGAAAAGAAATATGATCCTAGATAATTCCAATAATATATTTTAAGGTAAACAAATTCGTGAAGCTGAGAATTGGGCAGCTTTTAAGGGACACCTTAAGGTAAGTACAGATGGTAAACATTATTGCGTTTGATACCTGAAAATGAACTGCATAGGTATGTGAAATAAGACTGAAGATCAAGGTTCCCGATATCGAGAGAAATGTATGCAAGGGCGCATGGTCTCTCTTACTTTTGGGGGAATCTGCAAGACTGAGGACAGAAGGGAATTTATCAGTAAGAATAAAATCGCGACAGCGGTGCTTCATTATGAGGCAGCATGAAAGTAAGTCTTCATGAATTCCCGGCCCCTAGTCAAACGATAGGAGGATTAGATGGAAAATACAGCCTGATTCTTGTCACCCACGTCAATTTACTATTGAATTCCGATTTGACTTTTGGGTTTCTTGGACATGGTGAAGGACTTAATGTTTATAAAATCCCTAAGGTTCTCTACTTGAAGTCGAAATTTTCCGTCAATAAAGACGTTAGTCTTGGCAAAGTTATTACACAAATACGGAAAAATATTCTTCGTAAAAAATGTTGCCACTTAAAAATACTGCCACGAAATCCTTAGTGGCATGAAAGGAAGCCAAGAAACTTCATTGTGCAAAGCGGATCACCCAGAGGGTGCTCCTCGAAAATTTAACGCGGTTGTGGCAGCTGTGAGGCTAGTTCACAAAAGCAAAATGTTGGCAATTTTATTGCACCCTGGCGAGAAACTTTGGCGCCGGGAGCATAATCCTGAAACCAAAGCTCTTTTTGCAATTACATTATCGTAAATAAGAACACCAATTAAATGGAGGAAATATGAAAATAGGGTGCATCCATGTGGGGACTTCTAGTGCTCCAAAAAACAAAGTGACGTTGCTAATTTTTTTCGAGTGTTTCAGGATTTACACAATTTTTGTGTGTCGGAATTCTCCTTGGAGATAACGGCCTGCAAGTCCCTCGGCAGACTACGCGCGTGTAGTGGACCGACGGGGAGGAAGCCGTTCGCGGGAAGGAAGCCTCGGTGAGCGGCGAATGCGCCCTCCATCCACATCTCCTCGTCCACTGACACCCAACATTCGTGGCGGCAATGGGCTCCACGTTTGCTCCAATCCTTGCAGATGCCAGACTGGTGCCGGAGCACCGCCAAGGAACCTATTGGACCTCGGGCAATGTCGAGGAAATGGGCCACATATCATCATTCAGTATATTCCCCGGGAGGAATATCCACGAGATCTCGAGATGTCAGTAGAAATTGGGAACACAGCGCCCGGTAGGGCTGCGACAGCCGAAACCACTTTTTAGAAATTTTTCAGTTTGCCCCGAATTTTTTCCTCATCATGCAGACATACGCGTACATGGGTTGTCCTTCAATGGTTCCTGGAGCAGAACTTCCTACTCCAAACCCCCTCCCACCACCCTTCAAACGAAAACGCACCTTTGTCGAATCCTTGCGCTCCGCCCCGCAGCTTTCCGACCCGCACGCCCGACCGCCCTCCCCTCTTACCCTCAAGGATCGATATCGCATGTGATTGCTCTCGTCCCCGTTCCGATGGCCACATTTGTACGAAGAGGCCTTAAGCCCCCCCCCCCGCGCCACTCCCCTCCACGCAACTGAGTCCCCCTCCCCCTGGACGACGACCCTTTCTTCCCCCAGCCACGCCACACTACTGCTCACTGCTCCACTTGCCCCTTCCCCACAACCCAGTGTAAATATTTAGACAATCAATTACGGCATAATCTCGATAAATTTGCTCAGAACGAAACTGACGACATAAGGAATTGATCTCACGCTCTTGGAGACTGAAATCAATATGTTACCTTAAAATGGATAGGAGTTCCTCATAGTGGAGTTTAAAAATATTTCGAAAATATTTTTTAGGGGAGATATAGAGCATAAATTAGTTCCATAAAATAAGAAGCAATAATAATTTTCTACTGCCAATACGAAACATGAAAATTGGAAGTGTAAAGGCGAGTAACAACTGTGAAATATGTCCTTGTCTTATTGTATCTCTTATGAAACAAATAAGCTTAGTTACAAATATATTACACTAAGTCCCCTAATAATGGGGAAATATCAGCTCTGAGATAACCTAATGGCTCATAGATAAAAGACCCCCATTTGGTTCGAAAACACTATGAATTCTATGAAACTCTAATCTGGGAGTCCAAATAGAGACTCCCAGAACTAGGAGCCAAATGCTGCTACATACTTTAAAAGTTTACAGATCCCAAAACTCATTATCGTCTTCCGAAATGCATTGCTCCACAAGCTTAAATTTAGGTATACTGCATTAATTATATTTTTGATTTGTTTTGCACTTAAAATATCTTCGTCGATCTTTCCACACGTACATTGACAGTACACGACTCAGGTACCCATCTAATGCGTATTATACAGGTAGATGGTATGGCCTCTCCAAAGTCATATTTCCCGAATTTTTACTAGCGCGAAGGAATTTCGTTGATCTCCGTTTGTTATTTTGTTAGCCTTTATGTCCCTTTCTGCTACGTCAAATAAAGGTCTGAATGCATGATGTTCTTTAACCTAAACATGAAAAATGTCTTCTTCCAGTTTTCTGTAACGAATTTAATTTTCTTAATAAAGATGCTCTAAATACACTAACTAGTGTCTTCCTCTTTGTCTACATCTTCTACAGGGATAACTATAGTTCATTTTGCCAGGACGTGTTTTCTTTAAGGCAGCCTTAGAAAGGTGGGGATAATACAGGAGTGTCAATTATCGCCTATCCATTAAAAAAAAAGAAGAAATAGGAGTCCAGAAACTAGACCAGGTGGAGCAGTTTACCCATCTTGGAAGCGTTATGGATCAAAATGGCCAAAGTAGTGCGGAAATAAAAAAAGAACTGAATTTGACAAAGAAGCCTTCAAAAGGAAGAGTGAATTGATAACATCGGCATTTAGGATGTTCAGAAAAAAGCGCCAGGACCTTGAAATTGAGCATCGTTTTGAAAGTGGCGTGAAATTTCTTTGAAGAAAGATGAGAGGTGTGCATTAGAGGCCTATGAGGTATGGGTGTGGAGAATGAGTGAAAAGATGAAGTGGAAGGAAAGGAAAGCAAACGAAGGCGGACCGTCAAAATTGAATTGGAAGAGACGGCAACCAGGAGAAATCCAAAGAACCCAGAAACAGTGAATTCAGATCATTTGAATGACGATTGAATGCTGAATCCTGGTGGAGAGGAAAACCTTTGTCAGGTGTGATAGGGAGCGTAGAAGGATAAGGCAATTCGAACGAAATGAAGCGAGGTAAAATGTGGTCTTGTTTTGTGCGGTGTCGTCAGGTTGGATCTTGTTGGGCAAATTTACCCGAGTCCATCAAAAATATACGTCGAACCATTGATTACCAAATATTAATGACATTTTTTATTACTTCATTGGCACGTACTACCACCAAACATATCATCTACTTCGTCACCATTAAACTCCTAGTCTGCCGTCAGCATGAAATCTCATGAGAAGCTCGTGGTTCTCTTTTTCAGGATGATCCTTCAGCTCTTCTGCAGAATGCTCCTAGCCCTACTTGCGGTACTCCTCGCAGTACTATGGCACTGAAGTAGAGTGCCACAATCCTACACCTGCCTTATCGTTAAGAGAGCCGGTGTGAGTGATACTTCGGCTGCCAGTTAAATGTCTCCATATTCGAACCATTTCATTTCACTAATATTTATAGATTGAGAATGAAAGTGTTTATTTCTTGAGTAATTCATAATGGCATAAATAATACCTAAATCCATATCATGCTTTTACCAGTAGAAAACGCTGTGGTTAACAGTGAGAATACTTTTCGTATACTCATCATCTAAATTATGGGAAGTAGAAATGACTTTGCATCAAGTAAGAATATATCATAACGATAATAAATAATGAAAGAATATTTGAAAACAGAGAAGAAGTTAAATGAACGAGATAAATCATAAGTGTGCTAAAAACTAAATTAAAAATAGATGGAGCGAAAAGTTATGAAATCCTTTTGAGAGAGGGTAAAATTTATAAACAATAGTTAAATGTCATTTTTTTAATTTCACTCATTTATTTTTATTTACTACTATTTACTATTTTATTTAATAACTCATTAATGTTGAACGTTCAAAGTAGATATCAGCACCGTCCGTGTTAAAATTACTACTTAATCTTTTTGAGGAAGCATTAAGGGGAAAACTACCAGGAAAGGTGTTTGTCAAAACTTTCATGGAATAAAATTTTCTTTTCATATCCTTCAGTGACGTTTCCTGACGATTTGGGGTTGATAATCCCGAGGCAACTCTAGCTTAATGAAGGAATTCGCATGCCTACCCCACGGATATTTAATAAAAGATTACGCATTTAGATGAAACAACTGCTCAATAAATTTAAGATAAAATAATTCAGCAAAAACACCAAGGCGCAAATTAAATTCAATATAGGCGCTTAGCTCCATTTTGACTCATTGTTGCATACATCAAGAATATATAGACGTTATTTCAGACTTTTTGATTGATTATAATTTTCATGAGCCCAAATTACCTAAGATAAATAAAAACCAGCACTGCCTATACATAAAATATTCTTCCTTGAATGGCTCAAATTATCTCTATGTAGATATGTGTTTTTACATGTATATGCATTAGTTATTACAACAATTTATCACACAAAGAAGAGAGTACAACGTTTTCAGGAACTGATAAGATGGAGTTAAATTACAGACTCCACCATAAGCTACACCAAAAATTATCACGATCGATAGCGCGCTAGGAAGTTTCAATGATGAGCAGTAGTTATTGAGAAAAATCCGCATTCTAATAAGTACATCAACGTACTAGTAGTGAATCCCTAATAGAACACCATGCATCTCAACTTTAGCGCATCGATTAAATTGATACGTAACGTATCTAGACGAAATGCAACGTAAGCAGCGATCGTGTATCTAAGGGTAGGGGAAAATGGTGAAAATTCACTCCTAGAAAACTTTTAACTGCCACTTCCTTATTAGACGGTTAAATTCTTCAACATTTACCCACAGGAACCGATGCAAAACTCCCAATTACTCGTTACCTACTCAATTTGACTGTGGAAACTAAACACAAAGAATGTAACACGTATAGCTATTCAGACAACAAGACCTTAATGAGAGAAGACTTACTTAGTAGATTTCACAAGAATTTTTATTTTGCACGGCCGTGGTTTCGTCGCAAGACCACATCATCAGGTGACGCGATAATGTTGTCTCGCGGCGAAACCATGGTCGTGAAAAATGAAACTTCTAGGGGAATCCGCCAAGTTATTCTTCCCTAATTTGCACCTACGCATGAATGACTTCCACCAAGTAACGCATGAGGCATTATTATTATTAGGTAATCTACCGGTTAAGGTAGGTTTTTGGATGGACACAACTATCAAATAAACATTTTGACTCCCCACCTAGCAAACTAATCTATATCAGGTCCCTCTTCATCTCGGTGTACTTCTTTCCTCCCTTCATCCCGTCCAACATCCCTATCCTGTTCCTACCCTTACCTCGCTTGCCCAACATTCTCCCCTCTATTACCCTCTTCAACATTCCACTACCGCTCAATACGCCTTTCATCCATTTTTCCTGCCTCCATAGGATTTCTCTCAACAAACCCCTCTCCTCACCCGCCATTTCCAGCACTTCCTCATTTGTTTTCCTCTCGGTCCATTTCACCTTCTCCATTCTTCTCCACACCCACATTTCAAAAGCCTCCAATCTACGTCTATCCTCCTGCTTCAGCGACCACGTTTCCGCGCCGTACATAGCTACGCTCCATATCAGAGTTTTTACGAGTCTTGTCTTAACATCCCTACTCAACGTCCCCGTCATCAACTCCCTCCTCCTTGAGAAAGCCTCCTTGCCTAGCGCAATTCTTCTCCTTACGTCCCTATCACTTTGACCGTCTTGGTCCAAAACACTTCCGAGATATGTAAACTGTTCTACCTGCTCTATTTTTTCCCCGCCTATTTTAATATTTAGCTTAGCCTTTTTCTTTCTAGAAAATCGCATAACCTTTGTTTTATTAATATTTATTTTCATCCCATATTTATCGCACTGAACCTCCAATTCACTCAACAATGCTTGCAACCCCTTGGCTGACTGAGCAACTAATGCTTGGTCATCAGCAAACCTAACCGATTTTACGAGTTCCCCTCCGACTTTCATTCCTACCTCCAGTTCTTCCCATGCCTCTTTAATCATTTCCTCTACATATACGTTGAACAGTACCGGTGACAATGGGCAACCCTGCCTTACACCTCTTCCTAACACTGCCCATCCAGACTCTCCGTTCCCCACTCGCACCTGAGCAGTCTGAGACATGTACAGGTTGCGGATCAGTCTCCTGTCCCTCCAATCCATTCCTATTTTCTGCAATACACGCATTAATTTTTCCCAATTCACTCTATCAAACGCTTTTTCGAAATCTACAAAACAGGCAAAAACGTCCTGATTGTATTCTATATTCCTCTCGACTAGTGATCTCATTACTGCAATGACATCACGCGTACCTCTTCCTTTCCTGAACCCACACTGATCATCCCCTAAGTAATCATTTGCCTTACTCTCTATCCTTTTATTGATAATCCTGAGAATAACTTTAGCTGCGTGGGATATCAAACTTATTGTTCTGTAATCCTCACATGACGAAGCCTTTGCCTTTTTTGGAATAGGAACTAACACCGATCTCACAAAATCTTCCGGCCAGATTCCTTCCTCATAGATACTACGAATCAGTCCATATATGGCCTTCTTCCCACCTTTCCCTAACCATTTCAACATTTCTACAGGAATATTGTCCACCCCCACAGCCTTATTTGCTTTCATCTCCTTTAATGCCCTTTCTATTTCATCGTCGAGTATGCCTGGACCTAAGCTATCTTCTTCTACGTCATGTTCCTTTTCTATGTCTAACCTTGTCGGCCTAAGTTCTTTACCATACAGTGTTTCTATATATTCCTTCCATCTCTCTTGGATTTTTCCTGGTTCAACTATTATCTTACCCCATTTATCTTTAACTGTTAGCACAGCTCTTGCCTTCTTACTTCCCGATAATAACTTAACCTTGCTGTATAGAGCACCAATTTCACCCTTCTTCTGTAAACTTTCCATATCCTCGCATTGCGTTTTCCACCATTCTTCTTTTGCTTTATTTGTGGCCCTTCTCAATTTATTGTTTAACTCTTTGTACTTCATTTTGCCTAACTCTGTGTTTACATTTTTCCATCTTCTTCTCTCATCCATCTTCGCAATCATCTCATCCGTTACCCATGGTTTCCTTATCCTTTTCCCGTTAACGGTCCCTATAGTGTCTTTAGCGGCTTCCAATATCCCTTTCTTGATACATTCCCATTTTTCTTCGATAGCACTCAGTTCTTTACCGTCATCCATCATTTTCTCTACAGCCTCCTGATACTCCTTCCTCGTTAATTCATTTACTGCTTCTAAATTCCATTTTTTAACCCGCCGGCCTTGCCTTATCTTCTTGAAACGAACATTACATTTCATAACAATTAAATTGTGGTCAGAGTCCGCATCCGCTCCTGGGAAACTGTGCGAATTTATCACACTGTTCCTAAACCTGTGCCTAACCATAATATAATCTAACTGATAACTTTCTGAGTCACCTGGCATTTTCCATGTATACCTACGCCTTTTGTGGTGTCTAAACCATGTGTTAGTGATGACTAACCCCTGTCTCCTGCAGAATTCAATTGCTTTCTCCCCGCGTTCATTCCTCGTGCCTAACCCATAGTCCCCCACCTCACCCCCATCTCTTCCTTCGCCTACCGTCGCATTCCAATCCCCCATCACTATCAAATGTTTCCCTGCAGGAACACTCGCGATGATATCCTCTAACTCATCATACATCCTATCGACTTCTTCCTCCTTGTGGTTGCTCGGTGGCATGTATACCTGAATAATGACCAAGTTCGTCGGCTCTGCTTTAATCTCTACGAGTAAAATTCTATCTGTCGCTTGCTCTATGTTGACTACGCTTCTTCCTACCCCTTTATATAAAATTACGGCAACCCCTCGTTGGCTCTCATCCCCGCCGCTGTATATTACTCTATAATTGTCACTCCAGTAATCCCCGTTATCCTTCCATCTCACCTCGCAGAGGCCTAAAACATCTATGTTACCTCTTTCCATCTCTCGCTTAATATTTTCTAATTTGCCTCTCCTCAACATTGTCCTGACGTTCCAGGTTCCTATTCTAACTACTTTCGCCTTCTTCTGAGTCTTCTGTCCTGCTGAAGTTATTTCTTCCCCGCAAGGGTTTCGTGGGATGACGACCGCGGAAGCCTTGCCTCTCCCGCTGCCGGGCACGACACACGGCCTCTTGGGCCGTGTCCCGTAGTTGCCAGGACTCATATTATCTATAGTGCCCATCATAATATTCTTGGGAATCATAATTGAGGTGGTTTCCCGTTGCCTTCCTCAATAGTGTTTTTAACGTGACACCATCACTTAATGGCCGCCCCACTGGGGTCAGACGCCATTGCAGCCGCCTCACTGAGGAACAGACGCTGCGTGGACTACCTTTCGTCTGGCTCCTAACCTTCGACCTATCTGGCATGGGTGACCCTTCCAGGAGTAATTATTATTACTCCGGCCAGCATAGCACTAGGGGTCATCGGAACACACAAGCCCTTCCACCACGACAAGGTTGTAGTCCATGGGAGGGGCATGAGGCATTATCTTTCAAAAAACAAGATATCGGAGTCAGAGGATCTATGCTATTTAATATTGTTTTCAAAGTCACTTATTGAACCCAAGAGCACGCAAAGAAGATCAATCCATTAATAGGCATAATTATCTGATTATGCATCTTCTCGCGCAAATTTACCGGAAAATTATGTGAAAATCACCGATGAGTTGAAGGGAACGGTAAAACATGCTTGTTTAAAAAAATCGGTTTTTCAAGATAGCAAAAAAAATGATTAATACTTCGATTTTGAGATACATATGATTCTGCAGAACCTTTAACCAATCAATGCGACGCAAAATAAACTTCAGGATGTTCTTCTCAGTATGAAGATGACAAAATAAATTGATTCGAGACATACATGCCAGGATACTGTGGATATCTCATCCACAATATTCAATGTTTTATTGGGAGAAGAAGAGACAATGTTACCCTCTATATAAAGTATAGAAATAAAACTCATGTTAAGATCTAATCTTTAAAAATATTCAGAGTACAGAATTCTATCCCGTTCATGTTGGAAGATACATCATATACATCAACAAGGCTAAGTAGCATTCTTATATGGGTTACTTTGACTTCTCACGTCCAAGATTTCTGTTAAATTCATTAATAATCTTCATCCATCATTGACCAATTAGAAAGAACCCTGGTTTTAGATAATTCCCATAATTCATTCAAATAACAATTTTTAATTTCTACCAGTTTCTCCATTATTCCATTATTTTTTTAATAGCTTATCATTAACATACTATTTTCCATTATTCATATAGCGGGGCTATAAAAAATCCCCTTTCACGGAAAGGCGCCCACACTAAAATAATACTGATCATCAGAGACATAGAAAAAGTATAATGCAAATGACTTTTGATCATTCAGAAGGGATTATTGATGCTTGTTCACTAACGAGAGTAGTCGTTCAGTCATTACAGCCAACGCGGAAAAAATTTGATTGAATTCCGTACCGTGTAATATTTCGCCGGCTTATTTTGGTGCTAATTGTCTCACATTTCCATGCATCATTCACGTATATTTCTGGCTGTGGCTAGATACGTATAACGGGGATTTCAAAGTATCCGAAAGCTTCCGAACGAAACTTATACATAGCCTCCCTACGAACAAATGCAGTTTATGGCTCCACACAAATATGACATGAAATATTCAAGGGGTGGATAGGGGACGGTTTCAGGTGCGGCATCGACTTCCTCCGCATCCGAGGTGGGTGCGGCAATAATTTCGTGGAACACGGCCGCAGCGTGAGGGGAATTTATAACTCCACCGTTTTCACTCGCACCATAACTGACACCTTCCACTCAACGCGAAGCCCCTTGCCGCTCAATTATGAAATATCCACGGGTCCACCCTTTGATAGGCATCTGCGACGGAGCTCATTCATTATTGAGGGCGTCCTGGGCCCTCGATATCGACGCCCCGCTCTCGTCAACTCCCAGGCTCCTGCTTACGTCGGACTTCGGCGGCGCAAAGGCGACGGCCAACCTGTGCGATCCAAATATTTTAATCCTTGATGATCAAGGCGGAAATCCCTAGGGATTCCGAACAAAATATCGGAGCTGGCGATTCAATTGAGCGCCCGTCAAGCCGACGCCGTGTCACGGAGACGGGTGGCGGCGGCCGAGGAGAGAGCGACGGCCACAAGAGGAACCCAGAAGAGAGGAGGGGGACCTCAAGGGGGCGGCATGAGAGGGAGGAAGGGCCGCGGAGGTGGCGGGGGCGGACGATGGGGTGGGTGAGGCAGCGGGGACGCCCCAAAGGCATGGCGTTTGACATTCACAAACGCTCGCTCGACACGACCAACTGACCAAAGGGGGAGAGGAGGAAGGGCTGGGAGGTGAGGCAAACGAGACGGAGCGAAGGAAGCGTTAAAGAGGGTGTGAGGGAGCGCCGCTGCTGAAGGGCGGATCCCAACTCTTTAACGGCACACCTGGCAAGACGCGCGCGTGGACCCGCGGAACAATCCAGGTGGGGAGGTTTTGATGGGAAATAAAACATGTGTCGGCCTTTGAACTTTTTTTTCCAAGAGTGGAAGCAACAAAATTAACTAAAGGTGAATGATTAATTTTCCAAAGGAAACTATGGATATTTAAATGTACGGATATTCTCATTCCCATGTTCATTTGGCCATTGACTCACGTACGAGTGATTCTCCGTTGCAAAAATCCAAAACTTAGTTGATTCTGGAAAAATCATGATGATAAAGAGAGTATTTGGGGAGAATGAGATAGAGTAGGAACACTAGGCTTACTTTTCAGTCTCATAACACCTGGGAATATTTGGCGATCCTGCATCCGCCAAACTGCCTGGGACAATGATGAAATATTTTCCTCCATACTCCATTTACTACTCCACGTTTTTTATGCAGAAAATAAATATAACGCACAGGTCTTCTTATTTTTTTCAACATGCTAATAGTTTATCAATCTCAAAAGTACAGCGTAAGATTTATCATAAATATACTTTTAATCTTATGTTTACTTGGAAAAATATTGTACAGTGCTTCATAAAAAGACAAACATTATCTTTTTATTCCAGAAAACTTGGGAAGTCCTTAGAGAGTTCAATGCAACTGAATTGTTATGAATTTCAATAAATGGGTTACTATAAATACAAATACAATAAGGACCGTTAACCATATTGTTACGGATCATTGCATCTGGGTGTGATTTCATATTGTCTGAGCTCGCTTGGCTTTGACAACAGAGAAGCTGAAAGAATCACGAAATAAATACCCTATACATAAAGGCTGGAGGGTAAATATGCACGAATGAAATATTTAAGCGGAGCAAAACTAATGAGTACGTTCTAAAAAATACCTTGACAAAATAGTTGTGTGTTTAAATTCAGTTACGCGCCAAAGCAGACCAGGAAATTTTAGTCCCGTATCCGATGAGATGATTGCAAAGATGGACGAGAGAAGAAGGTGGAAGAAGGTAAACACAGAGTTAGGCAAAATGAAGTACAAAGAGTTCAACAATAAATTGAGAAGGCCGACAAATAAAGCAAAAGAAGAATGGTGGAAAACGCAATGCGAGGATATGGAAAGTTTACAGAGGAGGGGTGAAATTGGTGCTCTATACTGCAAGGTTAAGTTATTATCGGGAAGTAAGAAGGCAAGATCTGTGCTAACAATTAAAGATAAGTGAAGTAAGATAATATATGAAACAAAAAAAATCCAAGAGAGATGGAAGGAATGTATAGAAACACAGTATGGTAGAGAACTAAGGCCGACAAGGTTAGACAGGGAAAAGGAACATAAAGTACTGCAGAAGAAGATAGCTTAGGTCCAGACATACTCGACGATGAAATAGAAAGGGCACTAAAGGAGATGAAAGCAAATAAGACCGTGGGGGTAGACAACATTACTGTGGAACTGCAGAAATGTTTAGGAAAATTTGGGAAGGAGACTCTATATGGACTGATTCGTAGTATTTATGAGGAAGGAATCTGACCGGAAGATTTTGTGAGAATAGTTCCTATTCCGAAAAAGGTAAAGGCTACATCATGTGCAGATTACAGAACAATAAGTTTAATATCCCACGCAGCTAAAGGTACTCTCAAGATCATCAACAAAGGATAGAGAGTAAGGCAAACGATTACTTAGGGGATTATCAGTTTGGGTTTAGAAAGGGAAGAGTTACACGTAATGCCATTGCAGTCAGTAATGAGATCACTAATCGAGAGGAATATAGAATAAAATCAGGACGTATTTGTCTGTTACGTAGATTTCGAAAGAGCGTTTGATAGAGTGACTTGGGAAAAATTAATGCGTGTATTACAGAAAATAGGAATGGAATGCAGGGACAGGAGATTGATCCGCAAACTGTACAGGTCTCAGACTGCTCAGGTGCGAATGGGTAACGGAGAGTCCGGATAGGCAGTGTTAGGAAGAGGGGTAAGGCAGGGTTGCCCAATGTCACCGGTGCTGTTCAACGTATATGTGGAGGAAATGATTAAAGAGGCATGGGAAGAACTGGAGGTAGGAATGAAAATAGGAGGGGAATTTGTAAAATCGGTTAGGTTTGCTGATGACCAAGCATTAGTTGCTCAGTCAGCCAAGGGGTTGCAAGCATTGCTGCGTGGTTATGTACAGTATCATGGTATGCTGCGTATACGTGCGTGGTTATGAACAGTGCGGAAAAACGGCTTTTGGTATATATACTGGATGCTTTTGAGATGTAAGTAAGGATAAGGATTAAAAGATGAAATGAAAGAAAACAAACGAGTCAGTACTAGACATGTTGGGGGAGGAGATATGTATGATTGTTAGGAGATATCTTAAGGAGGAAAATAAAGTGCATGTAGACCATTTTATACAGGAAGGAAGTTTTGAGAACTGTTATAGAAAGATGGACGCTAGGCAAGCAAAAAATGGGGAGGAGAAGTTGTTGAATGGAATGAGATTACATTGTCTTTCAGACAAACTGTACTCGTAGAAATACTCAGTCTTTATCCATTTAAAACCTAATATCATTTGGAAAACACCAATACCAATTCACTTGAACCTCAAGCCTTTACATATACGAACATAAACATGCAACATGATGAAAGTCATAGTTAACAAATATTTATCCAACTATTCTATTTTTATACTTGCTATACTACTCAAATATTCTATATTTATTAAAAAAATTAACTGAAAAATCATTTCATGTGAAACGCACAAACTAATGCGTAGGAAATATTTGACCAAACTCATATGTCGTTCTAATTTTTTTCTCCACTCCGGGAATAAGTAGTTTAAATATTAGGTTGGGGATCAAGAAATCCACTATTTTTGCATGAAATTCAAACTTTATTTAAAATATTTCGGATTGTCCGATTTGGGTCAAATATGCACCGTTTTATTGCATAATTTGTTGCCATTTTAAAGGTCGCTACATAATGCCTCTCCCATAGAAGTCTTCGTTCTTATTGGCGAAAAACTCTAGCAATCTCTTTTTACAATCTTCTTTTGATCGCAATTTCTTAACACTCAGGAATTTTTGCAATGTGATAAAAAGGTGGTGATCTCATGGTGCTAGGTCCCGACTATATGGTGAATGCATTAAAACCTCCCAACCAAGCTCATGGAGTTTCTGGCGAGTCACTACGGACGTGTGTGCCCTCGCGTTGTCCTGATAAAAATCCTTTGTTGGCCAACGCTGGCCGTTTCTGTTCAATCGGTAGCTTCAAACGGGCCAGTTGTTGATAGTAGAGATCTAAATTTAATATTTGGTCACATGGAAGTAACTCATAATAAATTATTCCCTTGAAATCCCACCAAATACACAGTAGAACCTTTCTGGCCGTTAGCCCTGGTTTGGCCACCGTTTGACCTGCTTCACCAAGCTTTGACCACGATCGTTTTTGCACAGTATTGTCGTATGAGAACCATTTCTTATCCCCAGTCACCATCCCTCTAAGGAATGGGTTAAGTTCATTCCGTTTGCCCAAGGCTTCGCAGATGGAAATTCGATTCATCATGTTTCTTTGTGTTAATTGGTGTGGTACCAAAACATCGTGCTTCTTTTCGAATCCAGCTTTGCGCAAATGGTTTTTAACTTTTTAATGGTCGATCTTTAGCTCTTGAGCTATGCTACGACTACTAATATGCCGGTCAAATTCGATTATTTCTGTGTTTTAATGGACATTTTCGACGACGGGCCTGCCTGTGCGAGGTGCATTTTTAACATCAAAAATACCTGAACGGAATCGATGAAACCAAAATTGCACGTAATTGGTTGTTACATTATTGGCACCATAAACACCATTCACATTTCAGCGGTCTGGCTTGCATTTTTGCCTTTATCAAAGAAAAACTCTAAAATGTACCGAATTTTCTCTTTGCACACTTCCATTGTTAACACCCTGCAACTCGCAACTGAATGGAGAAACAAAAAACAACAAAAGAATTTTTTGGTGTGAAATGTCACCTTGACAACGAGCATAAACTTGAAATTACTTGATTGATACTTTACGAGATATCGATCACTACAGCCATCTACCGAGAAATAAATGGGTTTCTTTTTCCTCAACCTAGTATATTCTAAATTGTACTTGGATTATAGCTATTCTTTGATTATTGGCCGGTAAAATCAGCGTTGCTAAATGTTCGACGACGACTGTCGAACGGCCGTTCGTCGCTTCCGTGAGGCACATGCTCGGTGAGCTTGCAGCGATGCGAGTATTCATTAATTCTCGTCGGAGACGTCATCTAGCCGATACCCATCGAACCTTAATATCGTTTTAGCAATCTTCACTAAATATTTTTTGCAGCTCGCAGAAAACGTAAATAAATTAGTGTGGGAATTATGTTAGATCTTATTACAATATTTTAATAAGCAAATCAAAAGTGTATACATATGATATCAAATTATATTCATTACTACTTCGCATGTGAAGATTTTCCAACACTTATAAAAATTATTTGCTTACATTATAATAACTTAATTATTTGAATGCATCACGGCCATAAATTAAATGTAGAGAAATAGGTGTGCACAAGAGATTACTCTGATTATTATGTTCCCCATCACATCCAAAAATGAGAAATTTGAATGGAATATGTCAAACAATTTCTGACGCATTTGTTCGATTTTTATTTTCCACGGAACTGCTGACGCTGATGTGACATCACGCAATTTTGTTTTATTTCTCGCGAACTTTTATTGCCTCCAGTTGATTGGTGATTCACGACTTCCACTTTCTTCGAAGATTTACATCGCCTACGGCAAGATTATAACATATGTTAATGGGTACAACACGAAAATATTTGTGAATGGTATTAATTTAGCTCGTGTCGCTCCGTTGTTTATTATCTCACAGCACTTGTATCTCTGTGACGAGAGTGAATCAAAGTCACTTTAGTTTCCATTCTGATTTGAAATACGAAACATTTGAGACTGAAGAATTTTGTCTATTGTAAACTTTCAGGCGCTTATTATAAATGTTTTTTCCATTTGGAGCGTATTTAAAGGAAATTTAATTGCGTAATTTTCCATTTAAATACAACCATTTACCGCTGGATACGACTGGCATTTTAGGTGAACGACAATCAACAGTGAAAAAACTCATGCTATAAACATATGAAAAACCAGAGCTATATGTATAAGTCAGGGCTATGTGTACTTGGGATATTACCAGTAACACCGGTTTTAATATCCTTTCCTGGTCTTCTTAACTGGTAATAGGTAATTCTTCCTGTGGAAACGGAAAATGTTGCCAATGAATGATCGGAATTAGGTGCCAAACATCACTGAAGAGATTTAATTCATATTAATTATATCACCTATCATTAATTTCATATTTATTATAGCATCAATTAAAGATGTTATCAATGTTCCCACGTTGAGGAAGATTGATTAATTATTGGGCGTGGATTTAATAATCACGATCAATCCTGAGTAGATATAGTTTTGTTTTTTCAGTTGGAGTCATTATCGGAATTTGTTAAACTTAACTGGTAGATTACCTAATAATAAATAATAATAATCCTCAAATCTCCAACCACAAACATTTCTTCCGCCATTATTCAGAATAGGAGCCAACCCTGTAAGAATTAAGACATAGAGATGTCTTGGTTCATGTATACACATAAAAGAACGAGTTCAGTTACATCAGACTTCATAAAAAGGGACGTTTCAGGCGTGAAATGGTGGAATATCATGATTAATTAAAATTGGCAAATTTCCACAAAATAAAATTTTTTATTTATATGACCGGTTTCAATGGAACTACATCTTCTTCTACCAGAAGATGATGTAGTTACAATGAAACCGGTTGTTTTAATAAAAATTTTATTTTGTGGAAAATTGCCTATTTTAATTAATCAGACTTCATTGTCCAATATAAGCCGTCTTCTGAATCAATCACACCAATTTTTGTGTGCAAAAGATGCAATAATTGGCATAATTTTGGCATAGATGATACTATAAAACCATCTATTATATGAATGCTCTTAAAGTTGGCTTTTCGGCAGAATAATGGCAAAGAGTTTACAACTAATTTTCAGAGATGAAGGAAATGTGTCAATTTTTTTTAAGATTTGAATGTTTTATTTTGGCAAACAACACAGAAATAGTACGCGCAGACGAAATAGTAGAAAACGCACACTTATTTAGCATAAAAAAATAGCCTAATAGTCAATACTCTTTGACATCAATAATGGATGTCCTTTCAACACATATTTCTATTTCCTGCAAGACACTCATAAATGTTTCCCAATTCACTCTATCAAACGCTTTTTCGAAATCTTCGAAACAAGCAAATACTTCCTGATTGTATTCTATATTCCTCTCGATTAGTGATCTCATTACTGCAATGGCATCACGCGTACCTCTTCCCTTCCCAAACCCAAACTGATCACCCCTTAAGTAATCATTTGCCGTACTCTCCATTCTGTTGTTGATAATTCTGAGAACCACTACAGCTACATTGAAATCAAACTTGTTTTTCTATAGGCCTCACTTGGTGTAGCCTATACCTTTTTCGGTATAGGAAATAACTCTCTCACAAAATAATCAAGTGATCTCACAAAAGGAACTAAATGATCTCACAAATTCATCTGACCAGATTAATTCTTCATAGATTCTACGAGTTAGTTTATATTCTCTTCCTCCCACGCTCTCCTAAACCACTTAGTAGAAGTAGTTTCGCAGGGATTTAGTGTACCTTCACGGCCATATTTCATTTAATCTCTCTTAATGCCCCTTCTATCTCTTCCAGTATGCCTGGATCTAAGCTATCTTCATGTTTGTCATATTTTCTTTCTGTATCTAACCTTGTTGCCCAAAGTTCTTTACTATACAGTTCTTTTATATATTCCATCCCTCTCTCATGGATATTTTCTCTTATAACTATCATCTTACCTGACTTATCACTAACAGTTAACCCAGATCTTCCCTTTTTACTACCCAAGAGTGTTTCAACCTTCTTGCATAGCGCACCAATGTGCGCTTAGTTGTGCGCAGGGGGCAGGAAGTCAACCCTGCGCACAGCGCAGGGTTGACTTCCTACACTCTGCTAACTTTCCATTTTCTTGAACTGCGTCTTACACCACACATAATTTGCTCTATTGGTTACCTGTCTTAATTTTAAACTATTTTTAATTCCTTCTGCCCAACCTTGTTTTTACATTCTTCTCTTTCCTTCTCTCATCTCTTTTTCTACTAATTTTGTATGTAGAATATATAAGTGTATAATATAGTGTAGTACAAGAGCTGTGCTGGCGGGAGCAATAATAATTGCTCCTGGTAGGGTCACCCATAGGTTGAAGTTTAGGAGCCAGGCGATAGGTAGTCCACGCAGCGTCTGTTCCTCAATGAGGAGATTGCAAAGGTGTCTGACCTCAGTGGGGTGGCCATTAAATGATGGTGGTAAACTACTGAAATGTTTAGGAAAATATGGTAGCAAGGGATTTTATTAACTGATTCTTGGTATCTATGAGGAAGGAATCTGGCCTGAAGATTTTGTGTGATCAGTGTTAGTTCCTATTAGTTAGAGTGAATTGGGAAAAATTAATGCGTGTATTGCAGAAAATAGGAATGGATTGGAGGGAAAGGAGACTGATTCGCAACCTGTACATGTCTCAGACTGCTCAGGTGCGAGCTGGAGACGGAGGGTCTGATGGAGAGGGTTAGGAAGAGGTGTAAGGCAGGTGTGCCCATTATCACCGGTGCCATTCAACGTATGTGTGGAGGAAATGTTTACAGAGGCATGGAAATATCTAGAGGTAGGAATAAAAGTCGGCTAGGAATTCGTAAAATCAGTTAGCTGTGCAGATGACCAAACATATGAAACTATTCGCACTCCAACATACATTGGTCGCTTGGATCATGTTGTCGCGGGGGAGCCCTTGGCGACATAAGGAGCGTCGAGAGGTTGTATGGTTAGGAAATAATTAGGCCGGAATATCCAGGAACATGATGCATATATATTTCCCCAAAACAAGGCACATGGTAAAAAAGTACATCACTTACGTTTATGAGGAGAGAGACGTAGAGAGAGAGAGAGCCGGGCACCGGGATGCGATTACTCTTCCGAGATGACACGACTGGGCGACAGCGGAACGGTGGCAGACGCGGGCACGGCGAACGTTGCCCCAATCGTCCTGGGAAGACGGGGATTTGAGAGACGCGGGCACGGCGAACGTTGCCCCAATCGTCCTGGGAAGACGGGGATTTGAGAGACGCGGGCACGGCGAACGTAGCCCCAATCGTCAGTCGCGGTACGGAGCGGAAGGAAAGGCGGGGGGTGATCAGATCGTCTTAGCCGAAGTCACGGCGAGCGTAACAAGCCTCGAGCTAGACGCGGTCACGACATGCGTGGCCCAACTGACCCCGATGCCTTGCCGGTCGCCGAATTTATTCCCGCTCCTGGGAGTGACCCTTGTCCTCAGACGGGTGCCGCCAGGAGTCCCAATCAGGGAAGCACGGCTTTCCCGGCCTGCGTCACCGGCCAGCGGTACCGATAGCGGAAACTAGTCATGCCCGCAGCGGCCCTTGCGGAGTCATTCCCGATATCTAATTCCTACGAATTAGACGGTGCGTAAGGCGCTCATTGTTCGGGTGGATGCTCGGCCCGAGGGTATGGCGAATGCATGCCCTCGACATCGTATATCAAATTCGGGAAAAAGATGCCAGAACTAGCCGACTCAAGGACTCCTTCTTGTGTATATGATATTTTAATATTATGTAGGTGTCACTTTTCTTGACCCTTAAGTTAAACTAAACACTTTCAAGCAATTCTCTTTTGTCCTATATCAAACTACCAAAAGAGATTATTGTGCTGTAGTTGCATAATTGCGCTCCCCAGGTTTTTTATTATTAGGTGATTATTGATTTTCTTCATTTTACCTTCCAAATAGCCGCCATATATAACATCAACATAGAGAGTTCCACACGTGTCACATCCATAAACATCCTAGAGCTATCCCTTTTATTCGGTAGGTAAATTATTGTATTTAGGAAGATGTATCAAGGATATGTTAAACCTTATTCAATTCACTGATTGGTTAATGCTTTAATATCACCGTAATAACTCAAAGATCAACCCTAAAACAAAACTGCCCGATTCATTTGGAGATAAAAATACATTCACCGACCAATCTTGCACACATCGTCGTTCCCTTTTCATGACTTTAGTAAGGGAAACCAGAGAGAGCCTCCAAAAGATCGCATATCACCACTTTCAAAAGGAGAAGTCAAATATTTGTACCCAGAGAGGATCCTGGGGTTAATACTATCAAAAACTCCCGAGCATTCGACAATAAATACCCCAAATGCTCTTCCCGCTTCCGTTCTCAGGAGCGTGAACAGTGAATAACAGAATACCTCACGCGTGACTGGACAGCCTGTTTCAAATGCGTGCGACGATTTCCGGAATGCAATTGAAGGGACCTTTCCTGGAATATCCCTTTCCATTATGCACACACGGCAGAAGCAAACTCAGATGTGCCTGTTGGGAAAGGGTGGTACCGCAGTCAAGCCGTCCCTTTGGAAAAATACTGTGATAAACACGAGACTGGCGAAAGGAAGTGGCGTCCTTCGGTGGACAGAAGTTAATCATTTATTTACGCCCTAATTGCTTACACTATAATTTATGAAAGAGCGCCGCTAATAAAAGTTTGTAAGACATTTTTTGGGTAAATTAAATCTACTCTAAATTATTATTTCCCAAAATTATCATATAATCATCCTCGATTATCTAAAATACCACGTTGGAAAATTAAAATATATCAATATTCAGAACCTTACTTGAGCAAGGTAACTAGATTAGTTGTAAAAAATCAGGACTGAGAACGAAGTAGGAATGGATTGAAATAGTTGAATTGATCTCGGTTTCTTCAGCCAGTCTGGTTTCGGTATTTCCTTGTTCGCGCTGCATCTACAGTTACTCAATACCCTGCTAGTCGTCGTAAGAGCTTTTGGTGTGTGTGATAGGACAACACCCGTTAATTTTAATGCAACTGCATGCAAAACAAACAATAATCATGTGAATCACGCCCACAAAGACACATTAGAAGCGAAGAGTAAAGAAGAAGAATGATGGAAGGGAGGAATGGTCTTGAAGAAGCAACGGGTTGCAAGGGAAGAACGAGGGCGATGGGTGACCAGGCCCGGGTACCGACCGCGGTCCCCTGAAGGAGAGGAGCGGAATAAAGGGTGGTTTGTGCGTGTCTCCAAAAAGGTTAGACAAAGTGGGGTGGAATGGACGGAGATTCGTGGTGAAAATGAAGAGGAGTGTGTGAGGTGGGGGGAGGATGAAGAGGGGGATTGTCCAATAAGCGTTCACGGATTCGATTCAGAACGGAATTAGCCGGTGAATTACTTTTCCAAAGCGAAATCTCAGAGCAACTCGTTCTCTCCGAGGGTGCACTCTGGGGATAGCGCTCAGGAGTGCGTTTGGCGTTACAAAGATAGGGTAGGTGAGAGCAAGAGAGAGGAATACGGCGAGTGTATAGGAATACTTTTTGTATACAATGGTAATGGGAAGAGTTGACCCCAGCCGTACTCTTATAAGTGGGCAGTGGATTGGAAGGGGAGTTAGAAAGGTTATATGTTAGCGGAATAATTATAATAAAAAAGATACTAAAACTAAATTAATTGACTAGATACCGCAAACGGTCAAAACAACCGCGTGTCTAATGATTAAATAACAAGTTGTTCTAATAAATGAAAATTAATCACGCACTCTGTAGCTTGGATGTACTTTGCAGAATTGATCCTTGCTAGTCTCAATCACTCACACTCAGTCAGGACTTACGAGAAATTTCTCTCTACGCCAGCGGGCCAACAGTCGCACGAAATAAATTTAAAAAAGATAAATAAATAAATAAGTAAAAAAATTACAAAAATTAAATTGTACTTACTACTGAAGGAAAGATTCACCCACTCTCTAGTTGTGATGTGCTATGCAGCCTTGATCCTTACTAGTCGCAATCACTCACGCTCAATCAAGACTTACGAGAGGTTTCTCTCTACGCCAGTGGTCCGACAGACACTCACTTGCTTGGGTATGCTAAGACGCCTTAACCCTTGCAAATCTCACTCACTCACTCACAGGACTACCGTGGAATTTCTTCCGACGTTAGTACTGTGACTCGCACCTGTGGATAAGTTACTGTGCTGTGGATGGGCACTCCCTATACCTTAGGGTTAAGGCGTCTTAGCATACCCAAGCAAGTGAGTGTCTGTCAGACCACTGGCGTAGAGGGAAACCTCTCGTAAGTCTTGATTGAGCGTGAGTGATTGCGACTAGTAAGGATCAAGGCTGCATAGCACATCCAAACTAGAGAGTGGGTGAATCTTTCCTTCAGAAGTAAGTACAATTTAATTTTTGTAATTTTTTTACTTATTTATTTATTTATCTTTTTTAAATTTATTTCGTGCGACTGTTGGCCCGCTGGCGTAGAGAGAAATTTCTCGTAAGTCCTGACTGAGTGTGAGTGATTGAGACTAGCAAGGATCAATTCTGCAAAGTACATCCAAGCTACAGAGTGCGTGATTAATTTTCATTTATTAGAACAACTTGTTATTTAATCATTAGACACGCGGTTGTTTTGACCGTTTGCGGTATCTAGTCAATTAATTTAGTTTTAGTATCTTTTTTATTATAATTATTCCGCTAACATATAACCTTTCTAACTCCCCTTCCTATCCACTGTCCACTTATAAGAGTACGGCTGGGGTCAACTCTTCCCATTATTTCATACGGCCGTAGTTACCGGTCGCCTCATACATATACTTACAATGGAACATCACATATGCTGAGGCTTTTTTGCTTCGCTTCTCACTCACGTGGCCATGAAAAACCAATCTGGCAACACCAAGAAACAATGCCCTCCACTGCTGTAGCCAAGCCCTATGACGTGCAGGAGCCAAAACTGGTATTGTAACCACATTGAGAAATTGTGATGTCTCCACCAGTAGCCAAACCAAAATCTATGAATGCATGTAGAAAAATCCATTCTATCCTAAGTATTGCTTTCGTACCTACATCGTACTAATTGATTAAGTACTTTTTATCAATGTAAACCTTCCATTAATATCATTGATGTGATAACGAAGAACAATTGCATTCTCTGAGGATTTTGATACATTAAGGTAAAATCCACGGGAACGATATACGATTTAAACCGCTAAATGACAAGTAAGCTTAGCATGTTCGCGGTTGATACTGTGATTCATTGTGAGATATCTGGGGATATGGATCGTTTAATTCTGGCGCAGGATCTAGATTGCATTACGAAATGGTGTTCAAAATGGGGATTGTCTACTTGATAAATGTTCGGTGGCAAATTTCTTTAAAAGATCCTCAGGATTTGTTTACAAATTAGCTGGATTTGACCTAGAAATATTTGATTTGGTCAAATTCCTAGGTGTTACAATGACTAAAGACTTAACTTGGAGCACCCATATGCGTAAAATCTGCGGGAAAGCATATAAAAAATTGGGATTTATTAGACGCATTGTTGGCAGAAGTGACTCCAAGGTCAAGGAACGTGGTTACCACGCTCTTGTAATGCCTCATTTAGACTATTCATGCAGTGCATGGGATTCGACTGAAAAAGGCCTCATATGGGAATTCGAGATGGTTGAACTACGGGCAGCCCGTTTCGTTAAAAACTCTTACGAGAAAACGAAAAGCGTCCCAGAAATGCTTCTGGAGTTGTGGTCGAAATTAATAGAAGAAAGACGATTCAATACTAGGTTGAACTTACTAAATAAATTCATATTCATATGTTTTAGAATCGAGGACTTGCAAATTATACTTCACCATAGATTGGTCGCTTTGATCATGTTTATAATTAAATGTCAAATGGGACATAGATGCCAGAACTAGGAGACTCAATGGCTCTTTCTTCCCACGGACAATACGGGATAAATACTGTAGGATTATACTACCTTGACCAAAAAGTTCCCGGAATAACCACCGTGTGGCGCTCCCATCGTTCCGATTTGAGTTCTGTTTTTTTGTTAAATTGGTACATCTGTTGTTGATATTCCCTATAAATCTTAGTGTCATAACTTGACATTTGCAAAAGTTACGTAGCCAAGAGTACATCCATCTCTGTGTGTGTTGGCGATTTTTTAAAATTGCAGAAATGGATTTAAATTTGCAACAACGAACTTGTATTAAATTTTGCGTAAAAAACGGATTTAGTGCCGCACGGTCGTTGGAAATGTTGGAAAAGTGTTTCGGCAACGATTCTCTAAAATAAACGGTCGTTTACCAGTGGCACGAGCGGTTCAGAAGTGGTCGTGAGTCAATCGAAGATGATGAACGCAGTGGCAGACCATGGACATCGAAAGTCGGTGAAAAAAATGATAAAGTAAAAGAAATGTTGGTCAATAACCGCAAATTAACCATCAGAGAAATAGCGGAGGACTTGAACATTGCCTATGGATCCGCCCAAGACATTGTGGTTAATGATTTGGGTTTCCGTCGTGTAGCAGCAAAGTTGGTGCCAAAAGACCTCAATTTCATGCAAAAAAGAGACCGTGTTGACGTCGCAAAAGGCATGATTTGCGAGGCTGAATCCGATCCCACATTCATCAAAAGGATCATTACTGGAGACGAGACGTGGGTTTATGAGTACGACACGCAATCCAGACATCAGGCAAGTGAATGGCGTTCACCAAATGAGCCGAGACCAAAAAAACCACGTCGTTTTCAGTCAAAAAAGAAGGCAATGCTGACGGTTTTCATGGAGATCAACGGTGTAGTGCATCATGAATTTTTGCCAGAAGGCCAGAAAGTAAACAAAGAGTATTATTTGGGCGTTATGAGACGTTTGCGTGAAGCAATTCGCCGAAAGAGACCAGAAATCGTCGCACAGTGCGTCGAGACCGTCGCACAGTGCTATCATTATTCGTAATTTTTTGACGAAAAATGCAACAAATACCATCCAACAGCTACCAAATTCACCTGATTTGGCTCCCTGTGACTTCTTTCTGTTCAATCGAGTTAAAAAACCATTACGGGGAACGCGTTTTAGCAGCCGAGAGGAAGTAATGGAAAAATCGCAGGAAGCACTGATGGACATACCGAAAACCGAATATAAAAAATGTTTCGAGGATTGGATCAAGCGCTGGCATAAGTGTGTTGCAGTCGATGGGGATTACTTTGAAGGGGACAATATAGATTTAGATGAATAAACTTGTATTTTTAATTTTCTGAATAAATTCCGGGAACTTGTTGATCAAGGTAGTAGATAGCAAAAATTCCGCCATTCAATCATAATATCTAGGGAATAACTAATTCTAATCCAATGCATGTACTTTCAATAATCTCATCTGTTTTCTTGTCAAAACCCTTCCCGCATGGGAATGCCATTAATGAATATACTACTTTTTACAATATTGCTTACTCTGTTTTGTTTATTTTTAAGTTTCCCCTTCCATCCCTCGTTCCTCTCTGTGGGGATGACCCTTCCGCTGCCCTCAGCGTTGTGTCATATTCCATACATATGCCCTGGGGGGTGGAGACCATTGTTTGTTGCATGTGCACGTGGTAGTAGCCTTTCGCCTTCTTACTGTTCAAATTCTAGTTTAGACACATTGCATACAAATTTCAAAGAAACTGCGGGAGATGCCGCAACAGTAACTCTAACGGAGTCATCCGCTACGTGTGCATTACAATGCAACAATTTCAGAGAGTAAAAATCATTCAAGGCGAATGATTTTTACTCTCTGAAATTGTTGCATTGTAATATTGCATACACTTTTTCTTCTATCTTCTAAGGTACATGTGTTTGTTAGTTGATGGTATATGCATTTGCATTCATATAGTTAAAAAGGTTTTTGCATGAATGTATATGCTACTATGGGTGTAGGTTTTCATTAATAAGTTGTTTTTGTAAGTGGTTTTGTTCTCTTTTACAGGTGGTGAGCTAACATTCTCCGCCACACGCCCTTGCGGGCGTCTTGTGGGGTAATATGTAGATGTAGATGGTGTCAAATGAACAGCAGACCGAAGCCACCGTTTCCCAAAATTTAATCGTACGTTTGACAAAGTATTTCGTTTTCGAGTTAACTCATCGATTAATTTGAATGTTTTGACCACGATAATGATATCCAAAATGACCACCATGGTCATATTTTTCCCTTCAAGTTTGATTTCATAGAATGCATGTCTCTCAGTCTTCGATCTACCAAACAACATTCTTTAACAGCTCTTCGAAGAAGGAGAAATTTTCGGAAGAGAATGGAAGAGTTCATGAGTTTCTCTATTTTTGGCGACAGGAGACTGTGGTGGATGAAAAAGGTATGGTAAAGATTTGGGTTGGCCTCTGCGGGTTTCCCATGACCCAAGTGCTTGCGGTGGCCTCATCTCTACATCCGTTCAGTAAACTGCCTGCTGCCCCACCGTTGCCGTTGTTACTGCCTGCCTGCCAATTTCTGCCTCTCTCTCTGCTACTCATGGGTGGCATCGGCTTCCCCCCCACACAGTCGCTGACCCCCATTTCCCCAAATAACCCTCCCTGACCAGAGCAGAGCGTCACGACCGAAATGCTTCGCTACTCGAAAAGAATTAATGGCGGCCAATCGTTTTGAACGTCAAACATGTTTCCACGTGTCAAACGCGAAAGACAGTAATTACCGGTCCACATTCCCGTTGTAGGTCTAATTGGCCGGGCGGGTGGAGAAACCGGAATCGAATGGGACGAAGGCTTTTTTCCACCGTTTTTGTTCGAGTAGTAAATGGGGGGGCGTGGGTGGCGGTGGGAAGCGAGGAAGGGAGCGAGGCGGGCAGGGGAGTCGCGGGGGAGGAGGAGGGCAGGTCCACGGAGCGCATCGCCCGCCCGTTGGAGCGCGGAGGGCAGTGGAGGTGGGCAGAAGGGGTCGGTGTGGCAGGGGCGTCGCTGCGGGGTCGGGCGGCAGGAGGGCGGAGCGGGCGGTGGCCGTCAGCCGTGGTATGGGCGGTGGCCGGCGGAAGGGGAGGTGAGGAGGCGGCTGACCCGAGCGAATTTCCCCCTTTCCTACTTAATGGACGTGGATGGCAATTGGCCTTCGATGGGTAGCAGGGCCGGGGGAGGGGGCATCAGAACGGACCCACCGACCTCAACTCCCCGAGATCTTCCTTCAGGAAATGATGCCGCCTTAGTTCAGGAAATGTGCTCGGACTGCTGCCTCCTTGGCCTTCGTCTAACCCATCCAGTTTCCGCGTTTGGACCTTCACTCCAACTCCAAGCTTAAATTCCCTTCATTTCATATTTCGCCTCAGAAGACACAGCACTGGAACTTCCGGAACTGAAAACGGTTTGCGAGCCTCAATTCCGAAAGCATGATGCAAAATTCGTCCCACACCTTGGTCTCAAATACCTATATTCATGTGCATTGCACCTTTTTTCAAAGAAAAGGAACTCGAGGGCAGTCACGTCAAAAAATACACGAAACTTCCTGAAATATCTGTACTACGTTTTTGGAGGATGTGAAATGTACCTATGAGGTACGAATATCAAACAAAAGGAATGAGACACGATGGATATGAGACTTACTCATTAATGTGACTCAATAAACATAATTTCCCATTGCAATATAAAAGTTAATCGATAAAGTATGTATGCGCTAAATGGATTTTCTATATTTTTTTCACAGATTTCTATGAAAAGCATCGAAACTAATTTTCCATGGAGAAACTAAATTTCCATTGATGATGGATAAAAAACAGACTTTCTACGACTTTCCTTGTTCACCCATGCACGAGAAAACATAAAGTCAGGAAACGGATTAGTTAACATAAAATAACCTAACACCTAGGATCTGAATAGCTTTGAAAATAGTCAACTGAATAGCGAAAACTTTCAGGATACACCAGTTAAACAAAATAATTCAAACTTTGACTTCGACTTTGGCTTAGGCTTACATTTTATTAATTTATAAACAATGGGAATGATTATTACTTATTATTTTCACAGCATTGAGCCCAAGAATAAATTATGGTTGAATTCGGAAATACCCTGGTCTTAAGAGCACCTTCTCCCTACTGACTTGTCATTGTGAATTATTTCGCTCTCATCTATGTGCATTTGGTTGATTGGGCATTTTATGTTTAAATTGAATCTTAAGTATTACAAAGTACACTAACAATGGTATTGTTAGGGTACTTTGTGATGTGAATGTGATTTGAAGTCCAAACATGAAAAGGGATTACCGAGCAGAATGCTCACACATAACTATCGTTATTTGTTCTTGTCAAATTTTACCGTTGAACTTAAGAGCAATTTATAGACATTCAGGCTCACATATTAGTTGCAATTGACTCAAATACGTTCAAAAAATACCTTTCCTCAATTTTACCTTTGATTTCTACCTTTTAAGCAATTACATGTATTTAAATTTGCTAAAGGAATATTTTTCCTTAAATATTCAAGAAATAAGCTGACGACATGTTATGCTTGTGTTACGTTTTCCATTTCAACCAATTCTAATTATATAATATGAATAAAAGCTATACAATTTGACATAAAGTATTGAGGATTGAAGCTTTGTGTAACCGTTTATTTAACCTTAAATATTAGATTTTTTCAGTGGTATACCGGCACCTACAGATTAAAAAAACACAGTTTCAGAGTTTCTCTTTCAAATGATTCTAAGTTCCGTTTCTTCCTCATCATGAGAAAGGTGACTAGGCCACGAAAAATTAACCCGGAAGTGTTAAATAAAAAAACTTTGACAGCAACACACAATGTAAGAACACAGAAAAGGAATAGTCACCCGTTATTTGTTAAAAAATTTTGACAATTTCCGTATATAACAGAAGATTCTCTAGGACGAATATATATATATATATATATATTGTCGTGGTGGAAGGGCTTGTGTGTTCCGATGACCCCTAGAGCTGTGCTGGCGGGAGTAATAATAATTACTCCTGGAAGGGTCACCCATGCCAGATAGGTCGAAGGTTAGGAGCCAGACGAAAGGTAGTCCACGCAACGTCTGTTCCTCAGTGAGGCGGCTGCAAAGGCGTCTGACCCCAGTGGGGCGGCCATTAAGTGATGGTGTCACGTTAAAAACACTATTGAGGAAGGCAACGGGAAACCACCTCAATTATGATTCCCAAGAATATAATGACGGGCACTATAGATAATATGAGTCCTGGCAACTACGGGACTCGGCCCAAGAGGCCGTGTGTCGTGCCCGGCAGCGGGGGAGGCAAGGCTTCCGCGATCGTCATCCCACGAAACCCTTGCAGGGAAGAAATAACTGCAGCAGGACAGAAGACTCAGAAGAAGGCGAAAGTAGTTGGAATAGGAACCTGGAACGTCAGGACAATGTTGAGGACAGGCAAATTTAAGAATATTAAGCGAGAGATGGAAAGAGGTAACATAGATGTTTTAGGTCTCTGCGAGGTGAGATGGAAGGATAGCGGGGATTACTGGAGTGACAATTATAGAGTGATATACCGCGGCGGGGACGAGAGCCAACGAGGGGTGGCCGTAATTTTAAATAAAGGGGTAGGAAGAAGCGTAGTAAACATAGAGCAAGCGACAGATAGAATTTTACTCGTAGAGATTAAAGCAGAGCCGGCGAACTTGGTCATTGTTCAGGTATACATGCCACCGAGCAACCACAAGGAGGAAGAAGTCGATAGGATGTATGATGAGTTAGAGGATATCATCGCGATTGTTCCTGAAGGGAAACATTTGATAGTGATGGGGGATTGGAATGCGACGATAGGCGAAGGAAGAGATGGTGGTGAGGTGGGGGACTATGGGTTAGGCACGAGGAATGAACGCGGGGAGAAAGCAATTGAATTCTGCAGGAGACAGGGGTTAGTCATCACTAACACATGGTTTAGACACCACAAAAGGCGTAGGTATACATGGAAAATGCCAGGTGACTCAGAAAGGTATCAGTTAGATTATATTATGGTTAGGCATAGGTTTAGGAACAGTGTGATAAATTCGCACAGTTTCCCAGGAGCGGATGCGGACTCTGACCACAATTTAGTAGTTATGAAATGTAATGTTCGTTTCAAGAAGATAAGGACAGGGCGGCGGGTTAGGAAATGGAATTTAGAAGCAGTAAATGGTTTAACGAGGAAGGAGTATCAGCAGGCTGTAGAGAAAATGATGGATGACGGTAAAGAACTGAGTACTATTGAAGAAAAATGGGAATGTATCAAGAAAGGGATATTGGAAGCCGCTAAAGACACTATAGGAACCGTTAACGGGAAGATAATGAGGAAACCATGGGTAACGGATGAGATGATTGCAAAGATGGATGAGAGAAGAAGATGGAAAAATGTAAACACAGAGTTAGGCAAAATGAAGTACAAAGAGTTAAACAATAAATTGAGAAGGGCCACAAATAAAGCAAAAGAAGAATGGTGGAAAACGCAATGCGAGGATATGGAAAGTTTACAGAAGAAGGGTGAAATTGGTGCTCTATACAGCAAGGTTAAGTTATTATCGGGAAGTAAGAAGGCAAGATCTGTGCTAACAGTAAAAGATAAATGGGGTAAGATAATAGTTGAACCAGGAAAAATCCAAGAGAGATGGAAGGAGTATATAGAAACACTGTATGGTAAAGAACTTAGGCCGACAAGGTTAGACATAGAAAAGGAACATGACGTAGAAAAGATATCTTAGGTCCAGGTATACTCGACGATGAAATAGAAAGGGCATTAAAGGAGATGAAAGCAAATAAGGATGTGGGGGTGGACAATATTCCTGTAGAAATGTTGAAATGGTTAGGGAAAGGTGGGAAGAAGGCCATATATGGACTGATTCGTAGTATCTATGAAGAAGGAATCTGGCCGGGAGATTTTGTGAGATCGGTGTTAGTTCCTATTCCAAAAAAGGCAAAGGCTTCGTCATGTGAGGATTAGAGAACAATAAGTTTGATATCCCAGGCAGCTAAAGTTATTCTCAGGATCATCAACAAAAGGATAGAGAGTAAGGCAAATGATTACTTAGGGGATGATCAGTGTGGGTGCAGGAAAGGAAGAGGTACGCGTGATGCCATTGCAGTAATGAGATCACTAGTCGAGAGGAATATAGAATACAATCAGGACGTTTTTGCCTGTTTTGTAAATTTCGAAAAAGCGTTTGATAGAGTGAATTGGGAAAAATTAATGCGTGTATTGCAGAAAATAGGAATGGATTGGAGGGACAAGAGACTGATCCGCAACCTGTACATGTCTCAGACTGCTCAGGTGCGAGTGGGGAACGGAGAGTCCGGATGGGCAGTGTTAGGAAGAGGGGTAAGGCAGGGTTCCCCATTGTCACCGGTGCTGTTCAACGTATATGTGGAGGAAATGATTAAAGAGGCATGGGAAGAACTGGAGGTAGGAATGAAAGTCGGAGGGGAATTCGTAAAATCGGTTAGGTTTGCTGAAGACCAAGCATTAGTTGCTCAGTCAGCCAAGGGGTTGCAAGCTTTGTTGAGTGAATTGGAGGTTCAGTGCGATAAATATGGGATGAGAATCAATATTAATAAAACAAAGGTTATGCAATTTTCCAGAAAGAAAAAGGCTAAGCTAAATATTAAAGTAGGCGGGGAAAAAATAGAGCAGGTAGAACACTACACTGTAGCCACTAAGCACTTCAAATGTTGTTGTATTTAGGACTTCTTTGGATAAATTTGTGGCTAATAGATTGAGTATATTATTTCCTCTGTTGGGTGTTATTACCATTTGGTTTAACGAATAAAAAGTAGGAAGAATCGTGACTAATATAGAACAAGCAACGAATAGAATACTATTTGTAGATATAAACGCAAACCAACGAACTTGGTCATTGTTCAAGTATGTGCGCCAGCAAGCACTCATAGGGGGAAGAATTCGATGGGGTCCTAAAAACAATCGCGGTAATTCCTGGATGTAAGCATTTTATAGTGATGGAAGCTTGGAACGTGACGAAAGGATAAGGAAGGTGGTAAGGTTAGGGACACGGTTTAGGAATAAGAACTGACCGTGTGGTGAAATCAACTGAGTTCTGTAGGAGACAGGGGTTAATCTTCATGGACACTTGTTTTAGACAGCATAAAAAGCGTAGGTACACACGAAAAATGCCAGGGGGTTCAGGAAGGTTTCCGTTAGGCTATAATATCGTTGGTTAAATTTTAGGAAAATCTTTATCAATCGTTCAGTTATCCATGAGCGGATGCGGGCTCGGATCACAATTTAGTTGTTATGAAATATAGCGTTCGTTCCAACAGATAAAACAAGGTTTGGGTATTGGAACGTAGAAACACTATTCGAAATATAAAAAGGAGTGCCAGCAGTCTGTAGAGAATCATGAGAGCTGGATTACAATAGAAGATTGGGAACATATTAAAGAATGGACATCAAGTGGAATAAATATAACTATCAATAGGAAAAGGACATGGAAACCATAATTACGGACAAGATTGACAAGAAAATAGACGAGAGAAAAAAATGGGAGTATATGAACTAAAGAGTTTGGAAGAAGTAGAGTAGACTAGTACTTCCTTCTGCTCTTTAATAGTACTAAAGAGTAGAAGGAAGTTTTAAGAGTTACATAATAAACTGAGATGTTTAACAAATTGAACAAAAGAAACGTAATAGAAAACGCAGTGCGAGGATATGGAAAACCTACAGAGATATGGTGAAATTATTACGTTAAACTGGAAGGAAATATAGGTAGGCACTATACTGGAAGAAAACCGTGTCAGGAAATAAAATGGAAAAGTCATTGTAAAAATTAGAAAATAAGTCAGGAAAAATATTAGCTGAACCAGAAAAAATCATAAGAGGTGGAAGGAATATTTAGAGGAAATAAATAATAAAGGAATCAAACAAGTGAGATTGGATGTACGATAGACGTTGACGCATATAAGGATAGCTTTGCTCCAGGCTTTATAGAGAGCGAAATAGAAAGGGCATTAAGGAAATTGAAATCAAAAACCGCCATGGGGATATACAACTTTCCCGCGCCGCTACTTTTTTTCTAAGGTTTAGGCAAAGGTGGAAGAAAAAGTTTTTACGGACTAAATCTCAGTATTTATGAAAGAAAATGTGATCGGGAGGCTTTGGGAAATCATTGTTGGTTCAATGCCAAAAAAGGAAAGTGAGGCCATATTTGGGAACTACAGAACGATAGTTTTCATTTTGAACGTAGTAAAAGTGGTTCTAAGAATCATCATCAAGAGAATGCAGAGGACCTTAAGGACCTTGAGGAAACCGCCTACCTAAGCTCGCTGGCATTGACGCTAAAGGGATGTACTTTGAAGAATTTTGAGGTATTGTAGCAATTTCTGAAAAAAATCTATTTTTTCAAAAATATCCCTCAGATTAAAAGTCAATTTGGAATTTATAAAAACAGATAAGTTTGCTGATGTTCAAATTTTAGTTTGTCGGTCAAAGGGTTGTTAACTCTGCTCATTATACTTATGCGATAGATATAGAATGAGAATAAATGTAAATAGAACAAATGTTATTTGGTTTTCTGGGATGAGGCAAGCTAAGACTATAGACTAAGACAAAAAGAAATGTAAAAATTAGAGTGGGTGGAACAGGTATTCTACCTTAGAAGTGTTATGAACCGAAACGGTAGCTTAATAAAAATACATAAGAATTTCGTTAGGCAAAGAGATTTTGCTGGGAGAACCTAAAAGAGGTGGAAAAAATGGATCGAGAGCGTTTTGGTAGGCTATCGGATGTTGAAGATGGTGACAGAGGGGAGAAAGTTACACAAGCAAGAAAGAGGCAGGAGCAGGACAGGGATGTTCTATGGAATAAGCGGAGGAGGAAGTATTGAAGAGGGATTTGAATAGAGGCCTAATGAAAGGTTGGTTGTCGGATTGTGTTTTGTCAGGACGGACAAAGAAAGTTTCCCTGCACCGTTTTGTATCTTGAGTCCATCGACAACCTACGTTAAACGGTAGTTTGCCGATATTAGTAATAATGCTTAATCTACTTGGCGACCTTTCGGGGGTTAATAGTAAATATTCACACCTGTCATTTCATGAATTGACACTTTTATTCCAGCTAAGTTTCTTATTCATGGGGAGGCTCTTGCAAAGGAATATGAACGACTATCTATTTACAAGAAAACTTTAATTGGATAGCAATTACATTTTATAATGTAATCATTTTTATAACTAAATTAAATTTTAATTTACTCAGGCACCATAGGAGGTTCTTTTTAAATTCAATGACAGGCTATTAAAATTCACTCAATTGAAACTGGATTTTAACTAATTACTGCCTAGAAGTAATTAGCACGTTCTCAAAACGCCTGCAATACCGATATTATTAAGTTGAAATAATGAGCCAATTATATAGATTTCGAAAACATAAATCTCTTATTAGACCTGCAGACGAGGTTTTATATTACATTTAAAATTCGTCCATCAATCTGAGAATTGTTTCCAAAATTCATAACAGCAATTTGTGCCAATCTTATCAATGTAGGGGTAATTCGTGTGCCATTTTAATTTAGCAAGAATGAGTGTTTATATCAACGTGTAATGGAATATACCTCCCTTATCTTGTCTTTCTGGTATAACATGCCTAAATAATATGGGGCCATAATAAATTATTTTGGGTTATTTTTAAACTCGTTTGTTCTGAACTTTGCAAAAAGGCTTGCATGTTCTCTTCGTATTTCAAGTGGCTCCGAGTCTAATTTCGCCAAAATATCTATCACGAATCTGGCGGATTTTCTCTGAATTTAATCAAATTCTTTTAGCATCACTTTCTCCCAAGGATCCCAAATACTTACGCTATCTTCTAAATGTGGTCTAATTAGAGCAAAATAACACCTCTCATATGCTTTGTCAATGCATTTCCCTACCACCCGTTCAATGAAACCGAGTTTCTTTGAAGTGGATCCACATAATGTCCTGATAATGCTCCCCATGATAGGCGTGGTGTCAGAACTACCCCCAAATATTTAAATTGATCTGCCGTAGTTAGTACTGTACTAAATTTCATAATTAATGCGTTGCTCTTCCCATCCTTTATTCTAAAATTTCAAAACTGCGCATGTACCATTGTTAATTACAATCCCCAATTATTGCACCAATCCGATATTTTGTCTAATTCAGTACTACGAAATAATGAACGTAATACAAGTAGTAAATAAATTAGATCATTTTTTGTAACATATATCGTCGAACTCGATGGCGTGTGGAAATTATGTAGCATTGATTGGTACAATGACTTCTCTAAACTTAAACCACGAACACTGCTAAATATGAAGCGAAAAATATGGGAAAGTAGTCGCGAGCTTACAATCTAAATGGGCGTCGGGGATGCAGGAAGTGCATTAAGTTCATGAAAATGATATATTATTGTCTACTTTCGTAATTTACTTCCAGTTTGTCCACTTATTATATTTTCACATTTCGATTTTCATTATCCAAGAGTTCAATCCTGAGCATTTACAACAGATTTAGTTTATAACTCAAGTTTCACTGAAAACGACAACAGGTTTATGTAATCACTCTTAAATGACCTTTTATAGGCCTGACTCTATTTTTACGAGTTCTTGTTTTTCTGTGCGGAACTTTATTTGTCATACGATTTATTTCAGCAAGTTTCTGATTCACCTTTAGAATGGAGGCCTAAACGATTAAATGGGAGCCAGAAATGTATTCGAGCATCGATAGGGTTACAGAATTGCGCTCAATCCTCTTCAGCTCCCTCTTGACAGAATTAATCAAATCATATTGTGTATAAAGAACTGTCGGCTGAAATTGCCCCATATCTAGATATAATATTTAAGAAATCATTAGCAGAAGAAAGCGTGCCAAACGGCTGGAAGGTAGCTTCGGTAACACCCATATTTAAAAACGGAGACAGGGAGGACCCCAGTAATTATAGGCCAATATCGCTGACTTCCATTTCCTGTAAGATTCTTGAACACATCATTGTTAGTTCCATGATGAGGCACCTCGATAGCCAAGATTTATTAATTAATAACCAACACGGCTTCCGTAAGGGTAGATCCTGCGAAACTCAACTCGCACTTTTTGTACATGATGTATTAAACTCCGGTGAAAGTAATATTCCAGTTGATGCGATATTCCTAGATTTTAAGAAAGCTTTCGATAAAGTCCCTCATTGCAAATTACTGGCGAAATTGGAAACCTATGGAATACACGAAAGTATTATTAACTGGATTAAACAATTTTTAAGTGATCGTGTCCAAACAGTCGTCCTGGACGGTGTATCATCCGATACTGTCAAGGTCACGTCGGGGGTACCACAAGGAAGTGTCATAGGCCCCCTCCTTTTCCTTATTTACATAAATGACCTCAGTACCGTAGTTAATAGCAAGCTCCGTCTTTTCGCCGATGATGCAGTAATTTATGGGGACATCCGAAGTCACGAAGACAGAGTCGTGTTAGCCAACGACCTAGATGCAATTCAAAATTGGTGCGATACATGGCAATTGGAATTGAATTTTAAAAAATGCGTAGTAATACATTTTTGGGAAAAGAGTAATTCCCTCCCTTATAGTTACAAAGTGAAACAAACCAAAATCGCGAGGGTAGATTCCTTTAAATACTTGGGTGTAACAATTACTCACGATCTGTCCTGGGGAAAACACATACGAGAAATATGCGGTCGTGCTAATAAAAAATTGGGATTTGTGAAAAGAGTGCTAGGTAAATGCGACGAAAAGGTGAAAGAACGATGTTTCCTTGCCTTGGTCAGGCCCCACCTAGAGTATGCTGCCAGTATATGGGATCCTCACAACATAAATTTGGTTTCGGAATTAGATCGAGTTCAGCGGAGGGGGGCTAGATTTGTCAAACATTGTTATGACCAACTCAGCAGCGTATCCACTTTGTTAGACAGTTTAGGTTGGGATTCTCTTACACAGCGGCGTTTCCAATATAGATTAAACTTATTAAAAACATTTAAAGATGGGCCCTTTTCCGATGACATCAAGGATATAATACGAACCCCAACGTATTACGGTCGAAGGGATCACGAATATAAGACTAGAGAGATAGACTGCAAGACTGACAGGTTTAAAATGTCATTTTTTCCAAGAACGATAAGGGAACAGAATGCTCGTAGTCGAAATTCCCCAGGACTTAGTTCATTACAATAAGTATTAACGTACAGGTTAGGGACTTCGCGAGGATGTGTATACATGTGTGTATGTATGTATGTATATGTATGTGTGTATATATACATATATATATATGTATATATATTTTTTTTTCTCCTACAGGTTCCCCCCACCTTTCCTCACCTAACTCCCAACCCCCTCAACCCTTACCCTTCCCTCATGGTGCTACACCCCCTGCCACACACCTTTTTGGTGGCTCGCAGGGTACTTATGTAGATGTAGATGTAGATATTCAATTTCTTAAACAATAATTTTCCGAAACGACGAGAAACATGTTTATAGCCACGGTATAAATTAAGATGGCGGTAATCGTGCTCCTGTTCACTTACTCGGATGTTTAAAACTTACTCTGCAGCATGTGGCAGCGTAATTTCTCTACTATACTTCGTTTCTATTTAAAAGTGCGAATATTTATTATATAGATATAATTACCGCCATTTGCTTCGGCGCTGACAATATTCCCCGGTGATTTCACTATATTTTTTATGCCCTGTCCTTGCATTCTCATTTCACCTTCGGCACTTTCATTTCGCGTTTCATGTATCCTCTTATTGTTCATGGCATTCTCCAGGAAATTAAAACGTGCATATTGTTTGAATTCATATGAAAAATAATTGTGTAAAATTATTCAAGTACAAGTAAAAAGAAATGTTAATTGAAATGCTGTGAAACCCTCATGAAATCCTAGCGTACAACCAATACATTATGTAAATTAATATAATTTTTATATTAAATGATGAATACAACTCAAAAACTAATATTCCCTGCTCTTTTATCCATAAAAATCCATAAAAACAATAATCAATCCAAAGACTAATTGGTTGGTGATGGTAGTGTTCACCTAGTACTAAAGCCCGTCGACGACGACGCTCTTTATGTCTTCACTTCTCATTCCCGTTTTCATCCAATCTACATACGTGTACAAACACTACTCTCCGTCGAACTGACCAACATCCCTGCTCACACAAAAATAAGCACGCATATCCAAATGCGTGCAAAAAACTATATGACTAATAATTGAAAATAACAGGGAAACCTGTCCTTGAAAAATGCACAGAAATAGATATTCATTTAGGTTTTTTTGGCATAGTACCAACTCATATTTTTATTATTTTAATATTTGATAATAAGTCTCTATTAGCTTAGCTTTCTCCTTGTGAGAATTGTACGGCGAAAACAGAAGAGAGAAATTGGGTAAACGTAATGAAAATGCGAGTTTTTTTTTAGGAAAGTCGCCTAAAGCCTAAGCCGACGTAACAAAGAGTTAGCAAAGAAAAAATCAAATGAAGTGTAGACAGGGAATGATAAAAGCATGGTATTACTTCTGAGATGCTATTGCCTGACGAAGACAATATTACAAATTTATATGAGATATAGAAAATTCACAGAAAAAAATTACTACTGGCACTGAAAGACGAGAGCGAAAATGTGTTGTTACAAAACTGTTATGAATACAATTTAACCTTACTGTCGATTAAAGTATAATCGAGACAATTTTCTCAATGTAACTTTAGGTAGAAATAATACTGATGTTAATGAATTGACACAAGGGAGATACACTACGGTTGGACCGTTATTGTAGTGGCTTCTTATTCTTCACATTATTTCCATACAAAGGATAAATATATTATTTCGTAGGGAACTAAAAATCCTTTCATTTTTATTCAAACGTTAACCATACTTAATGTGGCCGTGAGGTGCAAATTACAAGTATCATTGGCTGGAAAAACACGCTTCCCTGGAAAAAGAAAGTGGAGAGGAATTACAAACAATGCGGGAGGTATCCCCTCCCCCATTTAATCATCATCAATCATCAGGACTTCGCAGAATATTTCGAAAATGATGATCAACGCTTGTAATGTTTTAATATATCGCATTCTGTGTATAGTATTGCTCACTGTTAGAATTTTAAAATGGGCCTTCTGAGATGTGACCACTCAGTATTTGGTACGACAACTATGATTTGACCCGTGATTTCAGTCCCGCCGGGGGAATCACAATCAATCTGTCTAATCTGCCTCGTAAATTAAAATGACCCCTCGGTTCTATTTTCATTCTTCAAATAAAGACGGTATTATTATTATTAAGTTTGACCCTTTAACCTTTCCGCGGAGATGGATATGCGTTTTTCGAGCCAGGGCCCAACATTACCCATCACGCCCATCAATGAGCACAAACAGAAAACGCTTTATCCCGAATTTTCTGCCGAGCTGAGGAAGGTGAAATTTTACATGCCCATCCGGGACGCTCCGCGCCACTAAAAACACTATCCAGCCCCTTTTACCCAATCCCACCGACCCTTGCTCGTCAACCCCTTTTCGATGCTTTCGTCCAATTCCCCCCTGCTCACACCCCTTCGAAAATCCACGTCCCCTCCTCGTCAGCCCACCCCTCCCCCACTCGGTCCACCCCCATCCCCATCGCTTTCGACGCCCCGTTCCCCCACCCCCTCCGCCACCCCCCTCGCCCTCAACCGCCGCTTCCAGCCCCCCGCAGGGCCTCCCCACATCCCCTCAGCATCACAAGCCAAGTGCACCCCTGCCACGGTGAGAGGCGGTGGTGCCTATGTCCTCTCCTCACCACGGTGGTGCTGTGGTGTCGGTGGCCAGCCACGCGTCCAAGGAAAAAGGGTGAAGCGGGCGGCCATAATGACATTGTCCCTTTTGAAGTGATTTTCGGGGCCCTTCAGCGAGTGCGTGTGTGTGTGCACAGAGGAGCGTCCTAGTCTCACGCTCCCCCACCGCTGCTCGCCCTCACCCGCCTACCCAAGCAAATAGCTTGTGTTTTAGTCCGTCATCGGTCGTGGCAAAGGCCCGCCAGCTGTTTCGCTCCCAATGGTGAAAAACTAACTGGACACACTTCCTCGTAAAGATTATTTGGAGGAAGCGGACGCGAGGGAGGAAAAGAGTAAAGTTAACAAGCGAGTTGAAGGAAATTACCCCATGATCACCACAAAGAAAACTGAAAAAGCGTGATACCAAGACTGAATAATTGACCGAGGGCGCCAAACCCGGTGTATCGGAGAATAACAATCGCAGCTCATTTCCATGCTACTATGAAAGTCAGTGAGAGGCTAGGGGGGGATTCTAACATTTTATTCAACTGAAACCGGATTTGAACGGCGGCAGTAATTTGCCGTCTCGACTTGAGAATCCGAGGTAAGCGGCGTTTGCAATGAATATTACGTAATACGTCTGTGCATCGGATATCTAACTGTACTCCAAATGATGAGTTATAACAAATGAAGGGCAGACACTTCTTTTTCCCCATCCTTTCGCCAATTCCTGTCTACTGCCCACCAACACCGTTTGCGTTAAAAAATCAAATGCTCAACAACACTTCTATTTCCTAAACAAGTCCTCAATATCATAAGCAGGTTCAAAACCTCCGCAATAATATAATACTGCTTTAATTTTCATGTCTTACGAGAGATATTTGACACTCCATAAAACATGATACTAAGAAGACATATTTCCTAGATTATGTTAAATTGCATTCTTTTTTAGATTTGACGTATATTCGAATACACGTAATTGATAAGGACTGATTACATTTCATTTCACCACTTTCCGGCACTAAATCTAACGAAAGCATTTGGAAAAGAATTAAATTTGTGACAGTCCTAAAACGACGGCGAAAAAATGCATTTATCCTAAAAATACAAAACGCATTCGTTACTTGTATTTACCTGGAAAATACATGTTTTTAATTACTGTAAAAAAATATTCCAAAGTGAGGAAAGCGACAGAGCATTGAAATAAATTTATAAATTAGTTTACCATTACGAGTTTTGTTAACCTTTAAAATAATTACCTACGCATTTATGACTGGCTGGAAATGATAAGAGAAATTTATATAATACACACTCCAGTATTGCTCCTAGGAAACAAATCTGACTCACTCAGAAGATATTTATTAATACTGACAATCAAAGATTACTCAATTTACATTTTCAAACAAATGCCTTTTTGACGGAGATTACGATCAGATCAAATTCA